>OW388292.1:54707917-55093597 GCA_936450465.1 Gibbula magus
ATATTTTAAAATTTAATTTTGAAATACCTCTATGGTTGTTAAAAAATCCTTCCACCAAATATAATCACTTAATATTAATGATTAATTAGAATAAAAGCCTGATGTTATTTTGGCTCAGCACCAGTGTGCCAAAAAGGTAGAAGAGCCAAAAAGGTTCATATATAAAGCCCAAAATGGTTATGATTGTACTAATATATATATATATATATATATATATATATATATATATATATATATATATATATTACATTATTTGATATTAATTCTTACAATTGTATTTATTCGAGTGTTAAAACTTCGAATCCAATTGCGGTAGCTGAGGTAGAAACATAATTTTTTAGTGTCAGATATAACCTTAGTCCTAAGCTACAACTTCCCGAGCCTCTGGATTCTGATAGAGCTCCACTACAGGTTGACGAGGGTTCGATGCTGCTGGTTGTCATTACCCAGGTGACCCGAGTCTTTTCTTCCTCCTCTTCACTACATGTAAGTTCAGCCTCGCTTCAAATCTACACCATACCCTAACATAATACATACTTAGGTTTGGCTAATCTAAGTAAATTCAAATTGCCCGTTGTATATTACAGTCGACCTGACAGTGGCCCATTTGAAAGACCGTCCCCTCGACCTTTTTGTAAGTGATATAGGGACGAATCAATCAGTGACATTACACGTTGCAAGTAGGTATTATACCTAACTAAGGAACTAAGGAAGATACCTGCTGTTTCAAATACAAATAAGTTCTGAAATTGCACGTGGCTGTAAAAGCTAGCTTTTTTGTACGATCGCTACACTGATATATCCGGACAATGGAAGACATGATACCTGGTCTGTCAAACCAGTTTTTCATAAATGTAAATAATACCTTCGCACAATACCTATTATAGCAATTGTAATCATGAAGGTGATACGAAGGTTCACTCGGGTTACTAACTTACTGACAAAAGTTTAAATAGCTGTTTATTTTCAATGGCTGACAACTGTCATCGAAAATTTCAAATTAAAGCAGTTCTAAAACTTATTTACTTTGAGTTGACTTAAACATTTTCAAATGATTTAATAAGCTGGTATTATTATTTGAAAGACTGGTGTATGATCCTATTTTCCAAACTGAATTCTTTAGCAATCTTGTGCGGCAATATGGGAGGGGGGATCCGATTCTTTCAAACAATGATATTTTTGTCTTTGTTTTTGTGCCTCTGTAACCGGATTTATACAGGAAGAATGATGCCAAACTCATTTGCACAATCCATTGGCCTTACTGTGTCTGTTTTAATTAACTACCAGCGAAATGAGGCATTGTTCTGATTGGCTGAGCAGTGAAAAGTCAAAGTTCAAATGGATGACATCTCATATGGGCCACTATTACACCAACTGTGAATACACTTCATAGATTAAGGATTGGCCTACTCCTCTTTGCCAACTTCGACAACTTCGACAATTCTACATGTCATGGAGACTGATTAGCTTTGTGGGATTCCAAACTTTGCCCCCCTTGTTGCTGCGTGTCAACAGCTGGATATGGTGTCTGGTACCCTAATGGAGAAGTTTGATACTGTTCGCAAGACTTAGACAATGGCTTGGTTGACGTCTTTGTGAGTTGATATCCAATATAGAACTACCATTTTCTCTTTCCCTCTACAAAAGCTACTGGGTTGTTTCGAAGCCGTTTTTGAATTGGTTTCTATTACTTGAAATACGCGAAATGACATCACTTTCATTCAGGGTTAGAGTTAAACAGGCTTGTGCTTGCTTTACACCCAGTGGAGGAGGAACGGGCATCCCCTGGAGGAGCATTATTGATGCAGTCCTCATCACAGCCAATCCGCCAGCAGCTGGATGATATGCTTTCTCTCCTTAAGGTCCTGGGTTAGTATCTTCTTGTGTCATTGGGGAAGGGATAAAGATATTGGAGAACAATGCCAATTTAACCGCAGTATGGTCTTCTTTAAGTATGTGGCCTCCACACATATCTATGTCATGTAAATTTGTTAGAACGCTGTTTACTATTTAAAGGAGGAAATGCTATTACATGTGCAATTTTGTACCATTCTAATATATTTTTATAAAATGAAGTTAGGGAAGAGAAATGTTTATTAATTTTCAGTAAAGCGGAAGCATTCCTGCTAAACATAGCGCACAATGTGTACAATTTAAAAGCGCCAATACAATCATTTACAAAATTGTTACAGGTGAAGATGTACATCAGAATAATTGGATATTACTATATTTCTGAAAAACTAAGAACAATAGAGGAACCAGGCGATTGCTTGGCTCAAGACCTACATTTGTAGGTGTCTACAAAACAATATCATTTCCATCATGTTGGTAGAATAACACTTTTCTAAATCATAATTTTTTCCAAAAACGTTTCATCTTAATTTCTAAAAGTATTAAACAAATGTAAATTAAAATGTATGGCCATTAGTTGATGGTTGATACATTGGACGATTAAACATGGAAATGGTATAATTAATACAAATCTGTTTATTTTAAGTTTATAAATCATGTGTTTGAGGAGGAATGTATCTTCACACTTTACATACAGCTAACTTATTTTATGTGTGCGTAAAAGACTGATATTGTTGTGACCTTCAAAGTGTATGAGACACCCACTTTAAAGCTGTATTTTCCAGAATAGTGATTTTCCCTTTTATTACCAACATTTTAAATATCTAGGAGTAAGGATAACTTTCCAGATTTTACAGAAAATAAAAACACTAATAAATTGAAACATTTAACAATTTCATTACATTAATGACAAGCATATTACAATTAATACAACTCACATCAAAATGTAAAGCTATACATAGAGAACAATTTTAAAATATGTTGAAACGATAAGTATGTGATGTCTATGATCACATTAATATTGGACAAGACATTATAATTTGATGGTAAAGATTCGTTGATGATTCCAAAATTCACCCCATTAATTTCACACAACAGCTAAACACATCAAGAGTTTAATAATATACAATAAGAAACCGAGTCCGTGATTCCTCCAGAAACACAGCTATCGTGATTGAGATAAACAATGAAAAGAAAAGTGTCAGGCTGCTGATAATAATAATATACATTTTAACGCCTAATATCCAGTGCAAGTACTGCTCAATGGCGGTACAATTATTACCATGAAGGAATTGTACTTTCGGTGCCGCTACTAAGCGCTCCGCGTGACCATATAGGTCCGTACCTCCCGTGTTCAGGTACCCATTTAAACAGCTTGGTGGACTGAGTGCAATGTGGATGAAATGCCTTGCCCAGGGGCACAACACAGTATAAGACCCTGGTCACAAATGTTTGGTCTCTCCACCGGGATTCGAACCCGGGCCGTTAAGAGGCAAGCATGTGCTCTGATCTACATTTCATCTTCTAACAAATTGCAGTTTCCGTGTTATTGTGTCAAAAGTGAATAAAACAAATAATCAAACAGAAGCTAAGATTAAAACAAATAACTATTTACTATAGCGCAGGTTTCTGAAAAAGCTTAATGTTCTTAAAGCTCAATTTAAAGCTGTAAATTTGTTTAACTTTCAATGAAACCAAGAACCAGTCACATAAATAAAGGCCATATTCAAAGCATTTGAACATCAAATAGCATCAAATAGAAAGTATTACAGTGATATTTTTATTATCAGTGTAATTATGAATAGCTCGGTCCTAATCCCTTTTTTATGAATGAAATATCAACCATAAACTATTTTATACAAACAGTAAAGTATCTGACTGAATTATAGGTCCTCCTGCGAGTCCATTGAAATGACTTGTTTTTATATATTGAAAAGCAAAGCAAATTTGTATATAAAAAAATTATCTATCGAATATTTAACCACTAAATATGTATGCAAGTTGTATCACAACTGTACTCACTGTATTAACTCAATTATTGTATTAACAATTCAGTCTTGTTAAATTGATGGCAAACATTTATGGAAATAACTTTCAACTTCTAGTTCTTAGTTTCAGTGTTCAAGGTCACACTTGCCTAAATATTGTGTTCACAAGATTTTATAGTTGACCGGCCTTTAGTCTAAGAGGAGAATACGTCAGTAATCTCCAGGGAGTGGCCTCTTGTTGGCACTTACAGCTGGGGTTCACTCTATCTGTACTTCATGTTTGTAAATTAGCCAAATAATATCATATTAATGGATTTATGTTCATGAGATTATTTCATAAACAGAATGTCCATAATTTATTCTTGGCCTCAATGTGGCCAATTCACAATCTATTTTGAGTATGTGACAGTCATTATGCCTGTATGCTGAGAATATACAGCAACACATTCATTTGCATTCTAAATACCCTCAGAATGATTTGTGTAAAGGAGGAATTTAATCAAGAATAATCATCAACTATGCAATCAGGTACAGTAATCAAGTTTCAGTCTGAATGCAACATTACCATGCTAAATCAAATAATGACATTTGATGCAAACCATCAAAGCAATTTTATGTAGAAATTTAAACAATCACATGATAAGGACATTTCTCATGTGGGGAAAGATTATTCATGGATTGTCACATGTTGGTGGAGATTCACATAATGGCAAAGATTCACATGTTCATGGATTGCCACATGTTGGTAGAGATTCACATGTTGGCGTACGTGCTTGCTGTCAGCAGGGCACATCTTCTTGCAAAGTCAAACAACTGCTTCACGTCGTCCTGGAACAAAGAGAGGGAATTCAAAATAAGAGTATGGTACACTTATCTTTGAGAAGGCGACACAACGAAGTGAGTCTATCTGTATGAGTATGATGGGTTCTTTAATCAGTATATTTCTGTACCTGTGTGAGTTTGATGTCCGGGAAGCTCCTGGCGAAGCTCCTCACTTGATGCAGGACGTCCACTGTCTCGTCCTCCTGGATCTCAGACATCAGGTTCCCCAGCATACAGAACATCATACCAGTCTTCCTGTTTGTGGAACTGGAACAAAGGGTAGTTAGTTATATATACAGCATACAGAACATCACACCAGTCTTCCTGCCTGTGGAGCTGGAACAGAAGATAGTTAGTGATATATACAGTACACAGTACACCACTCCAGTCTTCCTGTCTGTGGAGCTGAAACAGAATATAGTCAGTGATGTATACAATACACAGAATATCACACCAGTCTCCCTGTCTGTGGAGCTGGAACAGAAGATAGTTAGTGATATATACAGTACACAGTACATCACTCCAGTCTTCCTGTCTGTGGAGCTGAAACAGAATATAGTCAGTGATGTATACAATACACAGAATATCACACCAGTCTTCCTGTCTGTGGAGCTGAAACAGAATATAGTCAGTGATGTATACAATACACAGAATATCACACCAGTCTCCCTGTCTGTGGAGCTGGAACAGAAGATAGTTAGTGATATATACAGTACACAGTACATCACTCCAGTCTTCCTGTCTGTGGAGCTGAAACAGAATATAGTCAGTGATGTATACAATACACAGAATATCACACCAGTCTTCCTGTCTTTTGAGCTGGAACAGAAGATAGTTAGTGATATATACAGCATACAGAACATCACACCAGTCTTCCTGTCTGTGGAGACGGAACAGAAGATAGTTAGTGATATATACAGCATGCAGAATATCACACCAGTCTTCCTGTCTGTGGAGCTGGAACAGAGGATAGTTAGTGATATATGCATTACACATCACACTATCCTTAACTATATCAAAGCCTGTAAATCTAATAAACTGAATACAATTTATTTTGTAAAGGGTTTGTTGACTGGTACGCTGATTATTAGTTCCCTGAAATGCCGGGGTAGTGCAGTGATTGGTGTGGTTCAGCTTCAGATCAGGAGGTCTGGTGGTCAAATCCTGTGAGAAGCATGATGAAGCGTTCTTCATGCAATAAGATTTGGCCTTCGCTATATACAATACATTCAAAAACAATTCTTCTGAGAAGAAGGACTTAATTGGTCTTGAAATTTCGCTAAAAACGTCAAATTGATAAAAGCATGTTTCGTTTCAAATGCTAAATTGAATTCAGTGTTCTCAACTTTAGAAACACAATATAAGTTATTATTCATAAAGACATGTACAATCATTCTAACACTGTAATCCTACCTGTATACTACAGCTCTCGGTGACATTTCTGATGTCATCAGTTTGAGATGGCTGTGTTCCAGTAACGAGGCTGAGAGATTCTCCACAGACACAGGCTCGTCGAACTGGAGGAACTTTAGGTCCTTTTGGCTTTGATGAATCTGAAGACCGAATTTTAGTTTCATAATGTACAGAGAACTCAAAAGATTGCGGACACTGAATAATGTTTGTGAATACATACTAGTATTTTGATCTGTAGCGTTGAGACACTCAGGTCAGAGGTCAATTTAACTTGATCCTTGGTTGTCAACTTGATTTCATCGATAGTCTTCGTACTTCCCTTCTCACCAACCAGCTCTTTCTGTAAAATTATTAAACAATATTTTAAATTTGCATATCACAATGATATCCTAAGAACTCGATTCACCCAATCGCATACCAATGAGACCAAAGACCACTGTAAACAAATCAAACCTGGGTTTTATCAAGGACGATGACGTTATTAACGTTGTTCTCTTCCACCAGCTTCCACAGCAACTTCTGCTGACCCGTATGTGGAGACTCACACAGTAGATGCCCCCTCATGTTTCTTAGAGACTGTAGGATAACAAATTGTTACTGTTAGAGAATACATTAATATTGTGGGATAGCATTTTGTTTCTGTGGGATAACATATGTTTACTGTGGGATAACATAGTGGTATTGTGGGATAACATAGTGTTACTATCGGATAACATATTGTTACTTTGAGACAATATATTGTTACTGTGGGATAGCATAAATTTGTAAACTTGTTGCATTCTGTATTGTATATGACGTGTGTATCCCTGTATTTGTTACTGTGGAATAACACATTGTTACTGTGGGATAACATATTGTTATGTTTTGGATGAAACATGACCCTCGGGCATTGATACTGTGAAACACATTAGTAACATATTGTTATTGTGATAAAACACATTGTTATGTCGAAGTACATTGGTATTTTGAGACTGATGAAAATCAATTCCTGTGTCATATAATATGATGTGTGGTTTCAAAAAAACATTGTCAGTTATAAGGCTGTGCAATATTATTGCAATACCAATATATTTTGCAATGCAGAGTTGTGCAATACACGAATTGCAATACTATTTTCATATCGCAATATATTGCAACAAATAGTTAGTCAATTTTAATTCATTTATCTTGTAAAAGTCACATTTACTGGCTTAACTTGTATTGAGAAAATTATTTTGAAGTGCTAGAATGTATGTTGGAATGTATTACAAATGATCTTTTAAAGATCTTAAAAGTCATTTTATCAAGTGCGTCATGTTCAAACTGCCAAAAAGAAGTATAAAAGTTGATTATAGAGTTCATTTAGCATGTTGCAATATCATTGGCACTAGTTAAAATGGTTTCTAGAGATTGTCAGAGGATATTGCAAATATATTGTGGCACGTATTGCAATGCATTACAGTTCTGCAATACGTATTGCAATAAAAAAAAAAATTAAGGCAATACACAGCCCTAGTCAGTTACGATAATAGCAAATATACACTAACCAGTAAACCTTATAAAAAATAGATGTTCAAAACTTCAGGTTCAACATAACGATAAACACCAGATAAAGAGAGAAACAAAGAGGGACTCACAGGTGCTGTTCGGACAATGAAGTCCTGGTTATCGTCCACCTACATCCGGTTCTTGACTGGGGCACCTGTTCAGTATACGAAATAGTTCAGTATGGCCTTTATTGTGAGGACAGATAAAGATGATGCTGCTAAATTAAGACATAATTGACTCTTTTGAAAGAAATATGGTAAGAAGTTATCAATCTCTACATGGTTTACAAACTCTTTCAGTCCAAACTTATATTGTAAGAATTCTATTGATATTTGTATTCCTTTACACATTTTGCTTATTCTGCAATATCTCTCACCTGCGCTGTGTTCAGCTAGCATCATCTGAAACAATGGTATAAAGTTCATGTCAGTTTCTTTGCCATCTACCTTCTTGAATGACCACATTCAATAAAAATTTGGCTTGGAATCGATTAATATTAATTTAGTTATTGCACTGTTTCCCAATGTAAAACTTACCGTACCAATTAAATATACATTTAAATTACACGCATAGTGATCTTACATCACAAAATGAGGTCATAGTTTAGTGATCTCCCCGTTCTAAAGGTACATCCCTTTTAAATGAAATGATAATTAAGTTTACCCCCTTGGCTTGTTTTGGATTTACAGGTGAGTTATGTCGAGCTTTCCATTTAGCTACAGATGACGTGTTGCTTTCCATAGTTGTAGTTCCATTTTTAATGTCAGGTCATGCTGTTTAGCAATCACTTTAGACGTCAAAACAACGTCATACATAAGTAATGGGAGGCAATCAATATAAACACAACTAAACTGTTGAATATTCGTATTCGTATTGGTTGCATATCACTTTGTGTTTGATGGACATCAAAAAGACCTTTGTCAAGTTTGGTTTTACCTGTGTCAGCTCCCTGAAGGTCTTGCTATCTGTATCCACCTGTGCGTCCATGCCGCTGTTGGTGTAGAGTGTGGTGAAGTCGTCCACGGTGAGACTGGTGTTCCCGTTCCTGGTCATTTCCACCAGACAGTTGAACACACACTCGTACTGGTGCTTTAATGGTAAATTAACAATGCTGTATTTTAGGACGTGAAATATCAGGGAGACTGCCAAAAATGCTTGTAGTACCAGTAGAACTTGAATAGAGTTTCTGGTACAGAACAAGTTATTTTAAAAACAGATTGCGCTTATGAAAACGCTGATATTACCTGAAACTAAGGGTTAGATTATTAGCACATTCATTTGGACAAACACATGAAACTATAATATTGAAAAAGGTAGATATGTAGGTCTGTACCGACAAATGTACATACATCGTTTTTCTATATACTCACCGCGGTCTGTATCGTGTTCTTCCTCTGTCCCCTCATTATGGACACGTAGCCCTGCACATCCACCTTCCCCTCCTCTCTGGCCTGGTCCAGCAGCGAGTCCACAGCAATGTACGTGCCTGTGCGTCCTATACCAGCACTGGGGGCAAACATCATGTGTTAGATAGGCTAGAACTAATCAAGAGTCCACAGCAACGTTCGTACCTGATGAGTGATGACAAAATAGGTGTACATAATTTAGTAAAATTAGTGTTGCATCTCCTACATTTATCCTTGAAATTTGATTCCGTGGCAGTGTTAGGATAAATGTATTGAATTAAACACAAACGATAAAAGATAGGATATTGTATGACTCATTTCTTCAAAGAAAAAAATGTTTATGTTGAAATTTTAAAACAAAACGACTGAAGTTGCAATGGTACTGATTTCCTGTGCCGAAATTGCACGCTTTACATTAGGTTTCAGAGATCGAAAACAAAAATATTGTTATCAAGTTGATTTCACCAATCAAACACTTATATCATGCAAAATATGGAAGTAACTGGTTCTTAAAAATGTCATCCCCTTTTTCAATAATCATTGACAATTACGTACAAAAAGTTACAATCATATATTTTTGGAATTAATCTGCGCGCTATTAATTAATTTCAATTCGTGAATCAAACACGTAGCTATGGTTCAGAGGCGTCATTACAGTAATACATACCAAAATTCGTCAACAGACAACTTTTTCCAAATTTGACTTGTTGACATGTTGATGTATAACATGGTTATATTTGGGATAACACTACCTTCAATAGTACAAATTCTTGTACTTTTTCGGGCCGAGTCCCATGCGGGATTCGAACCCACGCCCACAGAGTAAGGCAACTATCGCCAGCATTGACTGTACCAACAGCTTCCCATTTCGCTTCGATTCTTCTTACTGTTGTTACCAGTGAATTTGTGTTAAAAGGCAGTTACCAGAGGTTTTTCAGTTGACTTGAAAGAATGGAAGTATAACACCCAATATAAAAAAATGTAACAATACTTGTTCCTGGACACGAAAATAGCAGAATTATATGAATGCAAGTAGGTAGTGAAACGTTATGTGAATGAACTTTACTTTGTTAAGCTAGTAGATAATGCTTCTTTTGTCACAAGGCTGCTTTTTTATACACTGTCTATCTTTTTATTAGATAAATTTAACTGATGAAAAAACAAGGGGGTGTAACACTATTTTACTATGTATATAATGAATAAAGAAGTAATAAGGTATAAAATAAGGTAATATCACAACAGCTTCAGCAAATATGGTTTCACAAGAAAATAATACCTTTGCACTCTTACTGCACAATTGATAAATAGTGTTACTTTTCACTCACCTGCAATGCACGAGCAGTGGTCCGTATGTCCGTGTGTGTGTGATTCTCATCATCCAGATGAAGTTGACGAGAGCAAGGGTGTCGGGGACGCCGTGATCAGGCCACGTTGTGTAGTGGTACTGGACAACTCTCCTACTCTCTCCGGTCTGAAGTTCGAAGAGGTTATACACAGTTCAAAGGTAATTACACTGATTGTGAGTTTGAGTGGATGATACCCGAAGGATCCCTAGGATTCATACCAGCGCAGAATGTCACATTTCATAACACAATGATGGAAACATTAATGAATTACATAGCCATTGTCAAGTATATACTTATAAATGTCCGTACCGTTAACTTGTGAACTCTGTACCAGAATGTTTACAACGTATGTCAGAGACCTCGTGACGTTGAATATCTACCGTATACCGATCTTTTCTCTCACCTCTATCTTCTGAATGTTTATTGTCCTCACAGTGTAGTAAGCACGTGTGTCACTGTCCTCCAAAGTACACCGGAAGTGGTCTGTGGTCAACGGGTCATCCTGCGGCCAGTATTGGTAACACTTCACCTGAGATGAGATACTTTTGTAATTTCTTGAAATCATGAGTTATTAAAACATCCTTCTACTATAACTTACAACATTTTGACAGAAATAATTCAATTTCATTCTTCACAATACAAATGATTCTGAATTATACAATCTGTGTATTTAATGCCCACCTTCGAATCCTCCACAAGTCCAGTCAACATGACCACTCGTCCAACTCTCTGTTCCCAGATCATTCTCCAGAAATCTCCAAGTGTGATCTTCTTCGGAGCTAAAAAAACATAATTTGAGTCATATCACTAGAAATAGTAGCTAAGGTTAATAAGAATAATGTATACAAGATATGATATAGATTTTCTACAGGACGCACGTCATATTTTTAACATATTGTAAATGTCATGAGTAAATGACACATTGTCGAAAAGACTATAGAATGTTTCCAATCAACATACCTTGTGCTCCAATGTACCTTTTCGTCTCATTGAAATTCTGGGACACAAAGTTAAAGTTTATATAAATTTAGCAAACAAAAGAATGAAAAGACTTGTAAATATTGCTCCATGCCAGGTGATTGTCATCTACGTTGATCGTTGTGTTGTCACAAATCATCACAAAAGAGAAAATGTTCACATTCGTGAACATTCGTAGACAATTTGTAATTTATTCTTGGAATTCGTAAATGATTCGTATTTGATTCGACAACATTCCTCCAATTTGTGACATTCGTGAACAAACATTTTAACGAATCAACTGCGAATTTTGAATTCGTAGTTTCCTTCTAAACTATTCGTAACTAATTCGTGTAGTTCGTAACAAGTTCGTCAACAGTTCTTGGAAATTCGTGGTTGATAATTTTGATGGTCTCACCCCAAATTACTTACGAATAATCTACGAATCATTTACGAATGTCCCGAATAAAGGACGAAAATGTGTAGTGTATTCGCAACTGTTCCTTAATTATTTCGCACAATTCTTACGTAATTCGTAAACAATTAGTAAATAATTAACATCTGTTTCATAGGGTTTCAGCATGAAAATCACCTAATTCGGGTCGTAGTGAAATAGGGGCATTAGTAAATAAAGCAGGAGGAATCACGTATACTTCTGTTTATTGGTTATACCTGTCAATATCGCTGCTATTATACCCGCCACAGTCAGTCATGAAATTCAATTATAACATGTACGTTTGTTGCCGTCTATGTACTAAGTTTAATAATTTTGTTTTGGGAGTAAAATCATCAATATGAAAATGTAGGAACACTGAGAAAAATGCCACCACTGACGAGCATGATACTAGCGTTGATGTAGTCTGATCCGGGGACGTCAGCGAGGAGGGAGAGACGGACTCGGTTGTGATCATCTGCAAGTAGAGATCAGAATTTCCGTTTGAATCTTCAAACTTTAAAACTGCTAATTTTAGGCATGAATGCATGCTATTATATCATCCTTAACGTTTGACACAGTGGAACAACTTAGAGTTGTTACAGTTCATCTTTTAAATAATATGCAGTTGTGCAATATCCTAGATCCTGTACAAGAGAAAACAAGCATTAACTGTTCTACATGGCCTCTTGAGTCTTTAATTTATTAATTGTTGTAATGGCTATGACGTCACACTGACAACTAAAATTTAATAAATAGGTCAACTGACCTAATTCCTAAGTACATGGCAGGTGCAAGGATAGTTTCAAAGATGATGTCACTGTCTATTTTTAGTTGAACTCATTTTGTATTGCTAAGGTTGAGTCATCTGCAGCTATAAACTGCTTTCTAAGATGCCTAGCGGCTAGAACAATCGAAATAAAAGTACTTTATCAGACGACAAAGGTATAGTTTGTGTGATGACATAACAATTGAATGACCTTTCCCCTCCCCTCGTAGTCACGTGTGCCCATGGCAACCCAACGAAAGATGGCAGTTGAAAAGACCGTGTTTTTCTGCAAATGATAATGTCCTAAAACAGCGGTAGCGTTTTTATAGCAATTATTGAAGGAATGTGTTCTTTTGTATCCGAATTAGTCTTAAATTTTAAGCTACATTTGTACTTGAACCAAAACGACGAAATCCGCATTAGGCAATCCCAGGAACCACTATGACGTCACAACAGAACAATGACGTCATAGTCGCTGTTGTCGCACGACTCGTCAGTTGGCCCTGATCATGGATTATTAATATTAAGGAAGTAAACTATATTTTTCTTGCAAAATTACTCAAAGCAGAATGTTGTGTTATGGGTTATCTTAGAAAAGTAATAAAGTTCCCTGTACCCTAATGTGTTTTGTAATAAAGTATAGTTTTGTAATGTAATGTAATTATAAGCTCAACGCCTAAGCCGCAATCTACACTAGCATCTGGATGCAGCGAGACCAATTACGCTTCACCAACTCTGATTTAATATGAGAGATAAAGCGGTATAAACGGGAGTGATTGCTTGTTGTGTCTTGCATAACGGTCAAAAGTACACTGGAAATGGGTGGACTGAACTATTGTAAATTATGTAACATTAAGATATCATATATTGAATGCCTTTGCTGTTTGTTAGTGATATATTGTCAGATCTAATAGATAAAACAGTTACGCTAAGTACAGTGCTTTGATAACATAAGTTTGTCAAATTTGATATCCTGTAAGAAATCTATTTAATTAAGGTGCAAAGGTGAACGTCTTGATGCTCGCTTCATTTACCTAAATTTATATCCATGCATATTCATATTCAGATAAATTATGTTTATATAATTGAATATATCTAAAATATATAAAACTCTTAATCATCGCTCAATATATATCGTAATTTAAGTTAATGCATAAGACATTATTGATATTTGACGCCCAAGCATGATTGAATAAATCACTATGGACAGGGGCGTGAGTTCACAAAGAAGGTTGTCCAATAATATGATTGTTTATCTTTCAATTAGGGTGGGTCTACGTCTTATTTGATCCCCAGACTGTTATTTCAAGATCAAGTATGTTATTTATCCACTCTAATTGAATGTGTATTCTCATACGTATCAATCCCACAACTGATACAGCATCATGCATTTATTGCGAATGAATCAACAGAAATCACTAATTACATTAAATGTATTGTTATTTGAGATAGCCCAGAGGTCAGTTTCATCAACTGAACTAACAATACAATTGAAATATGTTATATGATGTACAGGTAATAGCTAAGTTATTACATTATGCTCACTTGCATTCCCACAATGCATGTTTTGTCTATGTAATAAATATGTACAGTAAATGATAAACATAAAAAGTTTATGTCAAGTTATGTTTTACGGGTCTTTTCGTGTAACCTGTTTGCTTTTTTTTTTACCTCAATGCTGTTTTACAACTGTTACAAACTTTTACAAAATACTGTTTTATTTAAGAATTGACTTCAAAATTTATTAAATTCATGGAGGAATAAACTTAAAAATGCTGTGCAAACTGTGTAAATCCACGTAGCGGATTTACGCCAAGTTTGAACAGCATTTTTTAAGTTTATACCTCCATGAACTTAATAAATTTTGAAGTCAATTCTTATAAATAAATATACTGAGAATGTTTCATTGCTCCAAATATACAAATTTGCAACAATTAGAGCTGTACTATTTATGTATGACACAAAATGTCAAATAAAAACGACATGTGATTATTAGCCCCGCCTACAACGCGTTCATCAGCCAATGAAAACCCATAACGCAACTAGCCATGAACCTCACGTCATAGGGGCGTGGCTAATTAAGTTTATGCAGGTATGAACTGAATATTTGTTACAGTGTTCAGCGAATCAGGTCTGCGCAATGCAATTGCTATTTATTTATTTTTAAATTAACCTCAATGTTTCATTAGATAGCTATTCCTCTATTGAAGAATGATATTTTAGGGTAGAAAGAAACAACAAGAAAACAACAAAACAGTGTAATCTTCATTAAAAATTATATTTGCTCCATTTCATAAGAGTAGAACTAAAGCTAAGGAGCACTCCTCTAGTCTACTTTACAATTACATAAGTTTACAAGTATTATTGTAGTCATGTTCTACTTCTCCAGGTATTTACAAGCAAGTCTTTTTCCCATTCTGCCTCTTCTTTCATTTCTTCCATTGATGAGACTACTGCGGATAACACCTGCTGCTCTTCATGTTCACCTTCATTGTTGAGATCCACACCATGATCTTCCAATGTCGCATACACATGGTCCCCTAGATCCAAATGACAACAAGGTTCTTGAAGTTATGTCGAAATCTTATCTGTCTGTGACATAAGTCCAATTCGTTCCATGTGATCTTGGAATAATGTTTCAATTTCCTTTCTTCCAGGTAAACTGCCCACAGTACCCATAGAGTAAAAACCATATGAGATCCCTCACTTCTCACGATTCAACTGAGAATGAAATTCCTTTAACCATAGGGCCCTTATTATCAAACCTCGAGGTTCTTAAAATAGACAGTGACATCATATTTTAAAACTATCCTTCAGTCAGTTGACCTATTTTCTTTTATCTTAGCAACACAAAATGAATTCACCTGAACGTAAACAGTGGCTTTAAAAACTATCCTTGCAGGTCAGTTGACCTAATTTGTTTTTATTTTAGTTGGTCAGTGTGACGTCATAGCCATTACAAAAATCAATAAATTAAAGACTCGAGAGGCCCATGTACAACAATTGACTGTCATTGAGAGAAACTAGAAACCAAGAATATAACGAATTCAAGAAATAATAAACACTGACACGGATAGCAGCCTTGATACTTATTCTTCCCCTTGTTCTCTTCCTTCTGTGAGTCAGCATATGTAGCAGTGAATCCTGTGGGCAGTCTCTGTGAAATACAAACGACAAACATACATCAGGTGATCTTAGATGAATAGATTTCTTACATACGTTTCTCAACTTTTGAATTTGATGTGCATTAATACAACCCTGGTATGTTGATGTCCAAAGACAAAGTCAATATATGTTAATGAAATATGTTTCTCAATGTAGTTTTCAAAAGACTACTCCATCCTTATAAAGTCTCCCTGATTTAAAGCAGTTCCACAAACAAAGTGATGATCCATTACACATTCATGAACATTGTTCGTAAAATAAACTGTATAATGACCCTTACAAAGAAACTGAACAAAGGGTACCTCACTATAGAAATAATTCTACAAGGTGACGTTGCAAGCTGATGGTGAAGCCATACATTTTATAATTTTACAATCTCTGTTTTGCAAAATTAGCAACGTTCATAATATAACATGTGTGTTTCTAAGTGTGATCTTAATTTAAAGAGTATTAATTACGAAGGCAGTATCAATGAAATAAAAGTATTTTCAATGTTGTTTAACACTATTTAAAAACAAAAACTATACATACTTTTATCCAAATTTCTAGGAATTTTAGCTAAAACCCATTATAGAGACCCAAAAATGTAAAAACCACTATTTAATTTAATATATAATGAAGGAAAAATGGGAGGTGACCAAACTATTTTTAATAATAATTTTTAAAAACTAAGATAGGTCCATTAATCATTTCAAAGGGGGACAACTCCAAATAGTGACTGGGAACTATTTACATAACCCTAGGCCTTTTCGCTTTTAGAAATAGATTTTGAGCAAATATATGTTTTATCATAAAACAAAGAATATTTTATACAATTATAATGCAATGATTTAAAAATACTATTCCTATAGGCATATTTAAAGTTCTAATGTACATGTATGACACTGTTACTGAACATGGTGATTAAAGCTACAAGATTGTGCACTTCTGAATCTGACGACTGATTCTGACTGAACATGTCATTCACATTAAATTCGGCTTCAAATCCTCCCTTTCTGCGCTTTATTTTCTGTATAGTAGCTGCCAGATCCTCCACAGCCACTTCTCTGATGACCTCCTCCTCGTCTAAGTTACAGGAGAGTTTAGAAGATAAAGCCTCGTTCTCGTCCACGATGTCTTCGAGTTCATCTTCATAGTCACGTGACGGCGTGGCTGGTTCAGGTTGTGTTGCTACATGTACGTCAGCAGTTTTCTCTTCTTCGATTTGGTCCTCAAGATAGATTGCAACATTAACAGAAGCGTTGACTGGAATACAAAATAATTAAAAAGATACTATGGTATGCATGTGTCTTTTTTCATTTATATGAATATAGAAGGAATTTCAATGACATTGCACCATTTCACCATTTCGTTGCCATGCCATTTCGATTTAATTGACAAAATAACCCATAGGAGCTTTTAGGATTTACACACCTCATGTGGTTGCAGAAGGGTTTAACTCATAGATTACCTACTTTCTTCAGATTCAATTTGGAATCCAACCTGTAACATTTCATAAATTACACGTTTTCCAATACAGTGAATGCGATGTTTCTGTATAAATTCTAACATAATTTTCACTTGAATATGGTAGTATCATATCCAGAAAATATTGTGTAATTTATGTCGTCGTTGTTGCTCCTACTAGTTTAACCAAAACATATCATTCATATGTAACAACAGTATCGCCAGATTGCTAGAAAAGCCGTTATATTAATAGAAAGTGTCTCATGTAGGTAAGTGATTCTGCCAAACTTACCCTCAGCTGCAAGATGGGAAGGCTTTTTTAATTTTTTTGTTTCATACTTTTGGGGGCGTTTGCTCCTTTTTCTGTAGGTATAAATATTGTTTTCAATCAAACATCTGTTAATGAACAATATGATCTATATCTTTTTATTATTTTAAATTCATCATTAAACAATAATATTTGAGCCACAAATGAACATCTCGCTTCAAATGTATGTCCTGGAATGATGGTAACGAATTTGAAGATGATATTGGGTTTGTAGCTGGATCGATGTTTTGTTTTGCCCAAATCCTATTTTATAAAAGCATTATCATTAAAAGTTACAATGATTTCAGAATAAATGTGAAACAGTTTTAGTAATGATGTACATGTAGCTATAATGACATCATTCACAACTATTCAACTCTGTTGACAGTGGTCACTGTACGGAATTACCATCTATCTTGACAAATTCTGAACACGTTGATCTAATTTGTAGCCATATTATGTTTGAATAAGAGAATCGAGGTAATTCTGAAGTACGCAGTTTCAAAACACAGTCGACCCAAAACTGTGTATATTAAACTATCATAACGATATCAGGTACATTTGGTTCACATTATTCTAATAGTATTTTAACCCAAGTGGAGTTATTTACCTCCTGGGCAATACTACAGCAACGACGACAATCACAATGACGGAGACAGCAACAACTACACCGGCAACAGCTGGAGCGATATCTGTAGGTTTTCTCGTTGATGCTGCTGGTAGAGCCACGTCACACTTTGTACCATTGTATCCGTCCCGACATCCAGCAGGACACCTTCCATCCACACTGTCACAGACACCATCACACTGACCACACTTCTCTGTACAGTCAGGACCGTAGGTACCATTCATGCAGACTTGATATAAAGTAGTGAACTCAGGTCCCTCTAAGTAATGGAATAAAGAACGTAAATTTCTAAGAAATCAAACCATATTTGAAAGAAATGCAACCGCAACAAACGTAGCCATATTGGTGATTCATCTCTGACAAAAGAAACCCGTCAGTAGGAAACTTGGTAAGATTTGATGAAAGGAAGGAAATGAAAAGACTGCCTTTAAAAAATTATGCTATGTTTGACTTAGGTGATCTGCGTAAATGAAGTGCACACTTTCAATTAACCACAAGTCAAAATGTGGTGGAATCTGCTAGCCAGATCCTTCCGGAACGTCAAATAAACAGGCAGATCAGACTAGGCAGATTCCACCCCTATTCGTTGTGTCGATACAAAGCATTTCAAATAAAATGTTATCACATAAACTGAACACATATGAAGAAATACTGAACATCTTCAGGCTTTCACTGGATCTAACAACTATCAAAATAATATTAACACTTAAGAGCAGCTTTCCCATCAAATTGATTCTGAGAAGACAGTTTTAGTAACCACGATAGCTACTAAACTTAAGATCTTCAATTTCCCTTGTACTCAAGGTCTTATGCCCTTCAAAAATGAGCTGAATGTTGTTAAACAACAGCAGAAAGTAATTACATGAAGGAAAACAATTGGGAATGGGTACTATCTCAAATAAGTCGTCAATTAGGCAGAAGAAGGAAGGTGATGTTTTTTGTTACCATGTTCTCGTGCATCATTGTTTGGCTCTATACATCCTAAACATACATGTATATCATATGTTTTGTCCAAGTGAGCAAATTTCACCAGTGGGTTTTCTTCAAGGTATTTTTGTCCTGTATGGTTATGTTTGGACACCCATTCTACTCGTGCATCATTTGATGTTCCCAACAAGTACCTTGTGTACAGTCCCCTTCCGTCCATCCACACTGACAACCTTCCCTTGTATACAGTCCACTCCCGTCCACCCAGACTGACAACCCAACCTTGTGTGCAGTCAACTTCCGTCCACCCAGACTGGCAACCTACCTTGTGTACAGTCCACTCCCGTCCATCCAGACTGACAACCTACCTTGTGTACAGTCCACTTCCGTCCACCTACACTGACAACCTAACTTGTGTACAGTCAACTTCCGTCCATCCAGACTGACAACCTACCTTGTGTACAGTCCACTACCGTTCATCCACACTGACAACCTTCCCTTGTATACAGTCTACTCCCGTCCACCCAGACTGACAACCCAACCTTGTGTACAGTCCACTCCCATCCATCCAGACTGAAAACCTACCTTGTGTACAGTCCTCTTCCATCCACCCACACTGACAACCTACCTTGTGTACAGTCAACTTCCGTCCATCCAGACTGACAACCTACCTTGTGTACAGTCCACTACCGTTCATCCACACTGACAACCTTCCCCTGTAAACAGTCCACTTCTGTCAACCCACAGTGACAACCTACCTTGTGTACAGTCAACTTCCGTCCATCCACACTGACAACCTTCCGCTGTATACAATTCACTCCCGTCCATTCACACTGACAACCCACTTTGTGCATAGTCAACTTCCGTCCATCCACACTGACAACCTTCCCCTGTATACAGTCCACTTCCGTCCACCCAGACTGACAACCCAACCTTGTGTACAGTCAACTTCCGTCCACCCAGACTAGCAACCTACCTTGTGTACAGTCAATTTCCGTCCATCCAGACTGACAACCTACCTTGTGTACAGTCCACTACCGTTCATCCACACTGACAACCTTCCCCTGTAAACAGTCCACTTCTGTCAACCAACAGTGACAACCTACCTTGTGTACAGTCAACTTCCACCATTCCACATTGACAACCTTCCCCTGTATACAGTCCACTTCCGTCCATCAAGACTGACAACCCAACCTTGTGCAAAGTCAACTTCCGTCCATCCAGACTGGCAACCTACCTTGTGTACAGTCCACTCCCGTCCATCCAGACTGACAACCTATCTTTTGCACAGTCCACCCCCGTCCATCCAGACTGACAGCTAACCTTGTGTATACACCCTACCTTGTGTACAGTCAACTCCCGTCAATCCAGATTGACAACCGTTAGAACATCTTCCATCTCTCTCACACGTTGTTGTCATGTTAACACAGTTCCTGAAGCTGCAGTTTTTGATACAGTCATCCCCATAAGTTCCATCAGAACAAACTGCATAGTAGATATAACAGATATGTTAATGAACGTGTCTTTTCAAATGTTTCCAATCTCTGACATGTCAATTTGGCGTAATCATCTTTAGGACCAGTCATAGTGACCTGTTGCAACAAAATTCAAATTTGTGGTCAATGTCTAGCTGGTTGATTGAACTAACATTTAAATCAATAACACAAGTACCCTTGGGGAACAAGTTTGATATTATACCATTTGATGTTGTAAGCTAAATACTATTGCGCTAGGTTCTACCGGGTATCTACCAACCGGAACAAATACGGCATGTTCTTCTCAAAATAACAACTTGTCTTGACTAAGTGCATTTAATACACATAGTATCATTTGACTGTTTATTATTATTTCTAAAAACAAGAGAATTATCAGTGATTTTAACGTTTAAACGTTGTAAAAACTTTTATAGTGTAAATTCAAAATGCCTTTGTTTCCCCAATAACAATACACCCTAATGTTGTCATTCTTCCTTTTTGTTAAGAGGGTTCGTCTACCTGTCAAATGTCAACATTATCTCACCGAGAACCTCAACTTCTCCAAAGTCCAAAGCTGGTCCTTGTCCATCGTTGTCTGTGTCAGTGTAAAGAAGGAGATAGCGCCATCTACCGGGACATGTTACATTGTAAACATCAGGTATATCACGTCCACTCGGATCTCCAGTAACGGTGTGACACAGCTGACCTTGACTTGTAGGCTTATAGTAGGGGAATGAACGTGTGGACGTGTACAGCTTCACTCCGTTTCGTCTCCAAGTGTCTGTAGATATACATGTTCTTGATAAACATATTACAATCACGGCTGGAGTTGATATGGTCTGTTTGTGCCACTTCAATCACATAATTAATCGGAACTCTATTGCCTAAAGGCTTCTTTTTCACTTGTCTACTAATTCAAGTGGCCTGATTACATCATTATTTATATTTGTCAACGAAAAAAGTTTGATAATAAACAGCTGAACATGAACTGTGGCCGGGATTTTTGGAATGGATGGGCGTCTTTAAGTCGATATATCAAGTATTGTGCTGGTAATACAGCTGTTTAATATAACTTTATTTCTATGATGAATTACTTACATATAACTAGAAATATTTGATGCACCGTGCTGTCATTGCTCCAACTTTCAATCCAACCTAGTCATCTTACCCTCTTATGCCAGAGGCAATCCAAATCAGGCAATCCAAAAAGGTTGATATGTTAGACTAAATAAACTTGTTTGATAGTCTTGGAACATTTGATTGTGAATATGAATATCACCGTTGTTCCAAAAAAAGTGATAAAGTCAGATTATGTGTTGACCTGACTCATCTCAAAGTAAGTGTCATGCCCTCAATTGATCATATTCTCGGACAGCTAGGGGAGCGAAAGTGTTAAGTCGATGGGATGCAAACTGTGGATTTTATCAAATAAACCTAGCTGAAAAATTATCAAACCTGACGACATTCATAACACCGTTTGGAAGGTTCCGTTTCAAGACACTACCTTTCAAAATTACAAGTTGGCCAGAAGTGTTTCTGCGAAAAAGGCTTGATGGACGATGTTCTCATCTATGGTTCTACATTTGAAGAACATGACAAGACACTGAACGCTGTTCATTCACTTTTGTGTTACTGTAACATTACACTAAACTTGATTTTCCAAACGTGAACTGAAGTTTGTGGGACAAACCATCAGTTACAAGGGTTTCCAGGCCGACCCTACAAAGGTGAACGCTGTCCTAGACATGGAGCAGCCAACGGATGTAACTGAATTGAGGAGATTTTTGGGTTTCGTCAACCAGATGTTGAAGTTCTCAAGTATATTGTCTGAAAACACAAATCCACTGAGAGACCTGTTGAGCAAGAGGAATGCTTTCCTCTGGTCTCAAACCTCTCAAAAATCTCCGAGATCAGAAAAAAGTCAACAGCAAACCTATGGTAAGTTTGAGAACTACATTCAGAATGGATGGCCAGATTACCAGCTGTTGAAAGGAGAAGAGAAGAGTATCTACAAAGAAAGGGAGAAACTCAGTATAGCAGATGGGTTGCTGATGAAAAGCAATCGCTGCTTATTCCACTGAACATAAGAAAAGACATTTTGTCAAGACTTCATGCTGGACATGAAGGGATTGGTGAGTGTCGAGAAAGAGCCAAAACTCTCAGCACAGAGATCAAAAAGGTTGTGGAACAGTGCAAGGTTTGTGCGAAGTTCAAACAAATGCCAAGGGAACCACTCATTTCTACTCCTGTGCCAGAGAGACCCTGGCAAAGATGCTCAAGAAAGCTGAGGATATGGGACTAAGTCCAGGTGATTTGCTTATGGGTCGGAAGTTACGATCTAGGACATCTGGGACAACCTCACCCAAAACCTGTAGACATTCCTAAGTTTCGACAACATGAGGAGCACACAAAGCTCAGAGAAAAGCTATGATTCGACATAAGACACAGAGCGAAGGCATGCAACGATCTTGAACCCGGAGATGAAGTCTGGGTAGAGGAGGAGGTGTAGTAGTTGGAAAAGCGAGTGCTCTAAGATCCTACATGGTGGAAACTATGTGTGGAAACTTGAGGCGCAATCTAGGTGCTTTAAGGGTAGTCCCAAAGGATGCAAATAGTGAAGAGACCCCTCCCTTTACCAATCAAACCAGTCGAGTTGTGAGTTCTGAGAGTCAAATGTAACCAAGGGTACAAATGTACATGCAGTGGGCGAAAACTAATAGAAGTCCCTACGGTGATTCAGAGAACAGAACAGATAGTTTAATGCTATAACATATAAAAAAAAACTCTGTATCCTTTTATTCTTTCCTATTTGAATACGTATTGTCATATATTATATTTTGAAACAGTTTGATTAACTACAACCATTAACTGAATCATGACAAGAAAGTTTTACACGTATGTGGATTGTAAAACATCCAGTATATACTCAAATATATATATATATGGAATGTAATACACAACCAAAGCAGATAGCTTAGCTCAAAAAGTCGTGAAATTTGGAACTGCATTAACAAGTAAACTCTAATATTATATTATTGAAATTAGAATGATTGTGTTAATGAATATTTGTTTCGTGACATCATTGCCTATGCTATGGTATATCGTTTGATGTATCCAAATTATTCTGCAGTGAGGTCCCTAGAAAACAACATTATACAATAATAGACTTCAGTTGAGGTGAATCAAATGGTTTATCGACCTCGGAACAGTTATGTTCACCGAGGCGATAGCCGAGGCGAACATAACTTTCCGAGGTCGATAAACCATTTGATTCACCGATAACTGAAGTCAATAACTGTTTTATTATATGATCCATGAAAATCGCAATTTTTTCCGAAAATTCATTAAAAAAAATAATTAAATTTTTTTCAAATATTATTTTTTTCACAAAAAGTTTTTTTTTCTTTCTGATTTTACTAGTAAACCTACAAAATAGATGTCGATTGAAAACAAAAACTTTATTTTTAAATAATTTAATAGAATACAAAACATTAATTAAACAGCGCTCCTCGCAGCGGTAATATATTTTTAGCTCCAGGTCATTGGATTGTTATGTCGACCTCGCGTGACGTTTCCGGCGGTCAACATAACGTTTGATCATCGTCGATGACCATCCGTCTCGGCCAATCAGAAAGCAGAACACTCGTCCATCATATAATAAAACTCTTTATCGTCCCATTTGTTTCAAGAGCTCAATACATTGTCAGTATCTACTGTTCTAATAGTGAAAGCATCTTCCGAAAAGTGACTATAACATATCAACTCACAATCTGTCCTGAAGTAGATCCTCACTGTAGCGTCCTGTACTTGTCTCTGTAGAGACACCTTCCACCAGGCCAATATATACCCGATACCTGTGTCTATAACGTTCTGTGGACAATATGGAGCAGCAACAGTGTTTCCGTTCACAGCTGTATCAGCACTGAAACCATCTAAGCTGGAGCTCATTGAGGCAGGTTTTCCTTGGCCTATGTTATTCAGAGACCCTAGAATAAGGAAACCAAAAGTGTATTTTCATGAACATAGTCTCTATGAGCGATTGTGTTTATCTTTTATATACGGTTTACAAAATGGTTCTGTATAATCTAGCTTTGAAATTAGATATAATATTTTCTTAGACATGTTTTGAAAAGGGCGAAAGGCTAAATAAATTTCTCATATTTATATATTAGCAAGGATATCAAGCTTAACTGATAGAGCACAGCAGAAAACATCGCTGAAATCCCAACAAACAAATTGAGTCAACGACATCAAAAAGTAAAATGAAATGAATAACTAAAAGAACTAAACTATTGTCAATTGTAAAACGAGTATGTCATCATTGAATACATTCCTTTGAAAATATGTAACGTAAAACTTTAACTAATTCTAAAGTGATCCCATTTTTAAAACAAAACTAAGTTAACATTAAGATAGATTTGTGATCGTAGTTTGGTGATACAAGTCTCAAATAGAAGAAATAAAGTTGCTACAATGTATACTAAATAAACGCTTCAAACGACAATAATTACCGGCAACCATACATTAGAATTCAAATGGATTTCGAATCATTAATAAAACCAACCTGGTAACCCATGCACTTGGAACAAAATGATTCAGAAATCATTGTTTTACATTTTTAAAGCATTGATTCATCCGTCCGTATGTAAAAAATTATAATACTTTATTAATCATTTTAATACCTAAACATAGAAACCTTATTCAGCGCAAAATGTACGAATTAAGATATGACATCGTTAAAAACAGTTAATGATATCTTTATGAGGAGATATACATGTATCATGTAACGATTGATTCATTTCCTTCTTACTAACTTCAAATGTCTTAATTAGGAGATGTTCTAATGAGGAAATGTTTGATGTTTGATGTTGAGAATTAATTATGAGCCAATAACGCCTAAAAACGAATTCCTCAAGCCCTGATGAAGATATATGTTAGGAGATATCAGTCCTGAATAGGACCTTAAGGGCCTTCAGTGCCCGTGTCGATGTATCTCAATTATTTAAATTCAAGATCCTCTCTTGAAAATTCAACTTATACACTTGGAAATAATTTAACCAACACTCTAGTTTGTGAAATCAAATGCAGTGTTCTGGGAATGTTAGGATTCATTGAATGATTATATCACCCAAGACTAAGCAATTGTTTATGTATTGGTTAATTCATTGTAATATAAATCCACCAAATAAAAAATTTATGAAAATATGAGGGAACAAATAACTTTTGCTCCAGGAAAGAAACTACACTACAAACTTTAGAATTAATTGATTGTAAACAACATGTTTTGTACCAAGTTGACATTCATACACCAAAACAGCTTCAAGCGTGATATGAAGCCAGCCAGACATTAAATTTCAGTCCTCTTTTGTTGAGAAAAAGCCCACAACCATAAGATCTATTCATAACTTTGAGATTACTTGAGTTCAATTTGTTCATTAAGCCAATACGAAAATACTGACTGTATTTGTTCATTAAAACACTTTTTTAGTTCAAAGGTTCATGCTGCTTTAACAGGTGACTATTTTGAGAAAGTCTGTTAGTAAAGTATCACCAATTCACTGGAATGGAATTAATCGCATTTCATCTAAAATAATACTGATATTTTGTCTTCTTGGGGTGTTGCTTAATTTATTTCCAAGTGTATGGATTCTAAATCTAACTATCTTGAAAAGTCATATTTCTTTTTTGAAAATTCAACTTAATCAGCTACCATATTATTAAGGACTTTTTATCTTGGAAACTTGATAACTCGAAAATTCAAGATCCTGTCTTGAAAATTGAACACAATATTCATCTACATGAATGTTTATATTTACCTGCATATTGAAATTAAACCTACCTGAAACTATATGTAGCAGGACGATCTGTGCGCATACAATCGACGCCATCTCCATGTTATTACTTCGAATCACCCATGATGTCAATACAGGGAAGTAAACCACTGTATCAGTAGTCGAGAGTATACATACCATGCAAACACCGTCAATCAGTGTGAACGAGATTGTTATCTCGAATTTGATTTCAAACTCCACTTCCAGTTCCTGACAAAGGAATAATAAATCGCTGTTGTATCACATTTATGTATTTTCAAACTTACAAAATGTTATTTTCAACATTTGAAACCGCATCCTGATCTGTATGACAGTGACAATGACAATGACAATCAGTGGATGATTCAACCTGTGTAATGAGGAACCCTAATGTCATCCCCCCTTCTATTCATCATATATACTAACAACTGTTGAAGTGTGCATCAACATTGTTCAACAGTTTAACGTGTAGTCCTGCTGACAGACTGTGATATTATAACCAAATAACTTTGATTTGAATACATCTACCTTCATCTGAATACGAAGAAGACTATTATTGATTTATTGAATCTGTATACATTACGAATGAACACTTTTAAATTGGAAATTAATATAAGTACTTCTGAACATTATTGACAATATACTTACTTTCTCAGCTAACGCTTTCAGATCTACATCAAGTGTCAACAAGGCTTTTTTAGTTGCGAAGATAAAGAAAATGTTAATACAGACAATGCATTTTATACAACTACTTAGTATCGTACCAGCTGTGGTTGGTTTGATACTAAATACTCTCAACTAACATGTAATTATTTGTAGATATGATTTGAGGAAGTAACTCTTCATAATGTTACGCATTTACATTGTGAATTTTGTATTTCAAAATACTATAATTTGTGATAGTAAGTGCAGTAATCTAACAAGGAACAAGGAAAATGTGTTTGAACGATTAAACAAAAATGTACTGCAACTTACTGGTCGTATTGCCCTATACAATGTATCTTGAACTGATATTGACATTGAAATTGTTTCCTGTGGTAGCCGCATTTTTCATTAATAAAATCAGGGTATATATTTTACGTGTTTTAATCAGGTTTAATAAAGTTGAAAACTTGTATTTCATTATGTGTCTATTCTCATAGTCTATAGCATTTTAAAGGGGCACCAGCACATTTTCCTGCTGAAATAGATTTGAAAAATAATGTCACCAATAGTAAAACATCCTTTTCTCTTTGAAAATCAAGTTAAAAAATGAGTGTACTTGGTTCATAAAGCCGTGGGAATCGAGTGTGCCGTTCGAAATAATAAAATGTGTTCACAATAAAATGGCCACCATGCAATTTTGACTTTATGCTCAATATCGTTATTACCACTACGGATAATTGGTTTATGTACTAAGATGTTTTACCCTTTAAAGTTAATATAAGTGACAAAAACTTTCATTATCAATGACAAATTTGAAAAAATAAAATTTGCAAAAACGTGCTACTGCCCCTTAAAGTAATAGTGTCATGTTGGCAAGGCATATATTTCCCTATTTTTGCATATGTCAGGCAAATATATCATCAGAAACAACAATCTTTCCTCTTAATTTAGCAATAGTTTTCAGATTTTTTAATAAACCATGAACCCCAATGTCGAATTTCAAAGTGACCCACCCCTCTGATGTGAGAGCAACAAGCCAAACCGCGTCATTTCTCAAAAATGTTTATGGGATTCCCCTCACGACAATATGGCGGACACCACGCTTGATACGCGCCTGTCGCTGTCAGAGAAAAAAACGGAGAAGAAAAGCAATCGACGCGAGGAGACATGCCTGTACAGTTAATATAGGTGATGCTATCACACGCTGGCAACTTGTGCGGGAGAGACTTGATCTCGACAACTAAGTTTTCGCCCGCTGCTCTGCTAGAATAGTAAGTTGTTTTCATGACGTTGTCTTTCAAGTAGTCTCTCATCTTTGATAACCAGGTTATCATTAATTTTCAATATAAAGTGGTGCATACTGCAGCATTTCTGCATATGAAAACATATCTTGACACACCTTTAGTCTGCCAATGAGATTAACACATATATATTGTGTCAATTCAGGATAAAATATCCTGTTCTGTTGGGTAGATGTACTTGACCATTTATCGTACTGATTAATTTATTTCATATTCAACAGTTACGAAGAACACAGGACTTGCAGCCGTCTCGGGTCATCAACTCCACTATCTCCGAGAGAAAAACGGCCAACTCGGTCCACAGAATCTGAATCAGAAAGGTATGACATATTGTTGGTAATACATATTTTTATTGCGCTGAGAGATGATGGATAAACTCATTTCGTAATTTCTCCAGTTTCAATATAATTGTAAGAAATTTTAAATCGGAAATGGTATTTCATTAATTACCATCAGTAAGGTGGCTTACAGCTTGTCCTAAACTGACAGGTTGATTTATTTTTAAATTATCAAATGTTTTCCTGTAAACCAACCCTAAAATATTTTATAATAACACTTTTAGACAATTTATTACACTTGAATTGCATTTTTTTCTGTGCGTGTTACTATAAGGAAGTTCACTCGAAAGAACTCCTGCATAATGTTTTGTCTATGAGAATATTCTTTGAACACTTCTTTGAGGAATTTGTGTAAGCGAGGGCTGGAATGTACTCTGAACTTGTTCTGCTATCACAAACACTTTATATCATCTGTCAGGTAAATGTGACATAACCTACCCAGTCAAATTTGTACATGCTTTATCACTGATCTATAACATACTTATGGTCAAAGGTAAATTTATCTTTTTTATAAAGGTACATTATTAATTATTTCTTGTCTATTTAGTTTCTTCACCTTGTTTTTCATAATGTGTTTTTTTTGCATAGGAGTGTGTGTCTAGCTGGCATCCAGAGCTTAGGATCAAATAAAAGTGAAGTGATGGAAGTGACACAGGAATCCAGATCTGAGTATGCACGATAATTTTCATAGCTAAAACATTGATCTTACACAATATCAATATAATGAGATAAAACAATATATATTGCTTCATTGTGACTGCTAATGTGAGAATAACTGTTGAAAGACCTCCAATAATTATTGTTTTGTAAATTTGTGTTCTTGTGAACTGCAGTCAATTTTGAATTAGAAGCTGTCCCTATAATGCATCCTATTTTAAGTTGAAATATAGATTGAGCATTTAGTTTTCCTGTTGAAAGTGTACTTTACTGGAGAAACGTTACCCTTTGTGTGCCTGTGACAGGGATAAGTTGGGTTTTTTTTGTCAATATTGAAAAAGTCATCAGGCAAAAATGTTCAAAAGTAATTAAAATGTAATTCAATGTAGGTAATGTCTCTGATTATGTCCAAGCACATGACTTACATTATAAGTTACATACAGTACCATTAGTAATGAATGTTCATTTTATATTGGATGCAATATAATTTACAGCAGTGAAAGGGAAGAAACTATAGATTACGCCTTGGAAGAAGACATCTGTGACGACATAATGACAAGTAGTATTGATGCCGATGCTGCTCTAGACCCACATGATTTCACATGGGAACCATGCATGATTCAGATTTATCTGTCCGAGGATTCTCTGCTCAAATGAGTTTCTTTGAAATAACCGGCAGAAGGGGTATGGTCCTTCAAGACAACCCAAGAGAAGCTGCCACTGCTGAAAAGTGCATAGGGTACACCTCTTGCCTGATGACCTTAGCCAGTGTGAATGTGTCCTCAACCTGCACTGCCAAGGGCTGCAGAAAGAACGTTCAGCTCACAAGCCATCGAAAAGGCACTGCTTTATATTTGTCATGGGTAAGTATAGACCCTGTTTTTATTTTAAAAATAACTTCAATATTTTAGCTCATCAGGGCTGAATGACCAAATGGGCTTATGGCATGGCCTGGCGTCTGTCCATCCGTAAACTTTTCGCTTATTCGACCTTTTCTCCAGAACCAATGCCTCTATGGAGCTGACCCCTTGGCCAATGGGGATTCTAAATTTTAATTTGTGGGACCCCATGACCCCTATTTTGAACTATCCCATTACTTATCTGAAAATCCCATTTTGTAAGGCAAAGGGGAGATTATTCTCCCTTTGACACTCTGCTCTAGGGTGATGCTTTACTAACAGCGGAAAAACAACCCATTTGCTGTTTTGAGTTTATTATGAAATGGTCATGAATGCTGTGTAATACTGAAGTCACTCTGGTTACCAATGCTGTTACCTTTAGCAAGAAATCAATTTGTAGCAGTAAGTTTACTAGATTCGTTTTGATTATTATGATTAATTATTATAACGGAATTATTTAGTTTTAATTTAAACCTAAGTACATGACCAAAACACTTGCCTGTGCATGTTCTGAATGGCTTATGACATCCATTTTTTCGACTTATTCTCAAGAAGCAATGACTCTCGAGAGCTGAAATTCTATGTACATTCTAAAACCTATAAGGATGAAATGTTGTGTACAGACTCTTGAGCCAATGGGGGATTCTAAATTGTAGATTTAGTGACCCTGTGGCCCCAAATAAGGGCCTCACTGTCCATAACCTAAGAACCTATGTTCATCTTCGTCTTCAGAATAAAAAGATCTATAAGAATGAAATGTTGTGTACAGACTCTTGAGCCAATGGGGGATTCTAAATTGTAGATTTGGTTACCCTGTGGCCCCAAATAAGGGCTTCACAGGCCATAATCTAAGAACCTATTTTCATCTTCGTCTCCAGAATGAAAAGACCTAGAAGGATGAAATGTTGTGTACAGACTATTTAGTCAACAGAGATTTGACATTGCGAATGGCTCTATTTTCTTGTTTTACTGATAACATATTATTATTCTCAGAACCGACGCATCTGGAACCGGAATTGGTGCGGTACTACTACAGGTTGTGGATGATATCAAGTTTCCTGTCATGTACCTGAGCCGTAAGTTACTTCAACGAGAAACCGCGTATGCCACTGTTGAAAAGGAATGTCTGGCCATCGTGTGGGCTGTTGGTAAACTGAAACAGTACTTGTATGGACGTGAGTTTGTTTTAGAGACAGATCACCAATCCTTGACGTGGCTGAACACTGCGAAGATGACAAATAGCAGAATCATGAGGTGGGCTTTGATGTTACAGCCATTCAGATTTGTATTGCACAGCATTGCGGGTAAAGAGAATGTTGGTGCTGATCTACTGAGCAGATGTGGAGACAGTAAGTTGTCTGAGTGAGTTGTGTGGCAAAGCAGAATGTATGTATTTGCTTGGGGCTATGTTAAGAGCTATGTTTTTTTTTGTGTTAATTTTGCGATGTAGCAAAAGCTTCAGTTGGGGGGTAATGTCACAGTAGCTCTGAACATAACTGTATGAGTGCATCGCCGAACGCAACCACGGTTCGACAGTGCGCGTGTTGCATGACAGGATCGTGCACTAAGTGTATAAAAGCTGTGGACGAGTTGTACAGGGTGTCAGAGCATTGAATTGCTGGCGTATGACCTGGTCACATGGGCTGTTTTGAGCCGTAAGTATGATTGATTGTATTTGAACTTTATTGTTAACTTTGTATTTGAAATGTTTACAATTGTGTTACTTTATATTTGTGTGCAATTCATAAAAGAATCACGTTTTACATTAACATATGGCAGAATTATATGTTAATGTGTTTGTATTGAAAATGGTATATTTCACTGTTTGAAAATGTCACTTATAGTGAATGTATTTTTCATGATGAAATAAGAATATGTGATATTATATTCTAGTGGAGAACTTTGGGACGAGGTAGTCGGGACACAGGGGTACATGGACAGACGCCATAGGACCGGTAACCTGTTGGCTACGCTCGTTGACCTCTGCTCCGTGGTGACGTCATCAAGACTGGTGTGACGTCATCGTAATGTATTCACGGTACTGTGGATGGTCTGCTACGACTGGCTGATGGTCGCATGTGGAAACCTTGGTATTGGACACATGGTGGATCTGGTGTTCGATCCTACATCGGTGCAGTGTAGAGACGTATCATTTCAAGTGTGACTTGAACTATCATTCTTCGTGTATGACGAAGGCGTTTTGAACTCTCCTCCGTTCTGAGGTGAACTGTCTTGTTCTATTATGAGAACCCTTTATCATGTGTCATGATGACCCGTGAACTTTCACTCAAGTAGTTGACTTGACCATAATACCACGTATTGGTGGACCGAACTCATCTATCATCTTATGATTTATTGTTTTTGTTAATTGAATATTGTATTGAAATGTAATCATGTATTGTATTATGTGAGTGTTTGAACATGTTGATCTGCATATGGTAATGTTGCATGTGACGTGTGTAGTGTGACGTCATGTGAAGTGTTTTGCATATTTGAATGTGATGTGAAACATGAATGCATAATGAACTAGAGTGCATGCAGTAGTGTGAGGTGAACGTACACGAGTGAGTCTGCATGTGATGTATGATATCGGGAGTGTGAGGTGATTGTTTATGTGAATGAGCGAGTCTGATCTTGAGTGTGATTTTGAGTGTTTTGAATGATGTATGAAATATTTCTTTAGTGTTTGAGTGTTTATTGTTTGTAATAAACGTTTTCAGTTTGTTCAAATCTTTGTCTTCACTCATTGATAGACTAGTCCGTGACATTCATGTCAATGTTACTCGGGCCATTTTATTCTCTGTTCTCGTTCTCTTACTCTATTGTGTTTTCTTTTGCATGCTTTTGTATTTCATCAATCTTATTTCACAGAGACAAGACACAACCAAGGGAGACAGAATTGTAGGCACCTGTAAGTTTCTAATATCTAATAGTTTTTGCATAAATTTCATCTTACAAATCTCAACCTAAATTTATATCTAAAGTAAAAGTAAGAAATTGTAATTATTAAATGTTCTTAAAGCAACATTATTTAGAAACAAGTAGTTTAGTAATATCTTTATCCATTGGTATGACCTGAAAGATATTTCAGTGTACGGTAAGGTTTAATCTATTCAATAATGACTAGTATTGTCAAGTTCTTTATTGCGGTTGATATTTAGAACTACAGCCTTTAACAACATAGAATACAATATTATTACAACATTCTGCACATGCGTATACAATACAAGAACGGTGCGCATGAAAGATTGCTGTGATATTTATGTATTGTTTTCTAATGTCTGCAAGTGGTTTACGAATTAGTAAAAAATGATAAATCCCCTGATTTACATACTCTGCATAATCTATCGTTACGTTCTATGCCATTCATCCTGCAAGCTTCTATTTCACGTGAGGGTTGAACCACATCGGAACTTAGCATAAGTAGTTCTGAATGTATTTATTTGTAGTGAATTTATATAGACTTCGGTTTCGAATCTGTTCTTAAAACATTTGTAGTTTTGGAGTTTAGATATGATATCTATTGAAGCAAAGCAATCTGATATAGATACATCATTCATTCTTTGTTTGAATTCACTGATTAATAAGTTTATCTTCTCTACTCCATGGTTTGCCCAATCTGTTTGAGAATAGCATATGCATAACTTTAGTAACCCAGTTTACTGTACCATTTGAATCATAAAGTAAGATTTTTTTTACATATCTGTGTTCAGACATTCTGGTTATCTCAAGCCAATATTTGACTACTCTCACAAATGTGTTCACAGAGGAAAGCGGTCTCATTCTCCGAGGACAGCATAATTAGCATAATTGTTTTAATAACCTCTTGCACACTGTTTCCTCGATTCGTTCTAATGCATTGTAATGTTTATGTCCCCAAATTTCACAGCCATAGGTTAGGATCGGTAGTATTTTGCTATAAAAAAATTTGAAGATTTTTCTGGTTATTTATGAAGCATTTCATAATTATACTATTCAAAGCTCGCTTACCCTCCATAGCTTTTATGCGTGATTCCACGACAACTGCGGAGTAATAATGTAAGTATGTGTAACTGTTAACAATATTCAATTCTTCATCATCACATTTCCATTTGTCATTTGTGTTTAACGTACCGCCCTTTCTGAAAACCATTATATTTGATTTTGCCATATTCAAATTTAAACCATATTCGATCGAAAATGAGGAGAGAATGTTCAGCTGTTTTTGTAGATCCCTACACACATTAGAAAACAGCACAATGTCCTCAGCAAACAAAAGCAGATATATATGTACAAACTAAGGTCTGACGTGCGTTGTAACCCATAACAATCTGAACTTTCAATACTGGTTGCTAATTTATTTATATAAATGGAAAATATTAGTGGACTCATGGTGCAACCCTGTTTCAGTCCTATGGAGCATTTAAAGCATTCAGACTATCTGTTATTGTTCCTTACACAGGCAATGACATCACTATAGATATAATGTATGATTTTGAATAACTTGTCTTTAATTCCAATGCTGTTAAATAGATTCCATAACTTTGAGTGCTTAACCGTATTTAAAACCTTTTTAAAGTCTATAAACGAGGCATATAGTTTACCTCTTTTCTTAGTCATTTGTTTTTTCTATCACAGCACTTAAAAAATTCATTATCAATCGTTGAATATTCATGTCTAAAACCAACTTGCGATTCTTCAATCTTATCAAATATTTCTGTCCACATCCTCAATCTGTAAAATATTGACGTACATATTTTGCTAAATATGCTTAAAAGAGATATCCCTCGATAGTTATTTGCCTCATTAAATGGACCGCCTTTATGTAATGAGATACTAATATATTTAGACCATTTATCTGGTACAGTCCCCAAGTCGAAAGTTTTATTAAACAATATCTGAAGAGTTGGAATTTAAACAAAAGTCCCATGTATAAAAAAAAATTCAGCAATAATTTATCAAGACCAGCTGACTAATATTGGTGTGACTTATGGTTCAGTAATGTGCTTTTATTATGAATGTATTTGTATGTATTTATATACCTGTATGTATGATATTTGTATGCATGTATCCAATTCTATTCTCTCTACACTGGTTGCCCGTGGATTTCAGAATTCAATATAAACTTATCTGTCTCACTTTCCGTTGTCTATTTGGAACTGCCCCACCATATTTATCGAGTCTTCTTTCTATGTACAAACCACCTCGTTCACTTCGTTCACAAGACAAAAACCTCCTTGTGGTCCCTAAATCCAGAACAGTGCAGTATGGTAATAGATCATTTGCCTACGCAGCACCGGTGGCCTGGAACAAACTTCCACAGAATCTCAGAGACTGTAGTGACTTTACCACTTTCAGATCCCAGCTCAAAACACATTTGTTTCGAGAGGCTTTCCAACTGTGATTGATACACCTTCACTCATTCTTTGTGCGCTTTGAGCATGGTCTTCATGGATAATATCGCGTTATAAATATGTTATGATGATGATGATGATGATTTGTACTGAATGTTATTAAAATGTTTCAGGGTGTCAAATCTAGAGTTACTGAGATAATCAATAAACGTCCTCCATACCCCAGCAAGTGTTCGTCATCTTCAGTTATCCCTGAATCCTAAGATCAAATGGTTATATGTGCATCTCATGCTTTGTATACACTATTGCTAATACATAGGTCCATTTACGGACATATTAAGGAATAGTGCAAGGGTATCCATTACCATTATCATTGCCTTTTGGAATTTTGCTTTCACTCAGTTAATTGCAATATATATTGGCATGATCATCTGGAAATCATACCGACACAACTTCAAACATGACGGAAGCTAAGAGTTCCATAAAATATAGATTGATAACAACGCAGTTGATACGTTTGCATCATGTGTATACAATATAGAGGACATTATTTGAGCGTCTATGTTGTAGAAGTGTCTGAATGTTGGTATTTCCCGATAGAGAAAAGGCCGAGGTTCACATATCAGTGTCCTTAACATGATACATAAACGAAACTAATGTGCTCATTGTTATGGTCTTGAACTGGAGACAGACTATTTGCCGATGGCGCCTTCAGAATGAAATGTTATACAGGAGACAAGACGTCATAACATTCTTTATGTCATCACGTCACCATGACAAAGTGATATGGAATGGTATGAAAAATATAATAATAAATAATAATAACTTTGAGTATAATACACTAAACAACTTTCTAAATGAATTTGCAAATTCATTTTACTGATTTTTCTTCAGCCAATTCCCTTTCTGAACATGTAGGTTGCACATTGTCTACATTGATCAGAGCTTATGATCAGAAAAGCGATAGAGGATACAAGCAAACACTTTGCTCGGAACAAGCTATAGGAGTCGATCATATTCAACCAGAAACTAAGACTGGAACAGTTTAACTTGGTATAAGTATGATCAATGTACTTATCACAGGTGAGCAACAGTATCATTAAATTGTTATGATATTGTAAGGTTTTGAGAAACATGAAATATAATCATTCAATCAATGCATCTTTACTTAAACAGATTTATAAAAATTGGTATTTCCAACATTCTGGTAAAACCGCTTTCCACAAATGCATAATGTTTGTTTAAGTCCTTTCACGTTCCATGCCAAAAAGCGGCGACCGTGAGGTATTATTTTAGGGCATAGCAGTGATGACAAACGTTTTTTCTTGACTTTTCGACTCTTTAATTGTGAGATAATCTTGTTCAAACCATTGAGATTGCCATGGATGTAAGTCCAATAGTGGCGTCCAATAGGTGAGTTATTGTAAGGACATCACGATGTTGACACTCCTTTGCACTGGTAGTGTGTTGATATTCGAGATTTACATGTTTGGATGTTAAGATGATAGCATAAACATAAACATAAAGCTATATTATAATGTAACTGTTGTATACACATACATTTTGTTTAATTTAAGTTTATGAAGCATGTGTTTCAAAAGGAATGAAACTTTAAACTAAGAAAATAAGAAGAATCAATAAATATATAAAAATATTAAAACAAAATCCTACATACAGCTTAGGTATTTAATGTGAGAGTAAAAGGCTTATAGTGATGTGGCCTTAACTGAGTGTAGACATCCACTTTATTGCTGCATTGTTCAGTATAACAATTCAACCACAATTCTTCAATCTCTATCAATAGTGAAGGATCAAAATACAAATTGATTTTAGCATTTAAAAGCTTTAATACTTTCATGACAATACAAAATAAAACTAACATCAAAACATAAAACTCGACATAGAGAAAATAAACCATACATAATATATAATTTTATACCTCTGTGATGATCACATGAAAGAAATGTTCATGGTAAGTAATGGTTACCATTTACCAGATGTTAAGGAATATAGAGTTACGAGATGATTAGCCTTATTGAGGTACATTCAGACTTTCCCGTATAATAAATGTTAAAATAATGTGAGCATAACCTGTGAAATATTGGTATATGATTGAAAGTGTTATTTCACTGAGTAGAATAACATGTTATTTCACTCAGTGAAAATACAGATTTTATTTTAACCGATAAATGCCCTATTTCACCACTGAAAATCGAATAAATACATGTATTGACACTTAAAACATAATATTGTGCTGTCTTTGATCACATGAAAGTAAAGTTCGTGGTAAGTAATAGTTACCAGTTTCCAGATTTTAAGAAATATTAAGTCACATTTAGTAAAAGTACATTCAGTCTATCCCTAATAATAAAGGTTAAAATAATGTGAGCATAATACTGGGATATTATGAATAATTACGTTATATAGCACTTCGTAATTATTTACTTTCACAAAAGTGAATCGACACTTTCTATGAGTGGAATGTCAATTTTAAAGAATCAGACATAGGAGCATTCATGGTTAAGTCCCCTATTTTCAATTGTAATTACGTGTGTCTCAGCCAAATTCTGTACGACGAACAACACTGATGTTCCTGAATGTTCATATTTTTTCTGTTTTCAAGAAGTCCTACAGTGAAGACCTGAAGCCGTTTGTCTCAAGTAATGCTTAGGAAAAATAGACGGCTGTTAGTACATACAGAAGTGGCATCAGGAATACTCCTCATCGGGTACTGACTATCAGGTTTCAGGCCTCACAGAAGTATTGAGACATAACACGGATATATGTACCATATCAGTTTGACGATGTCCGTGTTTGTGCTCTCCTGAAGAAAGAAGACAGTGGGAAGTACCAGAGCAGCAGTTTGTTTCAAATTATAAACCACTTTACAGTGACATCTTTAACTGTCATTTTGCTATCGGATCCATAGTTTACCACCTTCAAAACTGTCTTGGATAATATTATGCAGTCAGCCTGTGTGTTCCTATAAACAAAATGAAGTCGGATATAGTCACTGTAGAACTTGAAAACATCTTCCATCCAAAGTCCTAACAGTGTCTGCTTCAAATAATCTCCATCGAAATGAAGTCAATGTTCAACTGAAAGACCTGTCATATGGACCACTATTAATCAACTGTAATTTATACCATAGATAAAGGTTTGGTCTAATCCCTCGAATTTGGTTCACAGAGGGAAATTCGTAATCCTACATAACAATTCTAAATGCCATGTAGAGATCTGTCAAGGTTTCAGTTGCTAATTAGCTTTGTGGGATTACAAACTTTGATGACCTCGACGCTGCGTTTGAACAGGTGGTTTAATATGATGTTTGGTAATCCTTTGCCTGGTGAGACTCTGAAAGAGAAGTTTTTTACTGTTCGCGAGGCTTAGTCAGTGACTGGGTTGTCATCTTTGTGAGTTGATATTACAATAGAGGACAGAAGCGATCGCTTGGTTCAAGACCTAGGCGTCTACCAAATTAAATCATCAACTTATGATTTGAGCTTTGGAATTTACTTATAGAAAAAGGAAATACATAAAATTTAGAATGACCAATGTACTGATCTTTTATCTTTATCTTTAATAATGTTATTTGAAATTCGAGTTTTGAGAAAAATGATATAGCCTCCTTCAATTTCTTGTTATCATTTTTAGTAAATGTTTGCTGAAATAGAGATATACAAACAGTGATATTAAACATATTTGTAAAAACCTTTCACTTTAATTTCTAAAAGTAAATTAAAATTGATGGATGTTTAAACTGACGGTTAGACATAAAACTGTTATGTTTCGAAAAATAAACCAGATAAATTAAAAAGAAGTCAAATTATATGTAATACAAAAGATGGAGATAAAAGATAAAAGAGATAATTCAGGCACAAAAACTTTTAGTACTTAGATGCTACTATAATAAACAAACGCCATGAGCCAAACTAATTGATAGAAACCTTCCAAAAATGGGCTGCTTAGATATTTTAGAACTCAGTTGTCACCATTTGAAGAACCACATTATTTCAAAGATAAGAAATCCTTTCTATGTTGACATGGTTTCATCCTGGTTTGATTTTGAACAAAATATCACACCACAAACAGATACAGCCATTCTTAATCAAACGATCTGGCATAACTGTAATATCAAGATTGGTAACAAAAGTATCCACTATCCGGACTGGAATTCAAAAGGAACACACTTTATTAATGATCTTTTTTATGAAAATGGTCGTTTTCTAGATTACATAGAATTCACAAAGTAATTTGCAAGAATTTCATGCAATATTACGGTTTGACACAAACGACAAAAACATATATCAAATCATTAAGAACTAAAGAAATAAAAAAAAGAAGCTAAAACTACTCATCTTTCCTCTAAATCTACGACACCTTTGCAAAGAAAACTGACTGAGAAACAATGCATAAAAAATCAACATATTAGTAAGTGGGATAACGAGCTGCAATGTAACATTTTTGTCGAAACATGGACCAAATATAACATCATACCGTTCAGATGCACCACCCATACAAACCTGCAATGGTTCCAATACAAGATCCTTCACCATATCCTACCAACCAATACCCGTTTACATAAAATGGGATATTCTAAGACTGATAATTGCGATTTTTGTTCCAACAATACAGATACAGTGAAACACTTGTTTTGGGAATGTGATCATGTGCGAACGTTGTGGACCAAATTGGAATGTTGTCTTAGAGCGAAAGCACAAGTAAAAATCTGTCTTAATAAAGAAAACATACTTATTGGTTTCCCCGAGAGAAACAATGACCCAGTAAACATAATCATCGTGATCTTCAAAAAGTCTATGTTCGACCATAAACAGAAACAACTGCCAACCTTCCAATCAACAACTCAAGTCCGAGACTATTATAATGTTACTAAATGTGCAGCTGAAATGTCAAATAGAGTAGATGTGTTCTATAAATTCTGGTCCTCGTGTCATCTGTTGTTTATATGAATGAATTTGTGTGATTGATACCTGTAAAAAAAACATTAAATAATAAAAATAAAAAATAAAAAATAAAAGTGTTATAATTGTCAAGGATTTCTGTATTCTAAGTTCAAAAATCATGTGTTTGAGGAGGAATGTATCTTCACATTCAGAAAATGAGATGAATCATGTAAACGTAAAAACAAAATCTTACATACAGGTATATAATGTGAGTCCAAACGACTGATAAGTGACCTTCAATGAGTATTAATTATTTAATTTCTAAATGTACATTAAAATTGCAAGATTTTTAGTTGATGGTTGGTAAATTAACGATTAGACATGAAACTGTTATAATTAACAACGAGTTATTTAAATCATGTGTTTGTTTATGTGTTATATGTTATGTGTTTGATATTATGTGAGTGTAAACGGCTGATAAGTGACCTTAATTTAGTACGAGACATCCAGTTAAAAGCTGCATTTCCAGGACAGCAATTATTTTAACACCAAAATAATAATAAATCACCAGATTTTACAGAAAATACTATTTTATTCAATTAACAAGCATATTTTAATAAATAAAACTTGCATTAAAATGTAAAGCTCTAAATAGAGAAAATAACAATCCATGATGGCACTAAATGTAGGTTGTCTCTGTGACGTCTATGATCACATTAACATACATTGGACAAAACATTATCATTTAATGGTATAGATACATTGATGTTTCCAAAATTCACTTAAGTATAAATCAATTCAATCTCAGAAAAGAGCTTAAATTATCAAAAGAAAAATAATTAATAAAACAATAAAATACTGAAGTCAGTTATCTCTAGAAACACGGCTATGGCTTTTGAGATAACCAATGAAAAGACAAGTGTCAGGTTGCTCTATCTACATTTTATCTTCTAACAAAATTGCAATATTCGTGCTATTGTGTTAAAAGTGAATAAAAAAACATAAGCTAAGATAAAAACAAATAATCATCTGCTATAGTACATTTAAAAAAGGTTTCTGAAATAGTAACTTTCTGAAAATAAAAGCTCAAAGTAATGCTTCAAATGTTGTTAACGTTCAATGAAACCAAGAACTCATCACATTCATAAAGATCACAATCAACACAGTTGAATAGTTTACATCCAATAGCAAGTGTTAGTGTGATATGTATGAAATGTCAACCATATACTCTTATGATCAAACAGTAAGGCATCTGACTAATCACACGTTTAACAGTTATCGGTTAAAGAGTCATCCATTGAGTTTCATAATATTAATTTGCCTGAAGAACATATGTGCTGTAGTATGTACTATAGTTATTTGATCTATTAAACATTATTAACCCAAATTTGTAGTTACGTTTGTTGTAAATCATTTTTCTAAATTGTGTTTGACAGATTGAATTGCGACAATCGCAATGCATTACCCGGTTTTCAATCAGAAATCACTACTTTAAACTTTAAATCGCCGCTATACTGAACCGATAACCATTAAAATTATAATTTTCGGCAACATTTCGATACATTGATACTGTTTATAATGTTTTGTATGCGATACCCCCAACGACAAAGCTGATGTACCTGATGTACCTGTAATCACCTGATCTATAGCAAATATATTGAAAAGTTAAAACACGTTTCTATATAATGAACAAAGAAAAAACACACTTTAATATAAACAAAATAATCCATTGAATGCGTTAACTACTAAATATACATTTACATTCTACCATAACTGTTTTGACTGTATTAAATACACATTTCATATATACTTCTTAAATTGATGGCAAGCATTTATAGAGATAACTTTCAATTTTTAGTTGTTTGTTTGAGTATTCAGGGTCCCAATTGCCTCAATATTTTTTTCACAAGATTTTATATTTGACTTTAATCAAAGAGGTGAATACGTCAGTAAGCTGAGAATATACAGCAAAACATCAATTTGCATTCTGAATACCCTCAGTATAAATACTGTAAAGGAATTTGATCAAGGAAAATCATCAACTACGCAATCAAGTACAGTAATACAATTTTACTCTGAGGGATATATTACGATGGTTAATCTAGAATAACTCCAGTAATGAGATTTGATGCAAACCCTCATAGCAATTCTATGCAGAAATTTAAACAATCACATGATAAAGACATTTCGCATGTAGGGAAAGATCAAAATCTTCATGGATTGTCACATGTTGGTAGAGATTCACATGTTGGCGTACGTGCTTGCTGTCAGCTGGGCACATCTTCTTGCAAAGTCAAACAACTGCTTCACGTCATCCTGGAACAAAGAGAAGGAATTCAAAATGAGAGTATGGTACTCTTATCTTTGATAAGGCGACACAACGAGGTTAGACTACCTGTATGAGTATGATCGGTTCCTTAATCAGTATATTTCTGTACCTGTGTGAGTTTGATGTCCGGGAAGCTCCTGGTGAAGCTCCTCACTTGATGCAGGACGTCCACTGTCTCGTCCTCCTGGATCTCAGACATCAGGTTCCCCAGCATACAGAACATCACACCAGTCTTCCTGTCTGTGGAGCTGGAACAGAAGATAGTTAGTGATATATACAGTACACAGAACATCACACTGTCCTTAACGTTTTCAACGCTTGCAAATCTAATAAACTGAATAAAATTTATTTTGTGAAGTGTTTGTTGACTGGTACACAGGTTATTAGTGGCATATTGGTGTATGCTAAATACAATACATTCAAAAACAATTCTTCTAGTTCTTATTCTTATTCTTATTAATATTAATATATACATGTACAATAATTCTAACACTGTAACCCTACCTGTATACTACAGCTCTCGGTGAAAGTTCTGACGTCATCAGTTTGAGAAGGCTGTGTTCCAGAAACGAGGCTGAGAGACTCTGCACAGACACAGGCTCGTGGAACTGGAGGAGTTTCAGGTCCTTTGTGCTTTGATGAATCTGGACAGTAGACAGAATTTTAGCTCCATAGAGAACTCAAACAATTGCGGATTTGATTAAGACTTTCTTAATAATGTTTGTGAGTACGTACGGGTATTAGGATCTGTAGCGTAGAGAGAGTCAGGTCAGAGGTCAATATAAACTGATCTTTGGTTGTCAACTTCATTTCATCGATTGTCTTCATACTTCCCTTCTCACCAACCAGCTTGTTCTGCAACATTATTAAAACACTATTTAAAATTGGCATATCAAAATGATATCCTAAGACCTCGATTCATCCAAATGCATACTGATGAGACCAGAGACCATTGTAAAAAAATCAAACCTGGGTTTTATCAAGGACGATGACGTAATTAACGTTGTTCTCCTCCACCAGCTTCCACAGCAACTTCTCCTGACCCGGATGTGGAGACTCAGAGAGTAGATGCCCCCTCACGTTCCTCAGAGACTGTAGGATAACATAGTGTTACTGTTGAATAACATATTGTTATGTTTTGGATAAAACATGACCCGTGGCCATTGATACTTTGAAACACATTAGTGACACATTGTTATTAAATTTATGATAAAACACATTGTTATGTTGAAGAACATTGGTACTTTGAGACTGATAAAAAAACAATTCCCTTATGATAAAATACGATTTGTGGTTTCACAAAAACATTGTTAGTTACGACAGTAGTGAATATACACTAACGAGTAAACCTTATAACATTACAATTTGTTCAAAAACTTCGGGTACATCATAACTATAAACACCAGATAAAGAGAGAAATACAGAGGAACTCACAGGAGCTGTTCTGACAATGAAGTCCTGGTTACCGTCCACCCACATCCGGTTCATGACTGGGGCACCTGTTCAGTATACAAAGATCAGATGTTCAGTATTTAATTGTCTTTATTGTGAGGACAAATAAATATGGTGCTGCTAAATTAATTAATTTATTCTTGGGAAAGTAATGTGGTGAAGTTATCAGTCTCTAATGTGGTGACACACATTTCAAGTCCAAACTTATATTCTAAGAATTCTTTATATCTTCTTTATTCCTTCAAATATTGTGTTTATTCTGCAATACCTCTCACCTGCGCTGTGTTCAGCCAGCATCATCTGAAACAATGAAATTAAGTTCACGTCAGTTACTTTGACTTCGTGACTCACCACAGTTAGGTTAGGAATCGATCTATATTACTTTAGTGCACTGTTTCACAATGTGCAGATTTGAATACCAATTAAATATATATTAGAATTACATGCAAAATAATCGTCAAACAAACAATAAAGTCATAATTTAGTCTTATGAACTATGTGATCTCCCCATTCAAAAGGTACATCCCTTTTTGAATGAATTGCTTAAGATTACCTCCCTTGGCCTTTCTGGATTTACAGGTGAGTTATTGCCGAGCTTTCCATTTAAGTACAGATGACTTGTTGCCTTCCGTAGTTTTAAATTCCATGTTTTAATGTCAGGTGATGCTGTTTAGCATCACTTTAGACATCGGAACAAAGTCAGACATAGTAATGGGAGGCATATACCTCTGAGGTGTCGAATATTCATATTCGTATTGGTCGCATATGACTTTGTGTTTGATGGACAAGTTTGGTTTACCTGTGTCAGCTCCCTGAAGGTCTTGCTATCTGAGTCCACCTGTGCGTCCATGCCGTTGATGGTGTAGAGTGTGGTGAAGTCGTCCACGGTGAGACTGGTGTTCCCGTACTTGGTCATCTCCACCAGACAGTTGAACACACACTCGTACTGGTCCTTTAATGGTAAATTAACAATACTGTAATATTTTAGGGCATGAACTATCGGGGAGACCGCCAACATTGCTTCCAGTACTAGTAGATTTTTTAAAAAGCTATTCTAAAAGCAGATTGTGCTTAGGAAACCACTGATGTGGTCCATAGGTAAATTTACCTGACGAAAATGCAAAATTGAGGGTTAGAAATTAACACACTAATAATTGGACAATGATTTGAACAATTAATCAGAACTGTTAGAGTAAAAAAAGAAGATATGTCAGGCCATCATGCAAATGTACGGACAACAATTTTCTAGATATTAAACACCCACCACGGTCTGTATCATGTTCTTCCTCTGTCCCCTCATTATGGACACGTAGCCCTGCACATCCACCTTCCCCTCCTCTCTGGCCTGGTCCAGCAGCGAGTCCACAGCAATGTACGTGCCTGTGCGTCCTATACCAGCACTGGGGACAGACATCATGTATAAGATAGACTAGAAATAATCAGGAATCCACAGCAATGCACGTGCCTTTGCGTCCTATACCAACACTGGGGACAGTCATCATGTATAAGATAGACTAGAAATAATCAGGAGTCCACAGCAATGTACGTGCCTGTGCGTCCTAAACCAGAAAATGGGAACAAACATCATGTGTTAGATAGACTAGATATAATCAGGAGTCCACAGCAACGTACGTGCCTGTGCGTCCTATACCAGCACTGAGGGCAAACATCATGTGTTGGATCAACCTGTCTCAGGGTATAACGTACGCTAATGCAACTTTCATACCCTGTGTGCAAAGACAGCTTATACCTTCGTGAGGTGACGTATGATCGAGGAACAATCTAAATATAGACAATCAGTGACGTCACTTGAAAGGTGAGTCGGCTTCGGCCTGCGTTCTTTGTGGTTTATAACTGCGGAAATCATAACGATCTCTCAAAACCGATTCATCAAACCTTTACCCCACCTTCCTCGATGAACTGCATGTCCCACCCCAAGGTCTGCATCTGAGACAACTTCACGGTAAAAAAACCTCTTCCATTTCATCTCGCTTATCTAAGGAAATTGCGAAAGCCAACTGAATTTTGAAAAGCTCTCTGTAAATGGCTAAATTTTATCGCCATCAGGGCGAGAAAATTGTTTGATTGGCTAGTGTCCTATACCACCACTGGGAACAAACATCATGTGTTGGATACACTAGAACAAATAAGGAGGTCACGGCAATGTACGTGCCTGTGCGTCCTATACAAGCACTGAGGACAAACATAATGTGTTAGAATCCTAACCTTTCTAACCTTCAACATCACTCACCTGCAGTGCACAAGCAGTGGTCCGTCTGTCCGTGTGTGTGTACGTCTCATCATCCAGATGAAGTTGACGAGAGCGAGAGTGTCGGGGACGCCGTGATCAGGCCACGTGGTGTAGTGGTACTGGACCACTCTCCGAATCTCTCCAGTCTGAAGTTCGAAGAGGTTGACGTCCAGGTCTTATTATATGTTTTTAGAATATTGAAGAAAGCATGTTTGCAAAAGAGCGAAATGACAATAGACGAATATGGTGGGAAAGTGGAGCCTTGTAAAAGGTGTCTCCATCATAAGGATTGTCTATATCATTCTATTCACTCACTTCCTTGCACTGAACCTCCATGGTCCTGGTGGTGTAGTTAGCACGTGTGTTGGTGTCCTTCAAAGTAACCCGGAAGAGGTTTGTGGTCAGCAGGTCATTCTCCGGCCAATACTTGTAACACTTTTCCTGAGAAAAAGATTCTTTTGAATTGTCATGTGATCACTTGTATTCTATAACTACCCTGTTTACTAATGTTTACTGATATCATCTCCTCAAATCCTTATCCTAAACATTCCGTTTTAAAATAAGTAATAAACATAAGTTGATGAGTGTTTTGGTTCTATATTGTGGACATTTAATTTCACCCTCATATCTTCCACAAGTCCAGTCAACATGACCACGAAACGAACTCTCTGTTGCCAGATCATCCTCCAGAAATCTTCAAGCGTGATCTTCTTAGGAGCTGCAAGAAAATATGCCAATTATTGATTTCGAGCTAAAAACAATAATATTTGGCAACATTGCTTCAAATCAACGGATATCAAAAGTTATATATACATCGATCCATTTACAACAGGTCAAATTACAAGATAATTTGCGAACAGTGTGCAGTGCAGTTACACATTAGGGAAACAGACACAACTCAGGCAAAGAATGTTGGTAGGCAACGAACCTTGCGCTCCAATGTATGTTTTCGTCTCGTTGATATTCTATTAAACAAAATATAAAGTAATATCATCAGTACGTCTTGTTAGTTGCATCCTCAACAACTCAAACATCACATCCTCCTATACCAACAAATAAGGGAAGGCAGTGTCTTGTTTTGTAATAAGAAGATGAATGAACAATTATCAAACACAAACCATTAACGTTTTGCTTCACACACGCCTTATTTTACATGTAAAAACGAAGTATTGAAAGTCATAATTGTAATTGATAATTCATGAAGTCTAAGAAGCAGTTTTGGAAACAGAAAGACTGCTAACATTTTGATGTTTTGTCTGATAATCAACAGGTTTCTGTACATGATTCCTTGGTTAGTATCACGTCACTCCATATGTGAAATGTATAGTTAACGGGGAGATACGCTAGAAAACAAGCTGCATCAATGTGACACAGATACAAACATGGATTCCCATAAAATTACATGAAATACTTTGGACGAGGTAAGTGTAATATAACAAATTTAGGAGATTAAAATCATTCTCTAGTGTTCGGCTGCTCAAATAAAATGGCGACAAAGACAGAAAAATATCACCACTGACGTGCATGATGCTGGCGTTGATGTAGTCTGATCCGGGAACGTCAGGGAGGAAGGAGAGACGGACTCGGTTGTGATCATCTGCAAGTGGAGATCATCATTATTGTGGAAACCTTCAGACTTAAGAACGTGTACTTTAACATGTTGGTGAGAAGTATTCACGTTGAGAACAGTTTAAATAAAGAAATTTGACTAAAGACTCACACGGATAGTAGCCTTGGAACTTATTCTTCCCCTTGTTCTCTTCCTTCTGTGAGTCAGCATATGTAGCAGTGAAGCCAGTGGGTAGCCTCTTTAGAAAAAACAAAGATTCATTACAACGACAAAGAATACCCTCAAACGATAAGATTGTTTTTAGGATTTGTATAATTCTTGTAGTATCCTTTCAATAAGTCTTTTTCAAAGTGTCTTGGAGTTATATTACAACAGTGCAGTAGTCGTGACCTTTTCAAAGGAATTGGAGTTATTTAATGAAATTATATGTAATAATCTTATTTCGAGTTTGCATTCATTTTAAGCTTCATGTCGATTCCTTGTCTTATTTATACGGGAAGTGATTCAACTTTGCCCTTACGAAGCACATGTGTTGAATGTAATTATAATATCTTCAAAGTGCTTCAACTACATGCTTGATATAAGAAGTGAATACGACATCTAATCAAAGATATGTAAAACTCCAGGTTTTGCTCCTTTCTTCTGTAGCGATACACTGCCGGCCAAAAGGAACGCCTACTTCATTTTCCTTAAAATGAAAGATGACATAATTTCTAAAATATAATTAATGGTGGTCTCCACGTTATGCTTAAACAATAATTAATATGAAAGTCCATTGAAACCGTGGGAAAACTGTGATTCGAGTCAAACACATTCATGAAAACCATGCCCAATGAAGACCGCTATTTCTGGTTGATTCACTGGCGCACGGTAACCACGTACATCTGTAGCGTCATCACCACTGCAATGTAATGTTTCTTTTGGTCGACAGTGTAGACTCTGCCACTAGACCACGGAGAGTTGTTAACACATATAGAACGTCTGCACCTCTCACTCTGAGAGATAATGTAAGTGCGCTTTTAACCTGGGTCATGTTCACCAGAAACATTTGTACAATTTCATGTACATGACTTTGTAACATCAATGACAGTTCAGTGTGACGTAGGGGAGAATATGTGAATGTGGTTTTGTAAATACGTTCAAATGTAAGTTTTATTTTTCAACGCAAGCGACCACGTTTTTCTTTCAAAACATTAATCAGAACTACATATTACTTGATGGGGGATAGACAGAACAGTACAGAACTTATATTATAGCCTCATTAGGCTTCTTAATTTTACAAAATAGCATTATGTTACATTGCAAGCCTTCATTACTTTTATAACCATTTAAAAAACACCTTTAAGTATAGACTGAACACGTTAAAAAGTCACATTGTCATTGGAGTTGAGTATTAAAATAAATTATATTCTTATTTCAAGGAATTGTTCATTTCAGGCTTTATGTATATTCCCATTTCTATTTGCATAGGGTGTGTTTTCCCGTCATACTTCACTTTCACTTCATTTTGAGAACAAGGTGTTAATGCAAGTTTAAACAATTAGGTTATTTTTTTTATAAAATGCGTATCTAATGAGAATAAGTGAGCACAGTTCACTCATATACCCCCGCTTATAACATTGTCAAGGAAGAAAAGTTTCAAAATAGCAGATAGACTTCAATGTTTAGTCTTCTGTATGAACAAACCACAGACGTACTATGAAAGCAGAGTATGTGTGTGTTCATAGTAAGTATGTCTTCATAGACTCTTGTAAGAGTGCTTTAGAAGTAAAAGTTGAAAAATCGAAAACAATTGTATAACTTATGCAAATGAGACATACAAAAGGCAGATGTACACATCATAGTGATTATATGTACGAAGTTTCGAAACAATTGAACAAATAGTGTTTGAGTTATGAGGGAAACAAAGCGTGTGAAAGACGAAATGGTAATACTGAGAAAATTGGCAAAAATTATGGAAATGAGGGTATGAAATATACAAAGGGCAGATATACACATCATAGTGATCATATGTCTCAAGTTTTGTAACATTTGAACAATAAGTTTCTGAGTAATGAGCGGAAGAGAAAGTATGAATGGCATTGTAAAAGGAACAAAGAACATTTGCAAAAAAAGTATGCTAATGAGGGTATGAAACATACAAAAGGCAGATGTTCACATCATGGGGATTGTACATATCAAGTTTCGTAAAATTTGATCAACTAGTGTCAGAGTTATGAGTGGAACAAAAAGTGTGAATAGCCAGTTTGAAAAACGGAGAAAATCTGCATAAATTATGCGAATGAGGGTATGAAACATGCACAAGGCACATGTACACATCATGATGTATGTACATATCAAGTTTTGTAAAATTTTAACAACTAGTGGCAGAGTTATGAGCGGAACAAAAACATTCCGGACGGACGCACGGACAAACGGACGGATGTACTGACCGCTATAGACGTAGTCGGGGGTATAATTAATAAATATATGCAAAAGGTAATTATTCTTATTTCAGTGTGTATGTCTTGGCTTTATCGCACTGTAAGAGACGTGGTTATGATCATAATATCTAGTCTAAAGGTACGGAATCAACAAAATAGTTTTGCCCCTTGTAGCTGAAGATTCCACTGGACTACGGAGAATGGTTTACAGTGTACAGATATAAAATCTGCCACTCTCACTCTGAGAGATAATCTAACTTTCAACTTGGTCCATGTGCAGTCAAAATATTGGCTTCATTTTAGAATCATTCACATATATTTTTGTAACATTAGATATAAAGTCAGAGAAAACATGGGCATGGATTTTGTAAATATTCATTCAAGAACATTCTGGGAAAATGACTAGAACGTTTATCTTTGCAATACACCATCAGTTGTCTTTCAAAAGACTCACAATAACTATATATATTCAAGTGAAAATGAAGGAAGTACAGAACTCACATTATATTCGGCTTCAAATCCTCCCTCCCTGCTGTTTATTTTCTGTACAGTAGCTGCCAGATCCTCCACAGCCACTTCTCTGATGACTTCCTCCTCGTCTATGTTGTAGTAAGGTTTGGAAGACGGAGCCTCGTCCTCGTCCAGGATCTCTTCTGTTTGGTCATCATCTTCGTCACGTGATGGTTTGGGAGGCAAAGCTGGTTGCTGTGCTACCTTAGCTTTTTTCTCTCCTTTTATCGGGTCCACGGCATCCATGGCAACATTACAATACACGTTATCTGGATTAAAAATAGTATCTATTAGGGGTTTTGCTTGAAAAGAAGTCCACAGTTTGTATGAAAATGATCTTAAAATTAACTTAACATGGGAAACCGTTTTCCTTTTTCTTGAGGAATCTAAAAAAAAAGATTACAGTATTAAGATTGAAGACTGAATTTCACAAGGAACAACTAATGGCACCATCACTTTAGATAAATACGACACCGAATTAGCTATTGCTCTGTATGTGGCATTTCAAAGTATGACAATGATTCCTAAATTCATTCTTAGTCATCCATGACTGAAACCGACAACATATCCATAAGTAACTGTTATCAAATTCTATGGGGCTACAAACACTTTGTTTCAATGAATTCAATGTTTAGTGTTAATACAAACATTTCTATCAGTCACTTCCCGATTCTCAGATGTTACACGTTAGTCTCTAGATTGCTGAACAGTCCATGTTAATCACACGATGTACCATGTATGCCAGTGACACTGAGGGAACTTACCAACATTTGAATGATGTTCAGGCGTGTCATCACTTTGATAGCGTTTGCTTCTTTTTCTGTAAGTTTAGATGATGTTAATCACGATATTGCTCAATAAACTGCATGTTTGTGATTTTATGTCACTTCTAAATTAATCTTCATTTATACTGAGTTGCAACAGATTATAAGGATAAGCCATAATACCGAGGATATGGTAAGGTTGTGGACCCTGATAGGAAGGAAAAACCCGAGGATGCTTATCTATATTATCAACCGTTTTTAAGTATAAAAGACGCTTTCTTATCCCGTTATCGAAAACCCCGGATTTACATAGAGTCGTTCGTAAAATCCTTGTTCACTGTCTCAATCCCAGTACGGCAAAGATTTGTATCTAAGGTTCTTCTTGACCGTTGTCTTCCATGTGCCTTCGTGGCGCAGCAGTCTAAGGCGTTGGATTATGAAAGACTGGTCTTACTGGGTACTGGTTCGAGATGCACTTTCATCAAAACATTTGCGTTTCATAATGTGCTCTATTTAAGAAATTTTACAAAAAAGTTAAAGATAGTTTCTTCAGATCTTTACTTTCAAGCCGTCGTATTAGAAATTATATCAGGGTTTAAAATCATTATAATTCTTTCAAACAGTGTTTACAACTGTCTGTGTAAACCCTCCTGGAGGGAATTACAATGTTGTAAGTCCCTCGTACCGGGTGATACGGTTTACAAAGGTCGTTTCAAGTATCACGTTATATGGCTGGTAGGTTGATTCACGTTAATAATATGATAAGATAAACTTATAAATTCACTAATGTACCTTCTGCAGATTACGACAGCAACGATGACAACAATGATGACAACGACAGCAGCAGCTGCACCAGCAGCAACAGGGATGACAATATCTGTAGGTTCTCCTGTTGAACCTTCTGAGAGAAGAATATATATATAGGAGGGAAACATAATGATGTACCATTAAAGCAGGTGCATCAAATTGAATATCATCCAAGGTAGACTGTCCTTCTTTCTTATAAGTGGGGAGTAACTGATTAACTGATTAGATATAAACATGGTATTTGTCAAGAAAAGACATATATCCTCTATGTATTGTAAATTGGATGTATTATAAACCTTAGCAGTCAGACAGAGAAAGCTATAATTATAATATACTTTCTAAAATAAAAGGTCGAGAAGTTTAATTTTCTCGTATATATTATATTCTCGGAATGGATCAGGCAACCTGCAGAGACAATGCCAGTCTATACAATCATATATCATATTTTCTATAGCTTGTTGAAAGTGGCAGTTTTGAGGAATATACGAATAGATTGTTGAAGTCTAGGTTCGCATTATTATACTACTATTGAACATACTTCTGTACATTTAAATCAAATACATAAAATATATCGTGAGCATATTGTTTAATTATAATTCACGGCATTCGTTTTAATTTAATATTTAAGGTCATTGAAGTTTCGACAGTTTTGTAGTGTGCAGAAGGCGAGGAGTGGCAATCAAAGTCGATGTTTTTAAAAAGTGTATTGAAGTTGTTTGTCAAATTCAGAGTATCAGGGAAACTCATGGTCAAACTGAAAACCTTTGATGGATCCCTAAAAGCGTTATACAATGCAATACACTGTGTAATATTCAATTGACCGTTTTCTTTTCGACATCAACTTCATTACAATTCTTAGTTCTCCATCCAGCTTTACAACCACTTCAACAGTGTCCGGTCACATGCTGATAATCGTCACCAGAGTTACAGTTCCCACACTTCATGCTACAGTTGCTACAGTTGCTACTTCATGCAAGCCTCGGAAAAGTTCTTTAGAATTACTTTAGCCATGTACCAAATGAAACATATATTATCAAAATATTTGTCAGACGAAACAGTGCAAAGAATCAATGTAAATAAATCGAACATCGAAGAGTAACATATGCTAGTTTATATTATTTATGTTACGAATGTCAGTACCTTGTGTGCAGGTCTGCCCCGTATATCCGTCCTGACATCCCTGAGAACAGGTTCCATTTGCAGGACAGTCCGACTTTCCCTGGCAGTGACGTGTACTGCAGGACGTGCAGACAGATCCAAATGTACCAACAGGACACTCTGTAAGTGAGCACAGCAACATAGGGATGATTTAAATGTTTTGCAGAGATAAACAACATCATGAAAGAGGATTGTACAATGATGGTTGTTTGCAAATCCACATATGAATGATGGCTTTCCCTCTATGACACAAATCCGTTCTACTCTGAATAACTACGGAATCAAAGGACTCTTAGTGTGGCCATGGCTGAGGGAGAGCGAAGTATTGGTTTCGAAAATGACAAAAATCTCATGTGCAATCGTATCACTACCGTGTGCAACCGTAGCTGTCTCATGTGAAAACGTATTTCACCAATGTTTAACCATACCTCTACAATAGAAAGAAATGAAGACAGGGAAAGATAAGGAAGACTTACGGAAAACTTATGGTGATTTAATGGCAATTATGGAAGGAATACAGAAGGCTTGCCATTTACCGTTGTCCCCCATGGAATAATTGCGGACTGGAAAACCATACGGTGGCTTTTTAACTTGTCCGAAAGCAACAGCACGTTTTTTATCGACCATTGAAGGACGGTAGGACCACAGTACTTTCTGAACTTTGGGGAAGAAATAACGGTGTTTTAAGGTAGAATTACGAATTTTCGGAGTAGAGTTACGAGTTCTTACATTCCGCACATGTTTAACAGTAGTTCTGCCGTAGCTTAGTGAAGTGGTGGTATAACATTCGGTACGCTTGAGTACAGTAGCTTCATCTAGGAAACTTTATCAAGTGATTGGCTGATACAACTATGTCAGTTGGAACCTTTGGCGTCTCATGTAACTTAGACAAGGAAGATTCGTGAGAATCATTAATAACAAATGATGGGGATTCACAAATTGCTAGACCGCTCTATAATTGAGTGCTATTTCAATTGCTGCAATATATCGAATACTGTCAAATCGTCAATAATACATGTTTTCAATAGCATCTTAAATGAAACAGTGAAACCATTAATGTCAACCCGTATGCTGCTCTCTGTCTTTTTAACCATTTACACTTTTTTGAGCTAACTAGTTTTGCACCGATAATCTAGTCATGTTACTGTAAAGAGAATGACGCTCCCACATCCGAAGTTTATACATGTATTTGTGTTGGTCAAAAGGACTTTTCAATTCACGTGTGATCTTCTTCTTCGGCAAAGATGTCTAACGTTCATTATTCTCTTCATACTTTTCGCATACTTTATGTATAAGACAGTGCTCCCATACAAAACAATGTAGTAAGTAAATATATTTATTTGAATTTTATCCGTTTAACTCCGATGGCGCCCGGAGCTGCCGAAAGGTGATAAGCGCTGCAGGGACATTACCAATCACAGATCCCTTACTGTCAAGCCGAATGTATGGTGGCACAACCCATCATCCTAAATGTTAACATCGAGCATATCTTAATGCTTGTTCAGGTCTTTGAAGGGCATTTAGAAGTGGTATACATAAGAATAGGAAGATTTTCTGGATAACAACTTCTTTAATGTGAAAATACACAACGTTTCGGAGTACATACTCACTCCTTCATCAGGTGGAATGTAAGGAAATAACAAAATATAGTACATTTATATAGCAAACAAAACAATGGTGAGGAAAGTCAATCAGGGAGAATAAAATGCATGAGAATGGTATACAATGGGGATTTGTAATACAAACATGATGGAGATGAAGCATGAGAATGATGAGGATTTGCAATACAAACATGAATGGGAGTAAGTAGATGAAGGATTTGCAATACAAACATGAATGGGAGTAAGTAGATGAAGGATTTGCAATACAAACATGAATGGGAGTAAGTAGATAAACAAAGGCCTGTAGGCTTTATTGAAGATGTAAATAAACACACATGATTAAACGAGGGAGGCCAATTGGCTTAATTGAAATAGTTAAGCAAATAATAATTATAGTTGATTGGAAAAGAGGCCAATTGTTGATGTGGATGGCTACTTTCCAGATGTGGGTGGTCTACTTACTCCCATTCATGTTTGTATTGCATTCATGTTTGTATCATCGTGTATTTTTACATTAAAGAAGTTGTTATCCAGAAAATCTTCCTGTTCTTAATGCTTGTTGTTCTGCCTTATAATTATTCAATGTACAGTTTACCGAAAACTCATATTTAGCATTGTATATTGTTTTATTAATCAATTGTTAAAGATGACCTCCACATTCATTACTTACAATGTACCTTATTGCTTCAAATAGTGTTTAATACCAAATCAATTACAAATTGATAAGGGGTGTTTAGAGTGCCAACATATTAGTGATACTAATAATATAAGTATGGAACATTTTAATGGGAAAAGGGTAAATGTGTCTACTTTCGAATATATAAAATCTTCCAGGTGTTGAATATATAAATTACTAGGATAACTATAGATATTTGCACTAAGATACACCTAGCTGAACAAACTTTCGGTATGCAGTTGAATAGGTTTCATGTTAAATAAGGTGAATTTAAATTCTGCAATAAGGGTTGCAAAGAACGTGAATTGTAAGAAAACAATTCTTCCATTGATATCATTGTTTCGAGCGCATTGTATGCAGTAATCACGGGATTGTGTTTGCTTGTTTACTTTGTTACTAAATATCATAAATGGTCAAAATCATAATTAACCTCAACATAATTGTCTAAGTTATGAAGACTTCCAAAATTGTATCTCTGTTTCTGCTCTCATCTGCATTGCAAACGCCTCCAAACATTTACAGTGTTGGGAGTTAACCCTATATTACGCACATTGGCATGCACTTCCTTTTCATAATATGTTCTAGCCTTATCCAAATGTCTCCAAACATGTCTTTTTAAGAGTTTTCCTTGTTAGTGAATCCTTCTTACAAATGCGAACATATTATTTTGATGAATACCCCAAAATGATTAAGTTTTATCATATACCCATGTAAACTTAAGATAGTAATTCAGGGGTGCAATACGGTTTCAGTGGTCAATTTCCGTATTTTGCGGTGAATTCCGTATTGCACGGCTGAAGGTTCTACTTTCTCTAAACTTCGGCACTTCTCGGAATTTTCCGTAGTTTTCAATGTTTTCCCAATTCAATCTCCGGAATTTATGTTTTGATAACACTGCTAGTATTTTTACAGTTGGTTAAAGTATCAGCTTGGATTTGGCCTACTATTAACAACACAAGCTTAAGCATGGAAAATGTTACTCAAATTATCTTTAACAAGGCAGAAAACCGCAATGTGTAAGGGGAATTGAAAGCAGTGCCGAAAGCTTCGCTAGCGATGCTGCGTAATTGTGACCTCACAACCTTTACTATAACCATGGTCACGTCATTCGAAAGAAGCAAGACGGACGGAAGTCTGAATGTTGTTTCTTATTTTCAGTTCTTTGTAATTAAATGATAGTAAAGATGATTTAAATATGTTAACACACCGAATACAATTCCACTTACAGCTCTATTGGGCTGACAAATGAGAAAATAAAGATATCATTAAGTTACCAAATTGTGAGTCGTGATGGTCAGGCAACCGGCGGTGTATCAATACGCACCACGTCGTCCCAGTAAATTTATGCAACTTTATTTGTTTACCAATGTGTTAATAAAAAGGGGTATATAATAAATATAGAACATCATACTTGTGCATTTGGATCGTTTGTATTGAACTCGAAGCTCTTCGAACTAGTTGTTCCTCCGCTTCATGACATCTTCTCGTTCAATACAAACAATCGAAATGCACAAGTATGATGTTCTATATATTTACCGTATTACTGTATTTAAGCCGTAACATAGTATATACGTCTCAACAAACTGATTGTACTCACGACTTTGACAGTCGACTCCTCCCCACCCCACCTGACACCCCCAGAACACTGTCCAGTCTTAGTGTTATTGAGAATGCTAACTCCGATGTGCAGAGTAAAGTTACTCGACTAGAAATTAAAGTTGCTGAGCTTGATGAAGTGAAAACAAAAGTTGATACTGTTGAGATGAGTGTGTCATTCGTCAGCTCCAAATTTGATGACTGGTTTGTTGACAAGCAAAAACTTGAGAAGGATTTACAGGCGCTTCAGAAACAGGTGAATGACCAGCCACAACTCGAAGATCTCAAGACACAGTGTATTCAAACCAAGGAATACATGATCGACCTACGCTGTAGATCAATGAGAGATAACCTTATATTCATGGGTCTACCAGAAAAAGATACCCCACAAGCCCCAGAGAACACAGAGCAGTTATTGAGGAGTTTCATCAATGAGGAATTGAAGCTTGATGGTGATGAGATCAACTTCAAGAGAGTACACAGAATCGGACCTAGGAGGAGGCCTGGTGACAAACCCAGATCAATAATAGCCAAGTTCAACATCACTGCGGAGAGGGATAGGATGAAGAGGGCAGGCAAGGAGCTGCAGGGTAAGCCATTCAGAATGATGGAACAGTTCCAAGATGAAGTGAGTGAATACAGGAGAGATGTCCGCTTCCCTCTCATGAGAGAAGCCAGGCGAAACAACAAGAGGGCTAATATTGTGGTTGATAGGCTCTAAGTTGACAATGCTCTATACCTTGTGCCAACCCCTCCACCATACAGATCTACTCAACTCCAGCCATACAGTGCAGGACCAACAACTGGACCCAGGAGGACCTAGGGGGCGACGGTGGTACTGAGTGTGGTGCTACTCATACATCAGTTCACTCTTCTGGAACTGAATCTCTGAATAGAACTGGAACTGGAACTGGAACTGGACCTGGGATCAAGGCATGTGATCTCAGGTGTGTGACACTAAATGTGTGTGGTTTAAGACACAGACTTGACTATCCTGATTTTACTGATTTTATAAACAAGTATGATTTAATTGGTCTGCAAGAAACTAAAACAGATTTATTGGATGATATTGAAATCACAGGTTATAAAGTCTTTCTCAAGAATAGGAAATCATTCACTAGAAAGTCTGGTGGAATAGGTGTTGCTATAAAAGAATGTCTTACTGTTTATGTAACTATTGTTGATGATGATATTGACACTGTGTTATGGTTGAAGATTAGTGGATAATTATTTAACTTAGATTAAGATATTTACATGGGAATTAGGAGATAAACTGACTGTGTTTGAAAATCAGAGACATGTTATACTGGATTGATAGCGAGTAAATTTAAAATTGAAACCGAACGCGTAACCATTCTGCCATGACCGTTTTACCACGGGACTCTTTTTGCCGGATGCTGACAGTGCGTACAACGACAGGGCTTCGAATTACGTTCGAAAATCTTTTGTGACAACAGCAACGATTTCGTAAAAAAAATATTGTTGTTATACACAAAGTTTTCCCCCACAAGTTCTCTTTAACCATTTAATTTTTTTTAATATATGTGTCATTTATTACGGGAGTTTTAATTTTGTTTTTCCAACATTCGCGTTCACAAAATCAAGATTTGAATTTCCTGAATTTCGCATTTTTGGAATAACCCTGATCAACATATCACATGAGGTTCAAAATGGCTACCGTTTGCCAGCAGCTGTGAATGACGAGCTTGGGGACTTGTATTTATTAAAATGAAGTGTTCCAGGTGATGAGGGTAACTGTCTCATTCGGGTAAGGAATACACATTCTAGTTATACACGTAGTTGTGCAGATGATATGACATATGTATTTCTTATTTTGCATCAAAACGTTACGCTCGGTTTTCAGATCCGGCTGACCATTGCGTCATTGCGTTTGCTCGCTTTCTCAACTGCATAAGTGTTGCTATTTGAAGATCGTGTTACTGACGATGATCTGCTTGCTTTGATTAGTATCAGTTATTTTGATTTCCACAAGTAGAGCACACTTTAGAATCGGCCATTTGTTCGGATAGATTGTGACGTCACAAGGTAGATGCTTCACTACGCGGTGAGGCGGCGCTAAAATCAGAGGAGGTTCAATCCAGAATTGATCACGTTTGATTTTTCGGGAGAACCAATCAGAATCGAGTATCCAGCAATGTCATGGTGGAATTGTATATGTACCCCCTGAAAATTCAAGATTCCACAGGGATGACATGATTGAAGGTATTGAGTCAAGTTTATGTCTTTTTGAATCATTGTCTGACAATGTCATACTTACTGGAGATTTTAATGCCAGGACTAAACAATTGATAGACTATTGCTCATTTAGCAAACACATCATAGATGAATTAGAACTAGACATAGATGGTATGAGACAGGAAATAGATCCTGAATCTGTATTGTCTGACCTTGATCTGCCCAGACAAAGAATCTCAGAGGACATTGGTAATCCAAATAACCTAGGCAATAAACTTATTGACTTATGTAAAAGCCACAATATGTTCATATGCAATGGAAGAGTTGGATGTGATAAAGCTAAAGGGAAAGCAACATGCAAAGGAGCAAGTGTTGTAGATTATGTGTTGTCATCTGCAAGTTCATTGCCTTTGATAAGCCACTTCAGTGTTGATGATTTTTGTCCACTCCTTTCTGATGGACACTGTCCTATCAGTTTTAGCATGAATAACTCTAACTATGCCCAAGAGAGTGTAAGTCCCTCAGATGATGAAGCATATTGTTCAAATATTTTTTACGAACCTACAGCTGATGAACCAGGGAAATTTGCAAAGATCCATTATTTGATAAAAATATTCAAGAACATAATGTAAACAACCTGATTGACCTGATAAGGTCATCTGAGGCATGTCACTGTGACCCAGCTGGGGTCATAAACTCGATAGCTCAACAGATCACGCACGTGCTTCTTCATGCAGCACGTGATACATTCGGTGTAGCTCCAAATAAGGCGAATGCTACTACAGCGGGTAAACCTGTGCGAACAAGTAAATCGTGGTTCGGTAAAGATTGTAAACAAATGCGTCGCCAGTTCGTTAAAGCTAAGAATACCTTCGCGCGTAATAAAACCAACAGAAACCTTGAACTTTTCAATCGAAGAGTAGACAGTATAAAATTGGTTTGAATAAATACAAGAAAAAGAATATTTCTTATCTTCGCAAGTGTTTCCGAGACAGTAAACGATCATCGCCGAAACAATATTGGAAGTTACTTAACCCAAAACATCAAAATAACTCTGAAGCTATTTCACTTGAGGTATTGTATGAACATTTTAAACAGACTAATGAAACGGAAGTTATCGGGAACGAATATGACTTTGTGCTTGACGATCTCCCTAACCAAGATGATTCAATTCTAAATGACGAGATATCAGAACACGAAGTTTTGTCTGCATTGAATAGATTAAAAAACCATAAAGCTCCCGGGCTAGACTTCATAATAAATGAATATCTCAATGCATCCTCACCGCGCTTACTAACAGTATACACTGACCTATATCTATCCTCAGCTGTTTTGGAAAATTGTTTACCTCCATTATTAATGAACGTCTTAATCAATTTTGTGAATCGTTTGATATCATATCGCATACACAGTCAGGCTTCCGTAAAGGATACTACCACTGATAATGTTTTTATTATACACAACCTTATAAACTCATTGAAAAATAGACATAAGAAACTATTTTGTGCCTTTATTGATTTCTCTAAAGCCTTTGATAAAGTGTGGCGGACAGGACTTTGGATAAAGTTACTTCGTCATGGGGTCAAGGGGAAATTATTCAAACTTATCCAAATCATGTACAGTGACATTAAATCATGTGTAGCTGTCAACCGTATGCAATCAAGTATGTTCCCATGCCTCTCAGGAGTACGTCAAGGCGAAAACCTCTCTCCTTTATTATTTTCATTTTATTTGAATGATCTTTAAGATTATCTTAGCTCTAGTCAATGTGAAGGTTGAGTCTCGAGCTTGATAATGATGCTGTACATATGTATATACAATTATTGGTTTTATTGTATGCCGATGACACGGTGCTATTAGCTGAAAAGAGTCATGAACTTCAAAAAACCTTAAATTGGTTTTCAAGTTACTGTGATTTATGGAAACTGAAAGTAAATTCAGATAAAACTAAAATAATTATGTTTGGATCTGGGCCAGCTTGCAAAAGTAAAAACCTATTTTATTATAAAGATCAACCTTTAGATATTGTAGATACTTTTAAGTACCTTGGAATTACATTTCATAGAAATGGTAGAATGATAACAGCTATTAAACATGCTGCCGACATGGGTAACAAAGCTTCAATGTCTTTACTCAAACGTGCGAGAAATTTAAATTTACCTTTGGATTGCCTTATTTCCGCTTTCGATACCATTGTTCTCCCATTTCTACTTTATGGTTGTGAAATTTGGGGGATGGAAAACATTAATATCATTGAGCGCGTTCACTTGAAGTTCTTAAAGATGGCAGCAGGTTTAAAGATGTCAACGCCAAACTTCATGGTTTATGGAGAATTTGGTAGAGAGCCACTGCGGTTGCAAAAAGCCAAACGTATTATCTCATATTGGTCAAAATTAACATGTCAACAACCAGATAATAAAATTGCAGCCTTTATGCTTAGCTATATGTATCATAAGAGTTTTCATGGTCAATCGTATTCATGGTTGAACTTTGTTAAATCTATATTTTCAACATGTGAACAGCAATGTGTTTTCGATAATCCTCAGAATTACTGTAAAAATTGGATAGTTTCAACGGTATATAACATTTTAAAGGATCAGTGTTTGCAGTCATGGCGTAGCGACGTTTGCCAATTCGTCTAAAGGATTCTATTATGCCATCATCAAAGACTCTCCATGTTTTGAGCAATACTTGTTATTGAATGAAAATGTGTACGAACCATTATTATATTTTAGAACATGTAACCACCACCTACCCATTGAAAAAGGACGTTTTCTTAATATCCCGCGTCATGAAAGATTGTTTACACAATGTTAATCCGGCGAAGTCGGAGATGAATATCATTATCTATTTAACTGTTATGCTTCAGTAAACCAACGCTGTAATCTGATAAATGAACGCTTCCTGCTGTTTCCATCTTTATTGTGTGAGAGAGAGTTTATTCAGTAAAGGGGCCACAGGCCCATTATACATCAGATTACAGCATAATATAATACATACATAGAGCACCGTACATAATTATGAAAATTACAGCATTATGTCTTTTGTGGTTACAAGAAATGTGTTTCTTTTTTTCATGGCTAGAAATATATATTTTGCCAGATTATTGATGACAAAAGGATTCTTTGAGGAAAACAATTGGGTTAGTTTTACTTCAGAGGGATATGTGTGATAATAATTTGGAAGAATATCATTTCTTAATTTCTTATAGAAGGGACATACCAGGCAAAAGTGATATCCATTCTCTATATAAGGTATGATACAAAGTGGGCAAAGGCGATCCTCCCTTTTAAGACCTAAATATCTACCACATTCTATCATCAAATTATGATTTGAACAACGGAATCGACTTAGAAAAATACGAAACTGCCTCACACAGACACTATTGATACAATTCAAAATCTACATCTATTTTTATTGTACGATAGAAATCCAATTTTGAGACGAGTATAATACGAGATGACAACAACTGATTATCTATGTCAATACATCTTTGCTCTAGATTTTCTAGTGAAGAAATGTTTGAATCCATTGAACATAATCTTACATCATTATCAATTAATACTGACAATATCATCCTGACTGGGGATTTCAATGCAAGGACCAAATCTTTAATTGATTTTTGTTCTTTTGATAAACATCTATCTGAAGAGCTAGATCTAGATGACATCAGATCAGAACTGGATCAAGAAACAACACTTGATAATCTTGGTATCCCACTTGAGGGAACATCTAAGGACATAGGTCATCCAAATAACTATGGATTTAGATTGATTGATTTGTGTAAAAGTCATAATTTGCTAATCTGTAATGGTAGACTTGGTTTGGATAAACACCAAGGTGAAACAACATGCAAAGATGTCAGTACAGTAGACTATGTGATTTCATCAACAAATGCATTACCCTTGTTTAATGATTTTAGTATTGCAGAATTTTGCCCTATGTTATCTGATGTGCATAAACCCATCCATTTCAGTCTAAATGCCCCGGGTGCTCATTATCAAGACATATATCATGAACAGACCCCTTCTCTTAATAACACAAACATCCCAGATAACAAACCGGGTAAATTCAATCATGATAAAACTGATGTATTCCTTGAAAACATTCCAGATGATTGTGGAAACAGACTATGTGTGAAAGCAAGGTCACTAAGGGAAGGTCAAGGTAACCCAGTAGAGGTTGTGAATGAAATCGCTCATGAGGTCACGCACGTGCTTATTGATTCTGCACGAAAAACCTTTGGAGAAGTTCCTTATAAGGCTAATGTCACTACTCATAGTAAAAGAAAAGCTCATTCTAAGCCCTGGTTTGGACCAGATTGTATGAAGAAACGCAATCATTCCATAAAACAAAAACACTATATTATAAGAACAGAACAGATCATAATAAAACTTTATTCCGTAAAGCAAGTAAAGAATATAAGAAAACAATAAATAAGTACATAAAGAAGGAAACACACTTTATAAGAAATGAATTACGTAAAACCCAGCATTTATCACCAAAACACTATTGGAGACTGTTGAAGGTAAACAGAAGGAAGATAGTTGCCCAGTCCAACTAGATACATTTTATGATCACTTCAAATATGTCAACGAAAGCATGACTGGTGATGACATATCTCATGATTGGGTGAAGGACCCACCAAATTATGATGTAAGTGTACTTAATGATGATATAACTTTGAATGAAGTTAATATTGCTCTCCAAAAGTTGAAGAAAAATAAAGCACCCGGCGTAGATATGATTTTGAATGAACACTTACTGTCAGCTTCACCAAAATTGTTACCATTTTATGTCGAATACTTTAATGCTGTACTTCAGACAGGAATATTACCTCAATCATGGCTTACTGGTACAATAAAACCTATTTTTAAGAAATCAGGAAACCGCATGGATCCCTCTTCATATAGACCGATCTCTATCCTGAGCTGCTTTGGTAAACTTTTTACTAGTATCCTTAATGAGAGATTGAATAAATTCTGTGATGACAATGACATAATATCACATGCCCAATCTGGTTTCAGAAAAGGATTCTCAACAACTGATAATGTGTTTGTAATTCATTATCTGATAAATCGTTTAAAGAAATCCAAAAAGAAGCTATTCTGTGCCTTTATAGATTTTTCTAAAGCATTCGATAAAGTTTGGAGAATTGGATTGTGGACAAAATTAAGGCATAATGGTATCAAGGGGAAAATATTGACTTTAATACAAAATATGTATATTGATATAAAGTCTTGTGTTATGTTAGAATCTAAAAGATCAGAATTTTTCGATTGTCTTTCAGGAGTTAGACAAGGAGAAAACTTGTCTCCGCTTTTATTTTCCTTATTTTTAAATGATCTCGGAGCCCATCTAGTAGATCAAGCATGTGTTGGGGTTGAATTTGAAACTGATAATGAGGATTTTACTATCTATTTCAAACTACTTGTTTTATTGTATGCGGACGATACAGTCCTTTTAGCTGAGACCCATGAGGACTTGCAACATTCACTGAATTCATTTGCTATGTATTGCGACAAATGGAAACTACAGGTTAATACTAGCAAGACAAAGATAATTGTATTTGGTTCTGGACCTGCAGCTAGTTATAAGAAATCGTTTTATTTAAATGATGAAAAAATAGAAGTCGTAGACACCTATAAATATCTAGGAACTTTGCTACATAGAAATGGTCGTATGAACTTTGCTGTTAAATACATAGCCGATCTCGGCATGAAAGCATCGATAGCATTATTAAAACGTGCTCGAAACATTAAATTGCCATTAGACCTACTTCTTTCCGCATTTGACAGATTAGTTGTACCGACATTGTTGTATGGATGTGAAATATGGGGACATGAGAACACTGATATGATAGAAAGAGTACACTTAAAATTTATAAAATTAGCAACTGGTTTAAGGTATAGTACACCCAATTTTATGGTATAGGGGGAATTTGGAAGAGAACCTTTAACTATCCAAATTTCGAAGCGACTTATTTCATATTGGTGTAAACTGACATTTTCGCAACCAAATAACAAAATAGCAGCATTTATCCTCCAATGTATTACTAACGAAAATAAAACAAAAAATAGCTATTCTTGGTTAAGTCGTATTAAACATATTCTTTGTAAATGTGGATTGCCTGATGTTTTTGATAACCCTCATCTCTACTCTAATTCATGGATCATGTCTAAGGTTGAATCAGTCCTAAAAGACCAATTTTTACAGTCATGGAGGAGCGATATAAACAATTCCTCAAAAGGAATTTATTATAAGATCCTGAAGCGTTCTCCTGAATTTGAACAATACCTACTCCTCTCAGACCATATATCCCAACCAATCCTTAAATTTAGAACAAGCAATCATAAACTTCCAATAGAAACTGGCCGATGGCAAAATATTGCAAAAGATCAGAGATTTTGTAAGTTGTGTGATTCACATTTGATTGGAGATGAGTTCCACTATATATTTAAATGTAACTTTTTTTATGGATTTACGTAAATCATTGTTAAAAGAATCTTATTGTTCCTGGCCAAGTTTGTTAAAATTTCGCAAACTTTTTTCAAGTAAGATTTCTACCCTCAAACAATTATCTAAGTTTATTAGTATTGTGTGTAACCATTTTGATTGAATTATTTCATATATGCAGTTATCTTGCTGTACATTCTATGTATATTACATTATTTACTCATGTACCACCGATGGTGGATCTTTTTGAGTAATAAACGAGTGACTTAAATAATTCAATGAATAAAGAGACATTACAAACATTTTGTTTAGCCCACACATTGCCAAAACCGTAACTAAACAAAAGAGAGTTCACCTTTAAGGCCCAACAATCTATACCCTTTTCAGCAAGAGAATACTGATAATTATACATTACATACATACATTATATTAATTATTACAATATAAGAAACTATTTTGCAATAGAAATATCAAAGTAATTAAGAATCTGTCATGTTAAGTCAAAATCATTTTTGCCGTCTTGCTGTAATTTATTTATGTTTGTTTCATGTAACTCATGAACTGCCGTTAGCGGTCCCTTTGAGTGAATAAAGATTGATCGTAGTTGATACCTTGATTACATGCTGCGGACAAAACAGACCATCTGGTATAAAATGAGCGAAAGCCAAATCATTCACGAGTTTAATTTTAAAAAATGGTTTTAAATGGAAGGAAGTTTAGGATTCTGTTTATTACTTGCCGACATAAATAAAGAGAAATTGCCTACAGTGTGTTGGTAGAAAGATTTCCGCAAGTCATGAGCCTTTGTGATGGCGGTACGACCATTGTGACGTCACAACTGAACACTATTGTGACGCCATACTTGCAGCGGTATTACACTAGTTTAATATTGCCATATAATATTACACTGCAATATCTTACACGAACGAGTAATACCAAATGCTAAACTGAGGCTGACATTCTCCTAGAGTTTCCCATTAAATGACACTAAAACACTTATAGCATAAGTGCTTGCTTAAATGTGTGTATATTTCAAATTTTAATGAAGATGTTTTGTAAAGTTGAATCTTCTCAACTAATGTCGTTGTATCAGTCGACGCTTGGTACAGTCAAGCCACGATAGTCCGACCCTCGATAATCCGAATCTCGCAGTGTCCGAACGATAGCAAGCTGTAACCAAACTAATCAATATACAAAACTCATTAAATGTGGATTCATTAATCCGTTGCTTCCGTTTCCGAATCCGAACGTTATTAGCTGTAACAGATTAGTCAATTACAGCTATTTCTGGTTCATTAATCCGACTGTTCATCAAAGCGTTCGGCTAATCCCCTAGACAAGCGAGCACCACACTGATTGAATCGGTAAACATCAATGACAATGGATTGACAAGGGAGTTGAACGTGTCAGTAGTTTGTGATTGCAGTGTAACCTTTTACCTGCTGGTTTCTGTCTCAGTAAGCAAACACAAACATACTGTACATTGATTAGGGTTATAAGTATAAGTATAATTTTAAGCACCTGTTCAAATGTTTAACTACATTGAAATTGTGTTGTTTTAGGTAAGATATTCTCTCAGTGATATTGGCCATGCGGTCTATATATTCTATTATCTTACGAGCTTGTACATGTCCCCATTCCGCAGGTACAAAATCGCACGTTCGGAGTTTTGCCAGCAATCTGATTTTGAAACCGTTGTGATGACAAGAAAACGAGTTACGCCAAATACTTTTTTATAACACTGTCCTCAATTATACTCATATCCTGTTTCTCCTTCTACATCTGGTTTGATGTAGGTTTTAATCAGCGTTCGAAATAGTTATCGAGCTAAGTGTTTTGAGTGAAACATTGCATCCTCGACCTGATGGCCTCGGCGTTCATGATCACTAGAAGGGAACTTGGTTACACTGAGGGTGGAGCATTTGCAATTTTTGCGACAAAATATTTGCGATATGTAACAGAGAATTTGTCAAATGTCACAGAGTCTTTGCATTATTGTACAGTGTTTTTGCAATTTGGCATGAGAATGAAAATAATAGCTTTATTTTCTGGTATTTTAGCTTACAACTTGCCACATCAAGACATAATGTTATGTTTAATCATGTGTAATCACTTTGACAAACAAATCTAATGCATAGCTGTAATTAAATCCCAAACTGTAATTAAAGTCATTTTCATGACAAATATGTGTAAATCAGTAATGATAATAACAAAAATAAAAAATATACAGTGAATGTCCTGCAAGAATACCCATAAAATTCCGTCACAGGGATGCATATAAAACTAAACAAACATATTTCCTATATCTCAGAGAGCTTTTATCACTGGTAACGGAGATTATATATGATGGCAATATGATGATAACGGAAAATGTTTATATTATCTTCTTTTTAAAAAAGAATAATCAATACGCAATATGCATTGTTAGTCAACATTTCGTTGGCGAAAACCCCATGTAATATCCATTCACCATCTGAACGAATGTCTATATTGCCATAATAGAAAGTGTAACTTATTCGGCAAAATATTAACTGAGATTAAGATAATATTGAATTCAGACACAAAAACAAAGTATAAAACATACCAATATATATATTACAAAAACCCTACTGACAAAACCCAAACATTTGAAACAAAGAACGTGAACTCACAAAACTATATTTGAAGACATAGTTGGAGCTATCATAATCCTAATGTTGTTGATACCGATGATGTGATAGAGATATAGGAGAAATTTATTGTTTATGGTTACCAGTAACCCTCTTTTTTAACAAATCAAGTTTAATTGGCTTTATCCCTCTTGGATTAAAATATCTTGCAATTATGTTGGTATAAAGTTTCTGTGTCCATGAGTGTAGAGCTGACAGGCCTTTGTAGTTCTCATCGATGTTTATAAACAGCGTCTCGAAAAGCACATATACAATTCAGATGGCCTTTTTCTATTCTTTATCTATAGAAAGGTGATAATGTTATAACGGTGTGCACTATTTTTTGTTCAATGGTAATATTTCGATTTTTTTCTGTCTGTCTAAAGAAAGGTTAAAATAAATTAATATTCCCTGTATATAAAAATAATAAATTATAGCTCTTCTATTGTGTCATTTTTTTAATTAGGTGTTAAACTATCGGTATCTTATAAAATGCTGTGACTTTTAAGATCTTAATCAATATTTTTAGATTGTTTTTTAAAAAAATTAATTCGTGTGTGAATATCTACATACTGTCTTAATAATCTATTAAACAAACACACATTGACTAATAATAAGAAACATTTTACTATTATAATATCACAAAATACATATAGAGTAGAACACGGATAAAACTACTCCAAGGGACCAAAGAATTGTGTTCGCTTTATCCGCAGTTCGATATTTGCATTTGGCATATTATATAGGGCTTTTGACGGGACTTATACATTTTTTCTCTATATATGTTTGTTCGTTATATCTGTGTTCGCTAGATCCTTGTTCTGCTATATATCAATCTTGAACATGAAACATATTTCCTATCATTGTGTTCTATTTTGCATGTCTATTTAGGTCTAACGAGTAGACAGGTAATTGTTTCTTGATAGCATTGTATCTTTGTTTGCATCATCTGCATTAATAAAACAAGCTGGAGGAGTGAACGGCATTTAAAATCTCTGTACAAAAGGATTGCCGTGACTTTTCTAGTCTTTTATTTTCTGATGTAGTAAAATTTCATCAAAACAGCAAAATCCATGCCACGAGATTTTCCAAAGAAGAAAAACAGTTCCGATGATCTTCTGCTTCGAGAAAGAGGTTCAGGGAAACTTCTTTATCCAATTCGTAAATTTGTGGACGAATCAAATTAACTGTCATTATGTGATTTGAAATAATTTGTGACAATGGAGAAATTGTCCGTTATATCAATTTTATAATCATAGATATTCTGTGACGCATTAAAAAAATTCACGGTAACTGGTATCTTCATTTTTGTACTGATAAACCGCCGAATGCATTATGATAAAAGAGGACGAACCCTAATCTGAGCAACATGCATTGTTAATAAAATTCTATATGCACCCGTTTTTACAATATACCGAATATGTATGAACAAATATTAACTTCGTGTCAATTACTGGCTTTACGACATTATCAATGGTTAGTTGGTCATCATAAATTTAATTGTCATTTATACATATGTGTTAACTGTTACTTCATTTCTCTGATTAATAACATTGAGTTTGTATATATGTGCAACCCATTTATCGCTCTTTACCCTTGACCTACTGAGGCTAAAATCACAACTTTTCCGTCACATTAATCACAAAACCACTCTCACTGTAACCAAGTTCCCTGCCAGTGATGATATACAGGCCCCAGGTGTCATATAGTGTTACAACGGTCTCAGACGGTTACCTTTATTTTCACCTGAACGAAGAGGTCAGAGGTTATTTTTTTCCCCACAAACTATAACCATTTTTGTGAATATACAATAATTACATTGTCTCTAACTTCCGAAGTCCATGATAATATATTACTTGTTGGTCTCCTAATGTCTTTACAGTGGTCCCTCTTCTCCAAAGAGACCTACGTGTATTTGTTTTTGGTATTTTATTTAGCTTTTTAGTATTGATATGCAGATCACCCTAAACGTAAACGTGAAGCAAGCCACCATACTTGTTGTGATACCTACCTTGTCTACAATCTGTTCCCTGGTACCCCACCTGGCATCCACCTTCACACTGACCAGTCACGTGATCACACTCAGATGATGAGACAGAACAGTTCCGGTCAGTACAGGACAAGTTGCAGCGATCTCCGTAGAAGCCAGAGTCACATTCTGCAAACAGTCCAATTCAACATTTGTTTCTATTTTACGTGATAGTAAATTAGTTTTGTCGGGTACATGTCGGTTGCAGTATCAACGTTTGAGTAGATAGCAATACTGTCAGACGAATGACAATTCACTAAAACTATTTTCATTATTGTTGTTTTTTATGCGCACTCAATGCTTTATGATAAAATTGTTGACACAATAGAAATTTAATTTACGGTTCTTTTTTTAACGATCGTTGTATATTATAGCAAGCAAACATAATTCCATTTCGACATGTGCTTGTTATTGAAATATATTTTACTTACCGAAAAATAGTGCATTCGTAACATTCAAGGAGATACAAATCTTAAATAAAACTGCTGTGATCATTCTCCATGAAAAAGTACACATTGAAAACATATGAGTTTTAACACTAACTTTCAACGCAATCTATCTCTTTGAAGCCGCGTTGACATCCATTCTGACACTGACCAGTCACGTGATTACACTCAGTAGAGGGCTCCTCACACTTCCGGTCAGTACAAGGCAAACTGCAGTTAGATCCGTAGGAGCCAGCATCACATGCTGGAGAGAAAGTAAAGACTACTGTAATACCGGGTCGAGGGCTATTGTATCAATATCATCAATACATTTCATTCTATTTACTCGTTGCCAAGGTGTTTTTTGGAAATAGTCGTTTTATTGTTTTCAATCTCCATCAGCTTGATATGTATGCATATTCACTCCCAAAAAACTTTTGGAAGTTACTGATGTGGTGTGAATGTCACCATCTTTCCACTATATTCCAATCCACAATTTAACATGTTCAACTTTGAACAGGCGATTTCTTTCAAATACATTAAACTGATATTTATCAGCACGAATCACATGGGTCTGATCTCAAATGATTAAACGATGCAGTAACAGTTAGAAATTATTCATTTGTTCTACAAGAAAGGCTAGAATTATAAGTTTTAACATAACATATTCCCATATTATATTGCACAGAATATAATTCATCATAAATCTGAGTGTTCATTGTTATAAACCTAAAGATCGATCTGAGATTTAGTATAAGACACGATTTGCATATACAAATATCCTGGTCTATTTTCAAAACGTTTCGTTTTAATATTATAACTTATGAAATATAACCAAATATAGTTAATTGTTTTACACTCTATCATATATTTTCCATTGAACACTATACAAATCAAAAATTGAAATCCGAGATAAGAATAAAATGCGGATGTAAAATTATTCCTGTATTTGTAGCTTGTATGTTTTAGAAAGTTGAAAAGGCGGCTACATACAACTTCGTAGCTGACTCATTAGGTAAATATGACAGATAAGAGAAGGAAACGGTGAAAGAAGAATTGTAACACGAGGAGCTATAATACACTTTTGTCCTGTATGAATAAGGAGAGATGAGACGAAAGAAATCAAACTTACTTACTTACTTACTCACTTACGGTACCATCTTGCGACAACAATTTATTTTAGTGAATAAATATCAAAATATATGCATTACATTTTTTAAAGCATAGATTTATCAACAAACTAACCGAACACGCTTAAATTTACTTTTTTACTTTACCTTATTTACCTTTTACCACATATGTTAATATGCGTGTTATGTTATTTCAATATCATACATATCTCAAGTAAGTAATGAATATGAATCATCTTGTATGATAAACTAATACTTGTTCTTCCATCAATCACTCTTAGATTGATAGTATTTTCAAAAATAATTACATGACAGGCCGTCAAACTAACACTTGTATTGATCACAGCTGCCTTGAAGTCAGGTTGTTTACGTTTATGTAGGTTATTCATAATAATAATAATATAATAATAATATACTTATATAGAGCCTAACTTCCACCAAATAGATTGCTCAGTGGCGCTTTTACAGGGGAAGAAAAGAAAGTAAATAGTTTATGATTGGTAACCAACTACAAGCTGGAAGGGGTCTTTAAAATAGTCTGGTTTTGTCAGGAACAGTTCTCAAGACTAGGGATAGTTCATTCATGACTCCCATATGTCTTGCAGATTGACTAGTTCCAACGTTGCTGGCCGATCTTAAGAGACAGTACTCCAGGGACTTTCAGAAGCTGCTGTCTTGAACCAAGCAATAGAAATTCAGTTTTTCTGTCATTCAATTTAAGAATATTCGTTGTAATCCAGGATCTAACTTCGTTCATACAGGCTTCGATTTGACCAATTCCAGAATCCATTTGGGATGGTTTTATGGATATGTAAATCTGATTATCATCTACATACGGATGGAAGGCCAGTGCATGTTTCCTGATGATATCACCAATTGGGAGGTTGTATATGCTAAATAGCTGAGGTCCCACACAGCACATAACCTTGTGGAACACCGACCTTGACTGCTGTTGGAAGTGAGGTAGAATCACCAATATTGATGACTTGAGTCTTGGTGGATAGATACGACTTGATCCAAGATAGGGCTTTTCCTGTGACACCAAGTCGAAGTTCCAAGCGAGAGAAGGTGTCGAAGGCAGAGGATAGAGAAGGACCAGAAAGGTGACATTCTGTTGGTCCATTGTCCTCATGGCGTCGTTATGTAGTAAATAATGACCCGGTGCCGAGCGGTTATGGCATATAAACTCGCGAGGGCTTCAGCAGGGAGTATAATTTCTTGAAATTGCTGCAGTTTCGCTCTATGGACCGGAGGAGCTCACAAATGCTCGTTTAGCTTCCAATAAAGCTTTATTGACATTGATCATGGCAGTTGTGTAAAGCTTGCAGTGAATTACCAGTTAAGAATCACGTCACAGTTTTTTCAGTAACACGGCAAAAGTGCTTCATCTCGCGTATGTCGTCATTGTACCAGCTACAGTGAGGGCGAATGACAACAGAGACAGACTTTAAAGGAGCACGGTTATCCAGTATTCCTGATAAGCAAGCTGTAAACACCTCTATCTTTTCATCAACTCCACAAGAATCAGAGAGTGCCTGTGTCAATCCTGACGTTATAATTTCTGTGATGTCAGCGTTTCGAGTTTTCCTGTAACTTATTTCTTTTCTTGCTGGCTTTGGTCTAGTGAATTAAGAAGTGCATCGGATAAGTGAGTGATCCGAGATCTGTTTGTCACAAACATCTATGACATCCAAAAAATCACAGTTGTCCTTGGTTATGAGGAGATCAAGAATGTGACCTGATCGATGAGTTGAAACAGACACGTGCTGAATGAGATTAAAATATGCTAAGATTAAGCAAAAGAGTCTGATACAGAATCTGCATGGATGTTGAAATCCCCAACTAGAACTAATAGATGACAAAGTTCAAGGGCAATACACTCAAGCAGGTCTGCGAATTCCTTGAGAAAACACTCCTTTGACAGTTTATTCTTCTGTGACGGAGGTGGTCGGTACAGCAGTACCAGTCGAAGCATATCAATTCCTATTTTACATGTAGTGTGCAATACTACACTGAATTTCAGCGAAGTACCTCCCATGGTTCGCTAGTTCCAGCCGATGCTCGCAGGTTTCACCGCAATGCATAGCCACATGGCGTTGCGGGCCGTCTCCCTGCCATAATGCTAGCAGCTGCGATATAAGTGAAATACTCTTGAAAGTCACCTCACCTCACAAAATTGTTTAATCAATCTTTTTTTAAAAACAGATATTCATATTTTGAAACCAAGCTAATTTGTGGACAGACTGACAACCTACCTTGTGTACAGTACACTCCCACCCACCCAGACTGACAACATACCTTGTGTACAGTACACCCTCGTCTATCCAGACTGACAACCTACCTTGTGTACAGTCCATTCCCGTCCGTCCATACTGACAACCTACCTTGTGTACAGTACACTCCCGCCCATCCAGACTGACAACAAACCTTTGTACAGTACACCCCCGTCTATCCAGACTGATAACCTACCTTGTGTACAGTACACTCCGGCCCATCCAGACTGACAACCTACCTTGTGTACAGTCCACTCCCGTCCATCCAGACTGACAACCTACCTTGTGTACAGTCCATTCCCGTCCATCCATACTGACACCCTACCTTGTGTACAGTACACTCCCGCCCATCCAGACTGACAACAAACCTTTGTACAGTACACCCCCGTCTATCCAGACTGATAACCTACCTTGTGTACAGTACACTCCGGCCCATCCAGACTGACAACCTACCTTGTGTACAGTCCACTCCCGTCCATCCAGACTGACACCCTACCTTGTGTACAGTTCACTCCCGTCCATCCATACTGACACCCTACCTTGTGTACAGTTCACTCCCGTCCATCCATACTGACAACCTACCTTGTGTACATTCCACTCCCGTCCATCCAGACTGACAACCTACCTTGGGTACAGTTCACTCCCGTCCATCCATACTGACACCCTACCTTGTGTACAGTTCACTGCCGTCCATCCAGACTGACAACCTACCTTGTGTACAGTCCACTCCCGTCCATCCAGACTGACACCCTACCTTGTGTACAGTTCACTGCCGTCCATCCAGACTGACAACCTACCTTGTGTACAGTCCACTCCCGTCCATCCAGACTGACACCCTACCATGTGTACAGTCCACCCCCGTCCATCCAGACTGACACCCTACCTTGTGTACAGTTCACTCCCGTCCATCCAGACTGACATCCTACCTTGTGTACAGTCCACTCCCGTCCATCCAGACTGACAACCTACCTTGTGTACAGTCCACTCCCGTCCATCCAGACTGACAACCACCGGGACATCTCCCATCTCTGTCACATGTTGTTGGCATGGTAGCACAGTTCTTGCAGGTATTGGTACAGTTCTCTCCATAGGTTCCATTAGAACATACTGGGGAAATAAGAAAACCACAATATTATTTAACAGAATAACATCTATTGACAACTTACACAAGTTGTAGAACACAACTTATTATAAACAGCAGTTAGACATGTTAGTGATTTAACCCGAAAATGAACCATCAGTTCAAACAATAAATATCGTATAAATGTCATATAAGCAACTTTTTTTTAACTTCCAGAGTTTTGCCTAATATAATCATAAGGTTAATACTCCGTTTTGGAACTTGTATTTTTAGTGTTCAGTTCAATTATTGATGAAATCACTTTACAAATATAGGAGAGAGCAAAATAAAAAAAATAACATAAAAAATATGCTTTTTTATACGATAACGCGTGAACATGATAACATTCTCAAATAGTTAAGCTCTTGATTTATATATTTGCGAGTTAATCAATATTTTCACTGCACACTTCTATCGGTAATACTGTTGAAACTCAATTGCTCTTCATGAACGATAAATTCACGGCACCTGTTTGGTGTTATCAAAGTTAACAGATTTCAGATAAATACATTGTTATTTGGAAAAGAGATCATTTTGGTACAACTTCTTGTGCCCAGGAGTTTACTTTTTTAAACCCTGGAAGATGTTTAACCTGCATAATGTACATAAAACAAGTAATACATGAATAAATGAAATAGATATTTCAATGAGTAGTAACTTAATTACTCGCACATTCCTCACCTAAAACCTCCACTTCTCCAAAGTCCAGTGCTGGTCCTATCGTTTTGTTTTCATGAAGGTTATCTGTGTCAGTGTAGAGAAGGAGATAGCGCCATCTACCGGGACATGTTACATTGTAAACATCAGGTATATCACTTCCACTAGGATCCCCGGTAACAGTGTGACACAGCTGACCTTGACTTGTACTGTTTAAGTCGGGGAATGAACTTGTGGAAGTGTACAGCTTCACTCCGTTACGTCTCCGGGTGTCTGTGAAGCCGGACAATGTGAAAAATATCACAATCAAGAGAGGCTGCCTTTGGTATTATTAAGTTATTTGCATGTGACTACATTAGGACATACGAAAACGCATGTTTTAAATTTGTCCTCTTCATCTTAAACTATGGGATGTGTTTTTTTGTCTCTGCGATGACAATTAATTAATGCATCGAATAATATATTGTAATGACCACCCGCCGATGCCATTCAACGTGTTATTTTAGAAACTTACATACATGTCTCATCTATTTGGGTTAAATAATGCTCCGAGAACCTTCCACTGTGTTACAATTGCCATATTAACTGAGTCTTTTGTGAATTCCTTGATGCGTTCTTGTTGTAAGGGGATGGGTATAATTTCATACTGACAGACCAAGTACTTCATTAGACTATATTAACATGCAAGTCTATAGACTGATTGATAGATTGATTACTAAAACTTAATCAGTTAATCAGTCATATATATTTTTACAGGTGCCTGGAAAGAAGCCAGCAAGCTTTTGAGTTAGAGTAAATAAATCCAGATCCCAGGGAAAGCTAATACATGGTTTGTCGTGTCATAATAAGTTTCCATTATAGTTAAGCTGTTGGGCCATCACATCTGACGATCTAAGGGTGTCCGTTTGTCAACCATACGAACAGATACTTGCCGTTTCCTCACTCGTGGCTCGATATGTGACCCTTGCTGTCGTTCAACTTAAAGTAGGCAGAGCCTTCCCCTAGGCCAAGCAAACAAACTACCTTCACACCCAAAAACGCACAAAGTCATGACAAAAGCTGAACTCGTTCATAAAATTCATGTTATGAAAGATCAACGAAATTTAGTACAATTTGAGCTTTAGCTTCTGAAGAGAGGAATCAACTGCCATTTGCACAGGAGGGATATATCCTGAGTCCAGAAACCATAAATATATTCAAGGGAGATTAAAAGTTGTTATCTTGATAACACAACAATGCAGTGGCTGTTGCGAGAACAACAAATTACATACTCTCAACTGCATGCCAAGAGGTCAATGAAGTGCCATCAAATGGTTATTAAATTGTCCTTGTACTTGAGGAGTAAAAGTCAGAAAGTTATGAAATGGCAAGAAAATCTGGATTCGTATCCTTACCTTGCACATGGATTATAAAATCATGGACAACATAAAGTATAGGCCCGGAAACTTATATATTTACGGTCATTGACAAGTTTATGAGAAACAAAAGTTCTGATAACGTTGGTCCAACTTGGGAGAAGCGAAAAAGAACGCGAATATGTAAAACGGACGTACGGTGATATTGTGAAGTCACAAATGGGAAAAGGAGGTTTCTTGCCCCTAGCACACAATGTATGTACACTTAAAACAAAGTTACGTAAACATTAGGATAGTTGTGTGATCGTATTTTGGTGACACAAGTCTCCAATAGTTCACTATTTTACGAAAAGTCTCCAATAGTTTAGGAACCGAAACCAGGAATTGTTCCCGTCAGATTGAATGCGCTCGAACGCAACCGCCTGAATCCCGAGAAACGTGATGTAATACAAAAGCCCGTGCAAACCTATTGGCGACTTCGAGTAAACGAGGTCAACGAAAATCGCAACAGTTCAAAGGTGACCATAGAGTGGATAAATAACACTACCAGGAGAAAGAATAGCTAACTTCACAAAACGATAATAACTACGATCTACCGGCCAACATACGTTAGAATTCAAAGTAAAAGTATGAATAAACAGATCCCCGTTCGATTCGTAAATTATCGTATTTATTAAATTATCGTAATATATCAACGTGATAACACATACCATGCGAACGAAATTATTTAAGAAACCTTTGTTTTACGTTCTTGACAGATTGACTCATCTTGCGTTATGAACAAACTTATAATACTTAATCAAACGTAAATATAGACATCTCGACAGGACAGGGTAATAATTATAATTGAATATTTATATTGCGCTGAATCCATGCTTGGCATGTTCTAAGCGCTACACATATTATTACCCTGACGGAATTGTACTTTCGATGCTGCTATACTAGCGCTCCGTTCCGTACCCTGTGTACAGCTGCATGGGTGGACTGAGTGCTATAAGGATGAATGCCTTGCCCATAGACGTAACACAGTATGTGACCCAGACCACAATATGGGATTCGAACCCGGGTCTCTGGCGTGTAAGGTCAGCACGCTAACCACAACACAAATGAAAGAAAAAGTAGTCTTGCTTAATTGTAATTACACATACTTTTCTACTTAATATGATAAACTTATCTCCTAATTTGGTGCAAAATGTACGAATTAAGATAGGCTTATGACATCGTTAAAACTGATAATGATGTCTTTATGAGAGAATATACATGTATATAAATATAGCAACTCATAAAACGAATTTTTCATGAACTGATAAAGAGATATGTAAAGGAGATATTAGTCCTGAATAAGACAGACATGTCTGTCCGTCTGTCCGGAAAACTTTAAAGGCCCCGTAGCACATTTTTTTTACTGAAATAAAATGATTTCACGAAAAGGTAAATAAGTGTTCCAAATGGCTAAATAATACTCTTGAAACAATACGTTCTCAAGCGAATGTTCATTGTTTGGTTAAGCCATGCGAGTCCATTTCCCTTCGAGCGGGCATTTAAGGTGTTTTAAATATGCTACCATGACAGAATGGTCAAACATCTTGTCTGAAATCTGAAATTCGCATGAGGCCTACACATCTACCTCTCACACTGAAGAGTTCCACACCACTGTCGCGTTATATACGTCGCACCATTTTCTTTCAATACGGATAACCGTTTTCTATGGATACGGCTTATCGGGCGGTGTAATGAGATGTGGCACAGCGCCTTCGAGGGCATTAAGCACAGGGGTTCGAATCGCTGTTTTGACAATATTTTCAAAATTCAAAGTCTAGATTGTTGCATTCATATGGTGTTTATGTACGATATTGTGAGCTCATATTCCAAATTTGAGCGAAATCGGATAAGAAATACGACTTTGAGATAAATAACCCCGCTATTGATAACCACGCCCCCTCAATCAAGAGAGATAATTGTTGTTTTGCCCGAAAAACAAACGCACGTTACCAGTTTGGCCAAGGCGAGTCACTTACATTCCGAATGATTTGCTTAGTTATTGTCTGCGAAACGGAAATATCAAATGAAATAAATCATTAGGTATTCTGATTATAAGTTCGATAAAAGTTTAACACATTTGACAAACAATGGAAACACCGGAAAACGAATACGGAAGTATGGCAAATGTGGAATGACGAACATACAATGGCCATTGTGCCGATTGATAGGCAGTTATCATAAATAAATGTATCCGATTCTACTTTAAAGCTTCTCTTTTGTCTTTTGTCTAAAATGGCATATTTACAAACTATATAAGCAGCACTTCCCGTGAAAATAATATTTTTATAAACATCATGTCCGTTCATTGTCACTTTTTGTTGTTGTTTTCATTACGTTTGATTTAGGAAATGAATCCCCAAATTTTTGCATGAAGTTTTGAATAACAAAATCGTGATATTGAAAAGAATTATCGGTTGTTGACCAGTGTTGACAAACATCTGTTTGTTTGGATCAACTAGCAATTAGAATCAGGGAACGAAATTTATTTCATATATTTTTTTAAACCTGCATTACACTCAATTATAATTGACTGATGTTCTAATTAAAAATACGTGTTTAAAAAACAATTACTTTCTTATTTAATTTATCAAGCAAAATATTTGAGGGGGGGGGGGGGGGGGGGGGGGGGTTTGGCGTGGTTAACCGACGTCATAATTGACCAATGAGAGGCGCTTTCTATCTCCGAGCGATTTGAGAGCGGCGTGTTTGATCATGAATTACGGAAAAGATGGTGATTTCTCGATGTCGTCCACTATTATGTACACAAAGGAGGGTCGGCTATTTGCGAGGGTCAGTGGTCAAATGTGAAATGAAGTTAGAGAAAAATCAATGGGACACACAGAAAGGCAAAAGACGGGTCTATATGTTCAATACATTTTTTTGTGAGAAAGCAAAGGTTTATTGAACCGCACGTAGGAATAGTTTGGCCTTCCGGTCTTCGATCAGAACTTCGTAGAGCAAGTGTCCTCCCTTGTGTCTTTATATCAATAGCGGGGATATATCTCAAATCTTTATTTCTTAACCGATTTCGCTCAAATTTGGAATATGAGCTCACAATATCGTACATAAACATCATATGAATGCAACAATCTAGATTTTGAATTTTGAAAATATTTTCAAAACAGCGATTCGAACCCCTGTGGCATTAAGCATCCTATCTTGAGAATTCAACTGATAATCTAGAAAATTCAACTTAGTATTTTGCAAATTCATCTTAGTATCATGACAATTCATGTTATTATTTTGAAAATTCAACTGAAATAGGGCCAAGCTACGATATTATTCCGCACATTTTATCTTGAAAGTCCTATTTTGACAAATAGTCCCTTGAAAATTAAACTTGAATAGTGAACTTTGTGTCTTGAAAATTCAACATATTTTCTTCAAAATTCAACTTAATAATTTGAAAAATCATCTTAATATCTTGAAAAATCAACTTATTATCTCTAATGTTTACAAGGTGATGCCAATGATAAAACAATGTAATTACAAGATTTGAACGTTTTACATATTGAAGTTTAAAAGTTTAAATAAGAATATTTTAAAGTATAATTACAATTTGTTATTGTTGTTTATTCAAGTTGTAGTTACAAATTAAAAAATAATTATCTTGAAATTTAGGGTTTAATATTCAACAAAATTGAGTTTAATTTTCCAAATAGTCATATGAATTTTCCAAATAGTAAATTAAATTTTCAAGATACTAAGTTAATGTTTAAAGATACTTAGTTAAATTTAGAATAGAAAGTTGAATTTTCAAGATACCTACTTGATTTTCCAAAAAATTAAATTGAATTTTCAACTTAGTATCTTGAATTTCAAGGTAAAACCTTAAGATTTCAAGATAAAAGATACTGAATAATAGCGTAGTGTAGGGTTGATGAATTTGTGTAATTTAAACTTTTAAAACAACATACATTCGATGAATTGTCATAACCTTACCAATATGAAATAAAACATGGTGGTATAAGTTAATAAGTAAAGATATGAATTGCCCATCAATTTATCAATTAATTATGAATACTATGCATGGTGTTTTTGATTTTCTAATTCGAAAACCTTTTCTATAGACTAAACTGTTTCATCATTGCTTACTTTTCCTTTTAAAAATAAAATATAATGTTTACAAACTTACCATTCACTAGGAAAACGCCTGATTTGTTCTACATGTTATAACTTGAAGGAGAGGGAATGCAACTGACAATTCCGAGAAGATCATGAAATACATATAGAGCAAAGGTCGCCATTAGTTTTGCGCATGATAAGGTGCGTTGTGGCGTGCATTTCAGTAGCAAGAACATGTTTACTTAAACTTTGTTTTAAGTAGGAGAATGTCCTCAAACTGGCCATTAGTTTTGCTCGTGGAGCATGTTTTCGGCCTAACGGCCTCAAACATGGTCCACGTGCAAAACTAATGGCCAGTTTTCGGACATTCTCCTACACATATCTAATATACATTCGATGGATAGGTCCTCTCATATCATATCTACTGAAATACTTATCAAAACTTTGCCGCGATTGACCCCAGACGAGTGAGAGGAGACTACAGAGATGTCTGACATGAGAGTGACGACCATCGGAATTGCAAGAAAACGTGGTTGTACTCTATTGACGGCAGTAAGGTTCCTTCAATGAAAGATCAACCCCAAAACATGTCGTAGAGTGGATGTTCACGTTTTAAAAACGCACGTGAAGATCAGCACATAAACTTGATACATTATGTATACATTACATAACGACCGCAGCAGCACTGAATACGCTGCTGTTTACCCTTCCGCGTGGTAACCCTCACTCAACAATATCGACTTGAGAGACACGTTCTTAACCAAAAAAGACGTTAATTGTCTACCCTTTGCTACCCTACTTCTCGATCACAAGTTATAAATGCCGGAGCAACTGGGAAGACAAGTTCGTGGTCACCATCACCCTCTTCAGACAAGACAACAGTTGATAGTTGCACTGAGGGACGAATGTCAGAAACTGCAAAATGACACGTCTTCCAACGCTTTAACGTCATCGATGAGACGATGTGCATGAGCGTGTATCGATGTTGCTTGTGGACATACACGCCTCTGACATTGTCAGCTTTCCACGAATAAAATAACTACCTTACCTAAAGTGTCTTTTGACCATAGGTTCATAAGTTTTCTCTCATACATAACCCAATTGCCTTTTATTTCAACTTGAATATACCAAACATCTTCGGAAGAGGTTACAGCACTTGGTTTGCTTGACATAGCTCTAGCTCAAGGAAATCGCCATGGTAAAGTTGAAGGGTCTGACTACCTAGTATATGACGAACACTCGTATAAATTAGAAGGTTATGTTGACCTGGACAAGACAGGAAATGGCTTGATGTGTTTAGAGGAGCTAAAGGAGGGATGCAAGTCGCATATTGCGAATACTGTGCTTGTCATTATAGTTCGAGGCATTAATTATCGCCGATTTGAGGTACCGTTTTGTAATATTTGCAACGGGAGGCATTACAGCAGGTTATTTATATCCAATGCGGTGTTGAAGTTAGAAAATGTTGAACTGAAGCCACTTGTCGGCACATGCAATGGAAGTGCACAGGAGGTTTACATTTTACAACCTCCTCGTTTTCAAAGCCATATAAACTGACCAGAGACCACGTGGGTTGTATCTCACAGCACAAGTAATCGGCTGCGAATACTTTCGAAGAACAATTTGAACAGTGCAGACAAACGGAAGATTCCAATGACAATCCTTCTGTGTATGCTGTTAAGAACAAATTGTCCGAAATGAAAATTATTGGCTCATCAGCTCATCAACCAATTGAAAATACAGTGAAAATATAGTAATAGGGTAGGGTCTATATTGGTATATATCTTACAAACGCTGTTTCGAAGCGATACACGCCCGGGACTTAGCTTCAAAGTTCGAATCACATGTAGATTGTTGTTTTAGGATTTGGATGGCCATGGGGGTATTCAGATTCAGATTCTTTTATTACCGTTATCTTTACAGATATTTGGCATGAACATACTATATGGTATACATATACGTGTTTATACAGGTTTAGTACAAACATGGTGACAGTGAAATACTGATGGAGGATATACAGTTATAGAAGGTTACTTTTTACTGATTAATTCATTCCTTAATAAACTAGCCTTAAAAAGTAAAGTACCTTAACCTTAGATAGCAACATTCGCCTTTTTGCCGATGATACATCGGTCTATGTTATAATAAATGATCATGTTACTGCAGCTGCAATGTTAAATAATGATTTAGCTAAAATTTCAGATTGGGCAAAAAAGTGGCAAGTTAATTTTAACCCTAGCAAGACTGAAAGTATAACATTCACACGCAAAAAGCTAAATGTTGTTAAACCCAATTTAACCATGAACAGCGACACTATTAAAGAAGTTGATAGTCACAAACATCTAGGTATAACACTTCAAAGCGATTGTTCATGGAAAGCACATATTGACGAAATGTTAAAGAAAATTAGTCCAATGATCAATTGTCTGAGAAGTTTGAAATACCGTTTATCTCGCAAAACGTTAGACACATTGTATAAGTCATTTATGTTACCTCTATTTGATTACGGCTGTCATATATGGGATAATTGCACAATTGAACAGACCATCTTATTAGAAAATTTACAGTTAGACGCATTACGTACGATTTGCGGCGCGGTACGCGGCACTAGCCATGATAAAATATATAAAGAAACAAAGTACATTAGTCTTAAGGATAGAAGACAACGGTTTAAACTCATTACCTTTTACAAAATGTATCATAATGTGGCTCCAGACTACTTGAGCAATCTCATACCAGGAAGAGTATCAGAACAAAGTAACTACAACCTTAGAAATAGGTCTTCCATTCAAACTATTAATTGTAGAACACAGCGATATTTGCAATCATTCCTACCAAGTACCATTACCCTCTGGAATTCATTACCAGACGAAATTATCAACGCTCCTTCCATAAGTCATTTCAAAACAATGATAATCCCAAAAGAAACCCCGAATTACTTAAACTTAAATGCAGGTACCAGATTCTGTCAAATCATACATTGCCGCCTCAAGCTGGATTGTAGTGAACTAAATGCACACAAATATAATCGCATATATCTGAAACATCCAGGTGTTCATGTGGTCACCCTTATGAAGATGTAATTCAGTATTTGTTTATCTGCCGGAACTATCAAAATCTAAGAACAAGTATGTATTTTTACAATCAAGGATTCGACCTAACGACAATTTTATACGGTAATGGTAACTTTAGTAATTTGACAAACATTAACATTCTCAAATCCTTACATCAGTTTATCAACCAAAGTAACCGATTTTCGTGATATCTCAATAATTTGAACTACATGTATTTTGAAACTAATCTGTTTTATCTATAGCTGCAGGCAACCGTATCACTAGGCATGACCAACATCAATTTATTTGTATTACGTACTCGTTAGTTTATGACTTACAAAGATTTTGTTTTGTCTAGTTTTGAATAAGTATTTGTATCACATTTTCTACCTTGTTTTGTGTGTGACCAGTTTTATAATCTATGTACTGGAGCGGCGTTCAAATAAGCCTTAAGGCTTGTTCGCCAATCCAGATTTCTTCTTCGGAAATAAAAATATGTTTAAACCAAGTACCTTAACACTGTTAACGTTAAGCAATTGAAAACGTTTAAATACTGATGGATATTCATAATAATATGGCTTAATATACTTTATTCTATAAATATGATATAATGGACATTTAAGTATAAAATGAAATTCATCTTCGATATAGTCTTTACACATTTGGCATTTACGATTTGCATAATCTAAATTTTGGTATCTGCCGGTTTCTACCGCTAAGTTATGGGAGCTAAGTCTAAACTTAGGTAAATACTTCCTATATAAATGTGGAATAGATTTACATAAATAATACTGAAGCGAAGAGTTATCAATAATATTTTGATAAAGTACACATTTCGGCGAGCTGGACAACTGGCTAAAAATAACCTGAAACGCCTGATCATTAAGTATCTGTCTGATAACTGAGAGATAATAAGTAGGTAGTTCCTGCCGCAACCATAGTTCACCCAACCCAATGTTTGACAGAATACATTTGACCTGATATGCCCAATTCTTAACACCACGCGTCTCCACCTCCTCATACAAATTCTCGTAACAACCCCGTAAGATACTGTTATCAGACATAAGGAGCTTACACCAATATTTAATCATATTATACTGCCTTTTAAATAAAAGTGGACAGCGACCTAACCCTGCATATACCATATAATTGCATGTTGATTTCTTGACATCTAACAACCTTTTACAAAAGTCCAAATGTAATCTTTCAATATTTAATCATTTATCATATCCCCATATTTCAGACGCATAAGATGGTATACTGCCGACGTAACAATCAAAAACCGATAAGAGGGATTCTTGGTTTAGAGAAAGGGACCTGATACTGTAAAAATAGAAAAGAGAGCCTTCCTATCCTGATCAGATAACTGCAACTATGCCTTGGAGAATCGGTTATTATAGTTAAAAACTATTCCTAAATACCCAAAGTTATCGACAACCTCTAATACACTACCATTATATAACCAATATTCTGATTATTTAAATTTACCACATTTTCTGAAAACCATAACCTTCGTTTTAGCAATATTTACCTCCAACTTCCAACGCTCAGAGTAAGCAGACAGCGAATTTAACTGTGTTTGTAACCCTTTTACAGAAAATATGACAAGATCATCGGTATACATGGGCAAAAACAAATTTAAAGATTTAATCTCGTAGGGTATACACTCATCTTTCATAAATGACTCCTCAAAATCACTTACATAAAAAGAAAACAAAATCGACGATAGTACCTCTCCCTGCATTAGACCCAAACTATTTCTGAAAAACTGACTATAATGACCGCCGATCCTCACACAGGCTCTAACATTACGATACGAAGAATATGGATAACTGACAGTAACTTCCCTCTAATGCCTAATTTTGCTAATTTATACCATAATTTACGTCGATCAATTGAATCAAATCCGCGTTTAAAATCCACAAATGCATAATATAGCCGTTTATTGTTAATATTCAAAGTCCGACTTATAACCGCATGAAGTGAAAATATAGCGTCAACTGTACTAAGATTACGACGAAACCAAACTCAGCATCCGAAATACAATGATTATTCTCAGTAGTATAATATATAGTATATAAGTATATTATATTATTCTCAGGGTAGTGAGGTAGTTCGACCTTGGGGTCGAGGTAGAAATCTTTTGAAGTTTGGTGTTGTGACAAGGTTGTTGTTTTAAGGGATTTACGCACTGGTTTTCGATAAAATGTGGAACGCGTGAAATGTGTTCACTCGAGAAACGAAATAAGAGATACTTAGTTTGCTCACTCTCTTTATTATTTGATTAATAGTATGAACATGAGTTCCGAAAGGCATGGGCGACTTAAAACACTTGTTGGAAATCTTTGAGATGGCCAATTTCTTGGCAGATGAACAGGCCATAAATGAAGCAAAGATGCACCAGTATATTACACACCAATGTATCTAAAGGGGGTAGTCCCCAGAGTTCGACCTTTTGAAGTTTGGTGTTGTGACAAGGATGTTGTTTCAAGGGATTAACGCACTGGTGACGACATGAATATTGATTCAATTGTCTCCCTGCGTTTACATGACACCTATTTGCCCCCAGGGGTAAAATACCCCCGGGGGCTAATTTACCCCATGGGGCAAAGGGCAAATCAATTTGCGTTTACATGGGTTTTAAGACATAGGGGTAAATACAGGGGTATTCATCATTAACAAACCTTTCTAAATACTGAGGAGTCCCTTTGTGCTATCATCTCACCAAGAATTGCCATGATAACACCCCTTTGGTAGCATGGTCACCTCTACAAAGCAGTTAAGAGTGCTGGGGTAATCTTGCAATTATGTCTTAAGCACTAAAATTAGATTTTCGGAAAAAAGCTCATTTTCTGAAAATGGTGGTCAGGCCAGAAAAAAACAACGTAATTATGGCACAACATCGCATGACATCTGGTGTCCATCCGCAAAACATTTGCATTATCAACTTCTTCACAAAAACAAATAGCTTCAGAACCTCATTTAAACAAATTTGCATTCACTAACACACACAAATGTATGTGATAAACAACTGATGTTTCATTTCGGCCTAGAACTTGAGATGTCTGCATATCCTATGGGGTTGTTTATTCAAAGTAATATGGTACTGTGAACAACAAACTTACTGCAAATTATAGGAATTTATATCCTATTACAAACTCTCAAATTTCAGAAATATATAACAGTTCAATATAATATAAAAGTTGATAGTTTACTACAAATATACAGGTTTCGACAAGGCATAGAACGTACATGTCATGGCCAAGAACTTACAAACTGCCACAGCTCAGCAGCGAAAAGAATCAAGCTGAAATTGCTGCAAACTGAGTGATTACTCATATTAATATTTTCTTAATCTGCGACAATATTTACAATAAAAACAAGCTATATATTTGTCAGAAATTAGTATTGAATATATTGTAGTGAATATGGAGGTACCTACAAAGCGGTATACTCGTACAAAAAGATGTCTCCCCTTCCTCCAATTTAAAAAGCAAAATAATTCAATCTTAAAAGTTATGTATTGAGCACAAACCCTACAATTCGAAAAGACTAAATTCAAAATTATTGCCACGGAAACAGAAAGAAATAGAATTTACAAGCAGCTAACTATCCCACAAGGCACATGTATAGTGAAGGTGATATGGAGATGTAGGATACACAATTTGTTAACGATTGGTCAGGTAGTTTTAGAGTTATATTCCGGAAACAAACCCTAGCCTTCATAAGTCCAAATTGTTTCCAAGGAAACAGAAATAAATTAAATTTGAAATACCCATACGACACATCTACATGCCATGGAGAGGCAGTACGATTGGTCAAGTAGTTTTGGAGCTATGCTTTGGTGCGATGGGAACGCCTACACTTACGCCAAAGCTGACAGAACCTCGACCAAACAAATTGTCTCCTGATCTGTCAAAAGGGGACATAAGTAGAGCACTATTTGCAGACGGACACCATGAGTAAAATTAGTCTAAGCTAGGATTGTGAATTTGAGAATTGTTTTTCAATTTGTACACATGAAAATTAACTTGGATAAGAAAAATAGTATCCAACAATGTGCTCGAAATTACAAATTATCTGTCCCATTTGAATAAATTGTGTCAAACTCATGTACTTGTGTATTAGTGCAGATGCAGAGTTTTGTGTTCTCATATTGGATCTTGATTTGCCCCCTTGAAAATGTGAAAAGAGTGTTTACATCACACGTTTGCCCCCAGGTGTATATATACCCCCGGGGGTAACATATTTGCCCTACCTATTTAGGTGGAGCAAATTTTGCCTCAATACCCCCCAGGGGGCAAATATTTTCCCCCTGTGTGTACCGTTTACATGACGAAATTTGCCTCCTGGAGGCAAATTTGCCCCTGGGGGTATTGTGCCCCCGGGGGCAAACGGTGCATGTAAACGGGGCTATAGATAGACCTCAGTAGTCAAATTGTTCAAATACATTAAATGACGTTGATCATACGCTATTTATAGACTTATACAACTTACAGTCTGTCCTGAAGTAGATCCTCACTGTAGCGTCTTGTACTTCTCTCTGTAGATCCACCTTCCACCAGGCCAAGTCATGCCCAGTACCTGTGTCTATGATATGTTTTGGCAAGAATCCTCCAGCGTCAGTGTTACCGTCCACAGCTGAACTAGCATTGTAACCTTGCTTGATGGAGCTCATTAAGGCAGGTTTGCCCTTGGCTACGTTTACTTCAGACGCTAGAATAAGGTGAATACAAACATCATGTGAACAGCGAACGTTGATTGATTGCTTTGAAATTTAAAACATATTGAGTGAAATGAAGATAAACCCAAAGTTTATGTTTTCCATATGATATGTAAAGTTATAGCAACAAAATTATGCCATTACCAACTCCAGTTATATTCCTATTCACCTGACCCCGAACTTTAAGGGCAAATATTGAGAACTGAACTCATAATGAAAAGTGATCAGTCACTAATCATATTTATCCGATACACATATAGGTGCAATATATTTCCTCAAATATGAATATATACACAAACATTTACATAAATGAATATTTAATTTTGTATATATAAAGCAAATGTCTTCGGGCTAAAATGTATCTGTATCATGAATACACTTTTTTCCATACAATGACTTACACCAATATCCATAATTACAGAATATTCAGCCTTGTCGGGTGTTATACAGCTACTAAAGTAGTACGGACATTATCACTGGATTGAACGTGTTTCGTCATGGTGTGGGAACAATGGTACGTGCTGTCCTATTTTCTACATTACCTAACGATATGTAATTATCTTATTACAATTTAAAATAACTCACCTGTTACTGTAACTGTATGTAAAAGGACGAGATTTATTATTATAATCCATAACGTCTCCATGTTGTAACTTCACATCAAACAGGAAGTAGAATACAGGTTAGCCAGACCTGTAGCAACCAGGAAGTTATGTAGATGTAATATCTAGCAATACCTGTATTATAAAAGTGAATTCACTCAGCTGAAATTGGATAACTTCTATCATCTTGTCCACTTTTGTTCTATTATATTTGCAGTGTATGACCCGAATATTGAAATACGATACGTCTTTAACAGGGAAGTTGTTGATGCATTACGAATAGGTGAGTACATACTGCATTGCATATTCAATTTAAAAACATTTCTTCAAAGCGTACACAAAAGGTAGATCCTAGGCAGAGTAGACACTCTGTTCTGTGTCGTGTTTAAGGAAGTTTGTCAAGTCATGTTGAATATAACATTCAAAGTAACTGCATTGAAGGAACGGAAACGTTTAAATGCCGACTGGGAAGTACGGTAGCGTCGGAGGGCCATGGTAAAATGTTCTCCTCCTTTTAGGACATAAGATGTCAGGAAGTTGTCGCCCCTTGATTTTGATACCATGTTTTCCTAATGAGTGATGATGATAACCAATGATCAGATTATTTCACTGGTCACATTAACAGCATAACATTATTCAGAAAAAATTAAAAGCTGTTACTATAAGATGGGTTAATATACTTGAAAAGTGTTTTACGAATTCAATGGTATGTAGACCTAAAGAATGGTGTGGTAGAGGTTGGTGAAATGCTGGAGTAGATATGAATTTAATGTCATAGTTTAGATTGATTTATGTATTAGTTGTACAATGCTAGATATAGGTATAAAGGCTAGAGTCACGTCACACATGCATTACACAGACATTACACGGCAATATAGACACATAAGTTAGTTTAACATTACCTCAAGGTATATTTGTGTCAAATCTTTATGCTTCTTCGGAAATATTAGGAATCCTTACTTTGAAACTAGTTTGAGTATTCTATCGAGTAACTTCTTCCTTGAAAAGGTAAGAGAGCCCTCCGGAAAAAGGATAAGTCCATCTCGTCTTCATACAGTAAATCAATCACTCGATTGAAGCTTGAGAACCTGCACTTAGATTGTTCCATGGGTAAATCACTGCTTGATGAGTTTAAAGGCGCTGTACCACGCCGTCCTTACTGTAATAAAGTGATCTCACGAAAAGGTAAAACAAGTGTTACCAATGGATAAAATATACTCCTAAATCAATGAAAATAGTTCTAAAATAAATGATAATAAAATAATAAAATATAAAGCTGTGCAAGTGCATTTCCCTTCGAATGGCCATTTTAAGGGATTCACATTGAAATACGCTCTAAGGAAGTTCAAGTGATCTGACTGATGTAACTATATCTAAACATCAGGAATAGAGATTAAAATATGGCAGAATGTTGGAATTGTCAACTTTCTTACTGTTTGGAATCTCAGAATCGCATGAGACATACACATCTAATTCTCACAATGGAAAGTTCCATAACTCTCTTGCTCTCGCGCTCGACGTCGTACTCTGCATGGCAATGAATGATTTAAGTTGACTTTAAAGGTACTCGGTTGCACAGATAGTGGAGATGCATCCTACAGACACAACGACTTCTGGAATTTCACAAAATGACCGAAGTCAAGGAAAGATAAAACGGTTGAAACGGAATTAACCTGCCTTGTTTTAGACACAGGGGTTCGAATCGCTGTATTTCAATGTGAACACCTTAAAATGGCCACTTACACAGCCTAACCGAATTTTTTTTAGAATTATTGTCATTGATTGGGGAGTATTCTTTAGCCAGTGGTAACACCTTTTCTAAAACCATTTCTTGATATCACTTGGTTACAGTAAGGGCGACGTGCTACAGCGTCTTTAAAACTCATCAAGCAGTGATTTACCCACAGGGGTTCGAATCGCTGTTTTGACAATACTTTCAAATTTCAAAATCTAGAGTGTTGCATTCATATGATGTTTATGTACGATATTGTGAGCTCATATTCCAAATTTGAGCGAAATCGGGTAAGAAATAAAGATTTGATATAAATATCCCCGCTATTGATATAAAGACACAAGGGAGGGTAATGTATGATATGGTATTATTTGCTCAAGATGTGATCAGTGATAACTCGACAAGTGAATGGTATAGAGATTGTCATTCCATATCAAATAGGTTCTTGTCTTCTAGTCACAAATCATAAATCCATCCTTTATTATTGAAACAGAACATTTTCATATACGTTTTGTTGTTTGAATCTGTTTTTTTGTTATTTCATGTTCCAGTAAAGTGTTAACTGCTGAAAACCTATTTAATATTATTTTATCAAATTTAGTATGAGTGGTGTTCAGTTGCTGACATGGACATAGACACCTTTTAGAATTAAGGAACCCATCGAAGACAACATTTTCAATGTTTTAAGGGCTTCCTATGTGATAAAAAGCATTCAGTCTATTATTTTGGGGTATAAAACAATGTTAGAAACCATTTAAATATCAGTTATGCCTTTATTCGCGAAACGTTTTGAAAAGTCACATTTTGCTTCTTTCCTCAAAACTAATGAAAAGTGACTTGTGCCCCTTTTAGAAATGACCCATTCACTTGCTTTACGAAGTTCTGATCAAAAACCGGAAGGCCAAACTATTCTAACGTGCGGTTCAATAAACCTTTGCTTTTCTCACAAAAAAATGTACTGAACATATAGACCCGTCTTTTGCCTTTCTGTGTGTCCCATTGTTTTTCTCTAACTTCATTTTACATTTGACCACTGACCCTCGCAAGTAGCCGACCCTCTTTTTTGTACATAATAAGTGGACGAAATCGGGAAATCATCGTTTTTTCCGTAATTCAGACACTCCGCTCTCAATCACTCGGAGATAGAAAACGCCTCTCATTGGTCAATTATGACGTTAATTAACCACGCCCCCCTCCCATTGTCACGTTTTTTTGTTGTTTTCATTACGTTCGATTTAGGAAATGCATCCCCAATTGTTTGCATGAAGTTTTTAATAACAAAATCGTGATATGAAAAGAATTATCGTTAGTGGGATACCATTAAAATAGTTACAAACACCAGTGTTGACAAACATCTGTTTTTGTTGGTTTTTTTTCGATAGTTAGAAATGGATCAACTAGTAATTAGAATCAGGGAACACAATTTATAATATACTTGTTTTTGAAACTGCATTACACTTCAATTATAATTGACTTATGTTCTAATTAAAAATACGTGTTTAAAAAACAATTACCCATATATTATTTTATTTATCAAACAAGTATTTAAGGCAGTCATGGGTGAATTTTCCATGATTAATTACATTGGTAAAACGACATTGATATTTTTCAAATAAATGTAATATATACAGTAAAACTTGCATTAAATGAAATTTAAAGTAGTACGTATGCTTAAGGAATAGTTCTGAATTAAAACATTAAATTTAAATAAAGAAAAGTCTAGATCAGTTGCATCACATTTTAAACAATATAAAATTCAACATCCCAAAACAAAACATGTTGAATTTGATAATTGAATCGACTGTAACAGAATATGATGTTTCGTTAAAATAATAAATATGTACTGTTTTGGATTAAAATGGTCAGTCATAATATATTGACATGAGCATTGTTTCAAAGAGATTTTAATATCAAATCATGACGTGTCCCAACTGTATTTTCTGGTTCACAGTTATTTATATATTTTCTTCAAAACTCCTGTTCAAGAATAAAAATAAATGAAAAATTATTCAAACATGATAAAAAACTGTAAAAAACGTACCGCTGAAGAATAATACATAATAATATAATAAGTGTCGTAGGCCTATTTTCTGAGTAATATGATGCTGAAGTTGAATATTTATGAAAAGTATTGGCAAAGGGAGATAACTCATTAATGGAAATTGAAATATTAGTACATAATTCATTTATATAAGGTTGTAGAACAGATGAAAAACATTACCATTAAACAAACTATTTCATACAACCATAAAACCAATACCTTTTTTTAAAAATTAGTATCCAAAGGTTATTTGATTTTTAATGTTTCTCACAACACATGAAAAGTATTGGCAAAGGGAGATAACTCTTTACTGGAAATTGAATTTTTTATGACATAATTCATTTATATAAGGTTGTAGAGCAGATGATATTATACCATAAAACATAAACTATTTCACACAACCATACTACCACTAACTTTCTTTATTATTATTCAAAGGTAATTTGATTTGTAATGTTTCTCACAACACACTGTTGATGAAAAATGGACCTAAGCTATTAAAGGGGCAGTAGCACGTTTTTTGATGAAATAAGTCGATGAAATGTATTTGAAAAATAATGTCACCAATAGTAAAACACGCTTCTCTCTTCGGAAAATCAAGTTAAAAAATGAGTGTACATGGTTCTGTTAAAGTCATGGGAATTGTTTTTGTCAGTCAAAATAATAAATTGTGTTCACAATAAAATGGCCGCCATGCAAGTTTTGCCTTTTTGCCTTTTTGCCTGTTATAACCACTGCTGGTAATTGGTTTGTGTTATGAGATGTTTTACGCTATAAAGTAAATATAAATGATATAAACTATCATTTTAAATGGGAAATTTGAAAAAATAAATTTTGCAAAAAACGTGCTACTGCCCCTTTAAGTTCTGAGAACGAAAAACTGACACTTGGAGACGTGGTGGGCTTTTGTTACGAACGTAAACAATGATTCAACATATGCATGTCGAATACATACCTTAAATAATATCACTCACAACGAAAGAATTTCTAACCCATAACAGAAAGGTATGTCCGATATAAAAACATCAAACTGGCAAAACATCATTAATAATATGCTCGCCGCTAATGGCTGCAATACTGCCGAAGCGGCGTTAAACAATAACTCACTCACTCACTCATTAATAATATCCTCACACGTCATAAATGACAAATGAGAGCCGCTTTCTATCTCCGAGCGATTTGAGAGCGGCGTGTTTGAATAACGGAAAAAACGATGATTTCCCGATGTCGTCCACTATTATGAACAAAGAGGAGGGTAGGGTCATTGCGAGGGTCAGTGGTCAAATGTGGCGTGAAGTTGGAGACATTGATTGGGATTCACAGAAAGCCAAAATACTTGTATTTAGGTTCAATGCCTCATTTTATGAGGAAAGCAAAGATTGATTGAACCGCACATTAGAATAGTTTGGCCTTCCGGTTTTCGATCAGAACTTCGTAGAGCGTCGATCCTCCCTTGTGTCTTTATATCAATAGCGGGGATATTTATCTCAAATCTTTATTTCTTAACCGATTTCGCTCAAATTTGGAATATGAGCTCACAATTTCGTACATAAACATCATACGAATGCAACAATCTAGATTTTGAATTTTGAAAATATTGTCAAAACAGCAATTTGAAACCCTGTGGGTAAATCACTGCTTGATGAGTTTTAAAGACGCTGTAGCACGTCGCCCTTACTGTAACAAAGTGATATCAATAAATGGTTTTAGAAAAGGTGTTACCACTGGCTAAAGAATACTCCCCAATCAATAACAATAATTCTAAAAAATGTTCGGTTAGGCTGTGCGAGTGGCCATTTTAAGGTGTTCACATTGAAATACACTCGAAGGTAAACTCACACGCAAAGCAAACGCTTGGTTTATATTTTCTGATTTAAAGAAAACAAACGAAACGGTATCCAAACAAATATGATTTTTTTTAATAGTCAAAACAATCATTTTCAGTTTGGAAATATCTGATAGCCACATTATTTCTATTTCCAAAATTAAAAGCATTGTTGTCCATAATTTAATCATGTCCATTACTAGTAATCAATTAAGGGAGCAGTTTTTGTGCATGGCATGTGCATACATGTACTCAGTTGAAAATATAGTGCAGATGCATCCTACAGACAAAACGACGGCTGAAAAGTCTCAAGATGACCGAAGTCAATCAAGACCAAAACAGTAGAAACATTTATTTACTTTCAATGGAGCTGAACTGACCTGCCTGTTTTGGAGCATCTGTCTCTGTATCAATTGTTCATTAACCGTCAGATTGGATCCAGGAGAGTAAAAATGTTTAGTAAATTTAGGGTTTTGTGCAATACCTCTTACACGTTGCGGATCATCTTCATACAGCCCCACTCATCTAGACACCGTCAGTCTTTGTGCAGGGTTAAACCAGGACATACTTTGTTCGAACATTTTAAACAGTAACTTTAGATATACAAGTTATTCGTTTTAACTTTAATACTGTTACATTTAACTACTCTCGTTTGCCTGACACTCGATGACACCGTCACATGTATAGGGTATAAGTCAAACTCCTCACAGTGCTGTTACGTCTCTCCTGCGTCAATCCTTTACGTAAAGGTTAATATCCGAGTAACTCTCCAGAGTTACGAGGTCATTAACCTACTTAAATTACACTCAAAGTAATGTTCTTTTATAGAATTATTTTAAATAATTAAAGAATTTAAATATTCTCATTATAAATATGATGTGATGTGTAACTTTCCATTACTGAAAAATAATGGATTGAAAGAACAATAGGATGACACTGCATTCGGAACCGTTACCTCGAACTAGCTCAAGTTGACCCAGCCTTACCAATGACGCATTATTTTTACAGTATATTATATCGCTATTCTTATCTTATGCACATAAATATATCATTTTCAATGTTTAATTATCAATGGTTTATATGCAAATGACAAATTAAGACGTTTCAACAAATCTAGTTTCACGTAGCCGTTATATTCGCGCAATGTTTATTTTCGTCTTTTCACGGTGTCGTTACGGTAAACATAGTTCTGGATCCTTTTGGCTATTTTTATGAACATTAACCAGTTCTTTTTCTGAATCATTTAGAGAAAGTTACAAAAGTATGTTCATACATAAACTTACGGGCAAAAGAAACGCTGACACTTTAGATTTGAAATTACGAAAAAAAAATCAAACTCAGATTCAAACCCAACCACATGAAAACAAATCGCCCAAACACAACAATGATTGTTTCATATTGAACTGTGGTATCAAACGCATGATTTTCCCAAATTTTCCAAATTTGTGGTTTTCGCCTTTTTCAGGCCGACCAAGAGTAACAACCCACCAGGAGGACCGATACCTGCGCACGTTACACCTCACGAACCGCTTCTTGACTGTGACGTAATCGGCGTCAAATGCCCTTGGCCACCGGGTAAGCAGACGCACAATGTCGATACGTCTAAGGTCCCATGGCATCAGGGCATACAGACCGTTCCGGGGACAGCGGTTGACAGCCGAACATCGCCAACGAAGACTGAGACAGGCAAGGACGGTGTTACGTTGGCAGCGACGTCAGTGGCAGAGGGTGCTTTTCTCTGAAGAGAGAGTGCTGCATGTTGCATTCAAGGAGTGTTGCCCTACGGGGGAGGAAGTGTCATGGTTTGGGGAGGCATAATTGGTGAGGAGAAGATGCCGCTGGTTATAGTGAATGGAAATCTAATGGCTCAGCGTTACGTCGATGACATTGTCCGTCCCGTCGTCTGTTCCTTTATTCGACAACAGGCACAAGGTGTGATCTTTCAACAAGATAATGCCAGACCGCATACAGCTCGAGTTACTCAACACTTTCTTGCTGACAACAACATCGACGTTTTGCCGTGGCCAGCATCCTCGCCTGACATGTCACCGATCGAACATCTTTTGGACGCTATGGATCGTCGTATTCGCCAACGACGACCACCTCCAGATAACCGCCTGCAACTTATCCAAGCTCTCCAAGAAGAATGGCAGCACATTCCACGTAATGACGTCAGGCGTTTGATTTGCTCCATGCGTCGGAGGGTCACTGCGTGTATAATGGCAAGGGGAGGCCATACACGTTATTAGTGTGAACTGTTTTCGTTACACTGAGCCTGGATTTCCCTGCACCTGGATCAGTCATAACCGTGAATTTGGACTTTTTGGCCCCAGGGCGAATATCGGAGAGCTGATTGGTTGCATCTTTTTATGAATATGATATCTATACGTTCTTTTTTAATAAACATTTGTTTTTTAATCTGACTTGATTATTTGTTCTTCAATCTAGATTAAAATACCTGGAGGCGGTTCTTTTGCCCGTGAGTTTATATAACTTCTGAAAAGTGGTAAACTTTGATGGTCAAGAATGGTGACCAAGAGACGTCGTGATAGTTGATCAGGTTGGGTAGGCTATAGGTATTTAAACATAAAGGGCCCCTCTCTGTTTATCTTCTCGGTATACTCACATGGTATGTCCATGTACCCAATAGCTGTCGACACACCGAGAAATGGCAGCCTCAACAGGAAATTGTGACGTCATCGTATGTTGAAAATGTGTTTAATCAAAAATTGTTCTAAACGTTTAAAGACATGTTATTCTGTAATATAATTATGAAGAGTGTCTTAGGTGAGACGTACATTTGAATCATTTTGTATGTTTTAACTGATTTTAAAACAAGTAAAATATGATGCGATGTCATACATTTTGTACTACGCATACACTTTGTACTTGAGCCATGGAGGTGATTTAACCATCATGTAGTTTGCAACAAATAAATTGCAGCCTATACAGGGAAGTGGGGCGTCACTGTATGTCGAAATATTCTAAAATGGTCGAATTAGGTTGAAGAGATCTTATTCTGATAGTTACTGTATATAATGAGTTTGTACTAACGTTCCAAAAATTTGCATTGTGAGAGACGTACAGTTGAATAAGTTGCATTTTTTAACTTATAGAAGTAAAAGGTGACCCAATGTAATTCATATGTACGAATACACCTTGTACTTGGTCAAAAGGAGACTTATATAACAATTTATTATTTTGCAACAATTGTTATGTAAAGGGAAATTATTGTGTTATATTTGGTAAAATGAACTTTACAGTCGAGGGTGTTTGCGTGATGATGATAAGCAAGACGAATGAGCAAATTGACTAGGAATGGCATTCAGGTTTCGGAAATAGTATCAGATTTCTGGACTACAGTATTCTCATAGTATAGCATAGTATCAGACTCGACCTCCTATATTAGCCCTTGGCCTTCACCTTATAGTCCCGGGCGTGAGATGTGACTCCCAGATCACTGACACACACGTGCGATCATTGCAGTCGCTATTCTAACAATTTCTAGAGTCACATCCCATCTGCATATTCATATAATTGGTACATGTTCCTCACTTCATCCAAATGTTTCACCTGCATAATATAGTTAGTTTTAGTCTTTTATCAAAGACGCCAACCTCTCGATTAGCCCTTGATTCTGAGGTAAATCGGAGTCTCCTAGTTCCATTCGACGTAAGTTTTGATATATTCCATTCGACGTAAGTTTTGATATGTTCCATTCGACGTAAGTTTTGATATGTTCCAGTCGACGTAAGTTTTGATATGTTGCATTCGACGTAAGTTTTGATATGTTCCATTCGACGTAAGTTTTGATATGTTCCATTCGACGTAAGTTTTGATATGTTCCAGTCGACGTAAGTTTTGATATGTTCCAGTCGACGTAAGTTTTTATATGTTCCAGTCGACGTAAGTTTTGATATGTTCCAGTCGACGTAAGTTTTGATATGTTCCATTCGACGTAAGTTTTGATATGTTCCAATCGACGTAAATTTTGACGTAGAACACAGTTACCAGGGCGTTCAAGGTTGCGAGCTTGTCAAATGTATAATCACAGCTGACAACACACGTGCAAATCCATCTCCTCGACTTTATTTTCGTCTTACAGTTACCCTTGTCACTCAGTTCTCATTTAAAACTGATTTGTAGATCTTCCTCTTTACTTATTACTTTACAGTATATGACATACTGTATAAAACTTACAAAACAGGAAGTGGCTTATTTCTATGTCTTATTCAAACATATACATGTATGCACAAGTAAACCGGTTTAGAAAAAAACTTCTGTTCTGTTTGTATTCTTCAGTTTCCATATATGCAGTTATCGAAACTAGTGGTAAAGCCACCGATCACCGCGTTTGTCTTTTTAGCAATGATTCAGTTTTTGAAAAATTACCTATTGTCCATCAAAAGTGTGACTATAAGACTATACTTCTATATTGTACACGCAATGGTTCGTCATAGGTTCTCATGAAGTCGATAAGCAAGTACACATATATGCCCACATTCTCGTCAAATAGTGAGCAACATGACGCTAACGGGACTGTCACACTGCAACAACTTTTGAAACGAGTTTGTTGATGTATATAGCTGCACTCCGTTGCGCCTCCACTTGTCTGTAAAAGTATGGCATTTGGATGTTTAAGATATTTCAGTAGTTAAACACATTTCACAGTTTGATCATATTCTATAATAGTCTAATCTCAAGTGAAGAGATACGTCCTCAGAGAGTATAACACGAAATATTGCTTTTGTAAAAAGTAGATTGTGAATATATCTTATAGACACAAAGAGGCAGTGATTGGTATCATTTTGCTTATTAAATAAAGCACAGGCTAAACTTGTTGGTATATAAGAAACGCATAGTGTAACACTATGGAATGTGTGATTAGGTTCTCTGGTGACACTTGGCTGTATTGAATAATATGTATATTGTTGTCCAAACAATGAAACATACCACATAAGTTTGTTCATTTACCACAAACATTGTAACTTTGCATACAACAGAAACACAATGTGTGATGTGATAATTCCCAATGCATATTACCAACAAGAGAAGACTTCCATACTCATCTAAAAACTCTTCCACTCTACCAGAAAAGAAATGTCACCACATGTTTAGCAGTGCAAACAAAACCTGCTACCGGGCAGAGTCGAATTTAAATACTTTTTAAAGGGCCATGATTCGCAAAGAGGTACCCGATCAGAAGATAACCTTGTATTTGTTATTCTGTTATAGTACACTTGACGTGTTGAAATATTTTTTTCAAAACTAGTTTTGAACCTTCATCCTTAACTATGGAATGTGTGATTTTTTATCATTACTGGCAACTAAGGTTATCAGAACTGCCTACATATTTGAATAACAGGCAACGGTAAGATTTTACACTCGCTTCTTTGATGTTTATGTGGACTCATAAGGAGAATTTCTTCTTATGTTGAAGATGAACGTTTAACACAACAATACATCTGCACATCTTAAATTGTCACTGGTGAAATTCAACCAAATTTTAATACATTCCCTTAGCGATGGTAAAAGATGCTGAAGACGAAGATAATTTACAAGCCAATCTTATTTACCAACTCCATATTCGTCTAACTACTATACACTCAATCGGACAAGAAACGTCACCAAATGTCGTATATGTGAGCACGATCTGTAAAGAGGTACACAAGTTTCGCAGCTTAGAAGATAAACTTGTATTGTAACGTCTGTTCTTTACACTTCGGGTGTTGAAATCGGTTTTTCAAAACTGTTTTTGGTCGCAATGTTTGTCATTTAACTATCATAAGTTGTAGAAATGTAATTAGTTCTTTGACTGAAATTATTGTCGCGTCTTTACAGTAGGAAGTCATAAAACGAGCCAAAACTGCCCCTTTGACTCTTTTGAATTCTTAAAACGGGTGTTTTTCAGAAATTTGAACAGATAATTGCAAATTTAGCCTAAGGTCACATGTTTATCACTCCTGAATTGAATTTTATTGCATCGTCTATGGTGAAGATTACAGTGTATGTGCAATCAAAGGGTAATGATAACTTCACAACCTCAACAACATAAAAAAGGTCATGTTCAAGCATACATGTATTTGACCAGATCAAATTGGACTCATATACAGATATACATGCTTACGTTGTCCATTAAATGCCAACAAGTGAACTAGCCTGTCAAAACTGTCACCTGCTGCACGGTGTCATAGTGACTTTTAATTGATACAACATGTGCAATAGGTAACCTGGTGACTAGGTGATTCACATCTACATTGTTATCTCCAATCATATGAAGGATACATGTTTGTATACATGTTTTGCACAAATGGGGACGGAACAGAATTATTAGTGTCCCTAAAAGTATACCATAAATATACTTATAGCCTTATACATGCGAAACAAATACTTGCTTACCTTGAATAATTGCCGTGCTAAATCGTTTTAGTGAATTCATAATTAACAACAGCACTAATGTTCCAATACCTCAAAAAGTTAATTATGTTGATATTTTCTGGAGGAAATCGTCGTCTTTCATCGTGAGCTGCTTTTAGTTTGATGCCAATTTATATTTTCAACGCTGTGCCTTATAAATTCAGAATTTGCCGTCTGAGAAATAGTTGCCGATTCTGCCATATATTTCACATTTCCAGAAAGTCTGATTAAGAAACCATGACATTGAATGGGTATGATCTAATTCTGATATATACGATAGACCTCACAGTCAACATCGTTGAGATAGATATAATGTCGATAGTTCACTAGTTGAAATAGTTGAACTCACAGTCTGTTCTAAAATAGATCCTCACTGCAGCGTTATGCACGTCTCTCTGGAGATCCACCTTCCACCAGGCGAAATTGTACACAACATATATGTCTATGATATATTGTGGAGTGTGTCCTGCAGCATCAGTGTTTCCGTCTACAGCTGAACTAGCACTGTAACCTGGCTTCCTGGAGCTCATTGAGGCAGGTTTGTCCAGGGCTACGTTCACTAAAGACGCTCGAGAAAGGTGAACATTAAAATCACATAATGTATGTGAAGAAAGAAGTGTGACCGACATCATTGGTGTAAAATAACATAACAATTAAATTTCTTTTTTATATTTCGATATTCTAAAGTACAAAAAAATACATTCTGTTAATATGTTGTATTTGTGCCATTACTCTCATTAAAATGTTAATTGTGTTCATAAATTAATAGATATAACTTTATGTTTTTCTTTAATCTACATCTCGACCTTAACATGCTTAAGCTTATTCGTTACCTGGAGATTATATTCCTTTATATATTTTTGGAGAGGTAGTATAGATCTACAGATACAGATACTTGCCTAAAGATTTCTTGTTTGTCCTACATTGTATATAAGTGAGATTACCTAAGGGACAGAGCATTACGCAGTTTACTTTTTTTGAAAGTCACAATGGGCTTATTGCATGGCATGGCGTCCGACCGTCCATCCGCCCGTCCGTAAACCTTTCGCTTTTTCGAATTTTAATTTTAATTTTAATTTTCTTCAGAACAAATGACTCTTGGGAGCCACATTGGTCACACTTTTGAAAAACTATTTTCATCTTCTTTTTCTGTACGAAAATATATAGAAGGGTGAAACGCTGTGTATAGACTCTTTGGCCTGATGATTCTAAATTATAGATTCGGTGACCCTGTGACCCATAATATGAGACAGAATTGAATGTTGATGATGCTGGCATGTCCTCTGGTGATGACTTACTTCATGGTGCTGGTATTTCCTGTGATGCTTTGATAAGTTGTAGTTTCCTTGTCGATGGTGATGTTGTTTGTAAGTAGCGTGTGATTTGTCCCTTGAGGCAGAATTTGGAAGCTCGTGCATCCATTCTTCTTTTTTTTAATAACGCTGCCCTCCATTTCATTTCTCTCTTTTGAGTGTATTCATACCAGTGCATGTATTTTTTCCGTGATACTTGATACTGTCTCAAGTCGACTCAATGAATTTGAGCATCTCTTCATCTCTATTTGAATATGTTTCTACATACTTTATGTGTTCATTTAGAAATTTCCCAGTCTCATTTTCTATCTGCGTGATGGATCATGTCCTCATTCCAATTCTTGTCTATGGCTTTTCTTGGATCAGATATTCATTGTATATGTCTCATGTGTGTTTTATACTCAATGAATGACAGAAAGGCTGCTGTCTTTCATGAATTGAATCTTTAAAATGGATTTTCATTTTGCACATGACAGTTTTTCAAGTGTTTCAAAGTCTGTTTGTTGTTTGAGGAAGATGCCATAAATTCTTTCTCCTCGTGTTCATTTTGGGACATTCCAATGTAGTTGCAACCTTGTTCTTGATGTATGTGACCTGTTTGGAGAGATCACTTGTTGTAGTGTTTGTTCTTTCCTCCAAAGCAATGCAAATAATAACCGAGCTTAGATCCATTATTATGTAAACCGCCATCACAACAACTACAGAATGACTCTGCCCTGAAACATGTTTTGAAAAAAAAACAATGGTCAAGGGAGATAACATGTTTTATTCTTTTTTTAAACATGTGATTCTTTTTTCGGAATTTCAAGAAAATCGATCCACGATACAACTTTTATGTTTTGGAGATCGACTAAAGTCCAGATAAGTTTGAAGTTGTGTGATGTCTCAACAAAGCAGCAAAGTGCAGTAGCAGATGTACGGCTACAGTTCTTCTCCCCATACCTCCAGGAAGTACATGAATGCGTTTCAAAGCCAGCAGCTGCCACTCATGATGCACGGCAGCCTCGAAATCTGCAAGGTCTTGTGGATGACATTTCATGCGCTGGATTCGACACCCAACGATGTCCCATACATATTCCAAGGGATTCAAAGTTGTACTCATAGCATGCCAGTGTGATGGTGTTGTTCTGAACATTCGCCTTCACAGCACAGAAACGTTGAGACCGAGCGTTGTCATACATGAATAAAGGACGAGTTGCCAAAACACGATTGTCAAAATGAGATACTAGTACGGGGACAAGTATGTTCAGGATGTATGGCTTGCCATAAAGATTCCCTCTGTTTGTTTGTGATATTGTACCCTCCTGCCGATCGACTTCAATAGGTTCATCTTTGTTCTGTTCCTCAGAGCCATGTTTGGAAGCCAAGGTGACTCAATAAGCCATTCAATGGTGAACGGTTAGCCTCGCACCAGCCGTTCAGTGACATTATATTCTGTCATGGTCGTCCTCCTGGCTTGGTTTTCGAAGATCAATGGCATGGTTGGTGGCAATGGATTTGCTCACCAGACTGCTAATGATGGAGGGATGAACGTTAAACTGTCGACCAATTGCTCTAGCGCATATTCCTGCATTGCGCATGCTAATAACTTTCAATCTCCTAACTTCTGATAATCGCCACCGAACCATACTGTTAAAGTGTGATCAAAGTATTGTCACATCAAATAGAAAGTGATTTTTTGGGAATATGTGGCTACCATAAATGTAATGTTAACTTGATGTGCTTAAGCCCAGAAACTTTAAATTCAAAATATGTTCATCTGTACATGTGTACACGAATAAAATGTCTTGTCATTTATTCCATTAATTGAACTGATTCAAACACGCCCATATGAAGATAAATTATGAAGTCCACATCAGAAACAGTAGTGTTTTTATCAGACATATACAAATGACATATGCTACGTATGTTGTACTTCTTTTCCCTGCTACAGGATACATGTATTGCTGGAACCGTGATACAGCCTAATATTTATAACAAAGGCTATAACCGGAAATCTGAAGGGAGTAACCTCTGGGAGAAGAGAAGAGAAGAGAATGCACATTACCCTGACATACCATATTTACCCCAGGCATCGGAAATGATAGGTATACGGGAAATGTTCATCTCGGTACGTCTGATACACATAACTAGTTTATAGCAGTGATACAATTTTATCAACCCTGTTGGTCCATAGCTACTTAAATACAGGTATGCAAGTACATTGCCATTGCGAGAACATGTTTCATAATAGAAGCAAATTAGGTTTTTCGAATTTATACACTTCTCTACTCGCATTTAGTTATTTTGCAACAAACTAAAAAGTAAGACTGAAACTCACTTGTTACTGTTACTGTATGTAGAAGGATGAGCTGTGCGAGTACAATCCACACTGTCTCCATGTTGTAACTTCACATCAATCAGGAAGTAGAATACAGGGTAGTCAGACCAGTGTATCAATAGCTGAGAGTAAAGAATAAACAAACACCACGTGAGTAGGACGAGAATCGTCTCTAATATTTGATGTAAACCTCCGCTTCATGATTTATACATATGTTTTGACACATAATAATGAACTGATTGTCGCATCACATTTCGTTATATCCGAACTCCAAACATGCTCGAGTCCTGTACATATAGAAACAAGTGCATACACAGAGATAACGGTATCCACGCCCTTATATTGGCTAGGTCGTTGAATTGTATAAAGAACCAGAACAGGTTTTGTACCATAATAAACGTATAGCATTGTGATCGTGACTGCATGTTAACTAAACACTTGACTTAATTCAGAATTTAAACATATAGCCTAAGCCTTTTTAAAAACTGCTTCTTCACGCATAACCATATTGCTAATATGTATACTACTCAAAAGAAGTTAAGGGTCAACCAATATTTATTTTGGTCATTTTATTAGACACAGGGAACATGTAAATCAAAACGTTTAAGCACACTTTTGGTCAGAATGAGTTCAATATGTGTCAATGAAGAGTCTGTTATGCAAAACATATCCACATTTCATTCACAACTATTCTGAGGATCTAATGAAAAATCGCCATTTTCAGCATAATGAGGTTCAACAAAACTGTTTTGAATTCGGTAGCTTTGTCAATAACGAGTGAAACCACCACGTGCTCGTAAGCAATCGGCACAACGACGAGGCATGCTGTCGATCAGACGTCGACAAAAGATCTGGGGAATGGCCTGCCACTCGGCCAGAAGGATTTGCACCAATTCTTGAAGATTATCAGGTTGCCTATGATTGTCTCTCACACGTCTACCCAACTCATCCCATGCATGCTCAATTGGGGACAAGTCAGGTGATTATGCAGGCCAATCCATTCGTTCAATACCATTTTGGGTGAGAAAATCATTAACAACTCGTGCTCTATGCGGTCTAGCATTATCATCTTGAAGAACAGAACCTGCTCCAATTTGACGAAGACTTGGGATGACAAAAGGCTGTAAAATCTCGTCTCTGTATCTGATACCCGTCAACTTTCCTTGCACGACGTAAAGAGCAGTCCTGTGATGTACCGAAATGCCAGCCCACATCATTACCGTACCACCTCCAAAACGATGGCATTGTCTGACGTTAACATCAGCAAATCTTTCTCCTTGGCGTCTATAGACGCTAAGTCTGCCATCATTGAACTGTAATGCAAATCGGGATTCATCAGTGAAGAGTACCCGTCCCCATTGTCGCCGTATCCAGTCTCTGTGACGTGTGCACCAATCACGACGTGCTGCCCTATGACGTTGAAGAAGTGGTGGTCGAATAGCTTGGCGTCGAGATCGAATGTTGTGATCTCGCAGACGATTTCTTATGGTCTGGTCCGATACCTGAACACCACTTGCATTTTGGAGTTCATCTCTCAGACATCTCGCTGTAACAACGCGCTGACGTAAGGCCATCTGAATGACATACCGGTCTTGACGTTGCGACGTTGATCTTGGCCTACCAGACCGTGGACGATTCTGAATTGAATTGGTTGCATGGAAACGCTGCCATAGTCTCCCAATCACACTCTGGCTACAACCGATTCTCTGTGCAACATTCCTCTGTGTAAAACCTTCTTGAAGCCAGGCAATGGCTCTTCATCGGTCAAGTTGACTCAGCTGACGTCTGACCATGTTGAAATTTCAACTGAGAGCAGCACGGTCATGGGAGGTGTTTTTATGCCCAAATTGTTCATGGAAAATGGATGGTGCACGTGCAAGAACATAATCAACTCCAAAAGTCGTACCCTACTGCGTTTAGACGATGCAAACAGTTTTTGCGGATCCTTGTTTTGAGCTTTACTTTCTGGTTTCTAAGGATACTGTCAAAATTGTTTTGTTGGAAAATGACTCATGCGGTTTACACAGGATTTTTCGTCAGGATATCGTGAACCACTTTTGACACGAGTTCCTTCAATAATTGTATATATATACTTCATATGTGCATAGACAACTAATTGGTAGGAAAAAAAAGGTTTGACCCTTAACTTCTTTTGAGTAGTACATTATGAAACGGTATTATCCACATTATGGAACAGTGTTATGCACATTATAGAATGGTGCTATGCACATTATGGTGCGGTATTATGCACATTATGGAACGTTATGCACATTATGGTGCGGTATTATGCACATTATGGAACGTTATGCACATTATGGTGCGGTATTATGCACATTATGAAACGGTATGATGTACATTATGATACAGTATTATGCACATTATGGTACGGTATTACGCACATTGTTGTATGGTATTGTGTTCATTAAGGTATGATCTTATGCACATTATAGTACGGTATTATGCATGTATCGAACGGTTTGATGGCAGTATGCACATTATGGTACTGTATTATGTATCTAATGGTATGATCGTATGTACATTATGGTACGGTATTATGCACATTAAGGTTCGGAATTATGCATATTATGCTACGGCATTATGCAATTTATGGTATCACATTATGTAAATATGCCTATAGTATGAGTATGACATATTGCATTGTACGAACTGGCTGATATAATATACAACATGACAGTTAAATAAAATAGTTTAATGTATTTGTAGTGAAGTGGACATCCTGAGAGAGCTCTAACTGCAGGGAGAGCTAATATTGGATAACTTAGATCATCTGATGATAATTATCATGTTGTGTGTGCAATGTATGCCCAGCATGTGCCATACGTTTTGAAGAGCGACATTGTTTTTTCTTTACTTAATACATAAAATAAATATACAATACATAAATAAATGTGTACATACTATATTGTATATTGAATTTCACAAACGTGTTCAAAGCGTATAAGAATAATGTAGATCATATGGAGAGTTCATATTGAATAGCTTCGCCTGGTCACTAGTGTGTGTTCAAAGTCGTGTTAAAGAAAGATTGCCAAGTCATGGACAACGTGTTGAATATATCATTGACAACCACGCCCTGAAGGGAAGTATGCATTAAGTTTTTGACAGAATGTAAACTATCAACCATAAATGACGAATAGTACGCACGGTTGTTTTCACAGAGTCAAGGTGGAAATCTTAAATGTTCTCGAATTTTTAACATTATACCCTATTTCCGAGTTGACAACTCGTGATTGTGATTACATATCAATGAATTAGGACATACATGTTCAAACAACCTTTGCATGTGTTTCCAAAAGGCGTGCATCTCTTGACAGTCCCGGTACACATGACAATCACTCTCACATCAAACATCATTACAGAAACAATATAAACTGTTGTCAATTCTCTTTTCGTGTAAATACTAGCATGTAGAAATAAATAATAAGAATGTAAACGTTTTGGAATCTTGCAATCCTTTTTATATACTACAAATATGTTTCCCCACTCCAAATAAAATACGAGTACTATGAGTGGAAGGAGTGATGAAATGTTTGAAATATAGCGCGTGTTGGGAATATGGGAAGCAGTGAAACATTGCCTCTCAACTGTACTGTTTATGGATTCACTGTGCTATTAATGTTCTTCCCCCTTGATGCTCTACCAGGAAGATAACAAGTGCTAGTTTTATTTTCGTCAATGAAACTTTCAGCTGAAGTAGGGACTTGTTATTGAATTATCCTTATAATTTGTGTGTTACTTTTGGAAGGGACGGGATGGTGTGTGAGTGGGAAGTGGATATCCTCGTTTACGGCTACATCCCCCCAAGTCTTAAACACCTTAATTACATTTAGGATAAACACAAATTCACTTCCTTATTAAACTTCGTGTATTAGATCGTATTATTATAGATTTCCATTCATTTCATGGACATGTTTTAAAACTCGGATTTTTATGTGTTTTTATGTTACATAGTCCTCAATCAATAATACCATACATTAACACTGCGATTAGTCATTTACACACAGTTAGATGGTCAAGGAGTTAATGTCGTTATCAGTCCAGGACGTGACAGCTTTCTGTCTCGTTGCAAAATGATGTATGCCGTTTAATATCACAAAATACGCACATGTTCTAACATAAATGATTATCTTGATAAAAGAAATGATAGACATGTATTTGTATATCCACATGTTGTTTTATCCTATCCTTGAGTATGCGCAATTTGAGTTAAATCTTTGTCTGGCATATTGCGATATATTGTTAAAATCACTACCATTTCTCACTCAGATTTTTCCATGTTTTTAGTCATTTTCCCTGGTTTCAAAGACCACCTATCTATTTTGAATTCAGATCATCAGAGGAGAGGGACCTTGACTATTTACATAGCTTTTGCATTGAAAGCTAAACACATGAGAGACATAACTCTTGCCAGTCTCCATAACTGGCTATTTTAAGCCTTGAAGTATTTACCTCTCTTTTCCATGCCAGCATAGTAAAGCTGTACCTGAAAAGCACAACGGGCTCTAATTTTTTAACATGGATACCTTAATGAAGTGGGGAATCCGATTGAAATGGAACGTTTGTTGAAGTTCACGTTTCATGATATTACTGAACTATAATTTAAAGAATTGTTTTTTCATATTTTTGTAGATTACCAAAATGATTCCGTTCAGATGTAAAATGTCATGGTGAGAAAGTGTATCATTTTGTAATCTTTTTGTGTGTCAACTAGCTATTTTAAGCAAAACACAAACCAATATAAACAAAGTGGATTTAACACATCCTCAAGTCAATTACTTGTAAATTTAGTAACGTTAGAAACAAGTTAAATCATTTAATTTCATTGGATGTTGAACGTCCTCACAGTAGAGTATATAAGAGAGTGTTCTCTCAAGTTACTTCCTCATTTTAACAATGTGCGGTAACCATTCGGAAACAAGGGACAAGTAGCTCATCTCATCTCCATACAGTCCCATATCTAGACTTGATCACTCTCTAAAGGGTTAAACCACGTAAACGTGTTACAGCGTTTCATATGCTAACACTAGTCATAAAAAGAAAACGGAAGTATTTGTATTATACCTGAATACTTTTTCCTGAATTTTTGTTTCAGTTTATTTAAGACTCGCTGAAACCGTCACTTGTAGAGGTATGTAAACATATTCAGACTCGATCTTTGTTTAGTCTCTGTGTACTGGTTTGTTGTCCCCGTACCCAATAGTTGTCATCACGCTAATGTCGGCCTTTGCTAATGTCAGCCTGTTTGTCGAAATGCGTGTTGAGTCAAACAATGTCTAATTAGGTTGAAGAGATTTTATTCTGATAGAAATTGTACGTAATGCTTTTGATTTTACATTTGCGTCGTTTGCCTATTATGACTAATATATGTAAACCTTGACTCATTGTATCTGAACGCATACGCGTAGTACTTAAGCAATACAGAGACTTAACCATCATTTATTTTGTGCCCTTAAGTATTACAGTTTCAGTACGAGTTCGCTGTACTTGATTACAACCCATGATAGAGAACTTTATTTCCAGAATGTAGATTTTAACTTTAAAGAGACATTGAGAATAATCGGGTATAATTTAGCTGTGAGTTGAGTATTTCACATTTACAACGGTATACCATTGGAAGGAGAAAGCCATTGGCGCTACATATTGCCGTGAAACCTGCAAATACCGACTGGAACTACATAACTATTGGTAAAGCTACGCTGAAATTCCCTGTAGCATTACACTCGAACCTCTCTGCTTGTTGAGCCATTCCCTACAGCTAACATTATCTAGACCCGAAGCCGAACGCACTAACCACTGTGTTATTCTGCCCCAAAGTGGCATTAAATGGGCTATTTTCCTAACTTCATTTCAACACATTTAAATGAATACAAATAGAGAGATCCTACATCTACAACATGAACTATTAGAAACAATGTACATATCAGGTTATTTGGCTTCAAATACGTCAACCACTTCGATTAGCAACTGAATGATATGTAGTTAGACTTATTTTCCTTTGCTGCATTCTACATAACTGTTTACAATCAATCAAATCATAAAAACGTAATTGGCCATACATATGCAAATTCATCAACTATATTTAGCTTTGAAAGACGAAAGTCATGAAGAAATGTTTTTCTTTTTCGAGTTTTCCTTGTTAGGCCTTCATCTACCCTCGACGTACTTAGGGTACGCGTCTTCAAAAATCTTCTTCTCCAGATCAACAATATACACATAGCGTAGCTCATTTTGAAGCTGAAACAATGCTGAATCTATCAACCTCAGCCCTGTATCTACCGTTTCCAGGTTACAGCTTTTTTACAAATAAAAAGGTTATTAGGCATTTGAATCTAAATTGATATAACCTTAACAGAAATCGTTTGATTTGTAATATTCTTTCTTCAAAGACCTGATATTTCTTGTAATCCATAATCCAAAAATCTTGTTACATATAAGTTGATAGTTTTTGCACAATTTAAACAGTTATAAAAATGGAAATTTGATGATATTCAGGCACGTTTTCCTTTGAGAATTATTGTTCTTCAATCAATAAAGATACAAACATGATTGATATCTCATTTTTAAGCAAACAAATAATGTTATCAATCATAATATATTTCATGGTTCTATAACGGTTTACAAGTGACCATTGAATATTTCCTTTTTTCCTAAAAACGCTAACCATCAAAGGCTAGCAGCTGCTTAACTACTTGTGCAATTGAACATTCATTTACACCTACGTATGCATAGTTAAAAGAACAACATCTTGTATGTTGAACCCTTTCCCATTGCAAACGTTGTCTAAGGGTCCAAAAATATGATTTTCTTTTAGAATTTTCGTGAGTATCCAGAAGAACATTTATCCTTAAATGCCCAAAAATCCCGACCATATTCTTTTACAGTTGTTATAAGAAGCATATTCGAAGATGACGAGGATTCCACTTCATATAAGTAAATTCAACCAATAAACACCTTTTATAACACTTTTTAGGAACGCCGCTCAAGCTAACCTCTTGGAAACCTAAAAAAACACTACTCCTCAATCTTCTGCTGTAAGAAAAACCTCAATTCACGACAAGCGGTATTTCAGTGAGTTGAAACACTCTCGGTTATACTTGGGATTGAAAACCCTTGTTAAGAAAGCTTCGGGGAAGTAAAACCTTCGCTTTTGGTTTTAATTCAAATTCTGAGCATAACGTCTGCATCGTGTTTTATCATACACATAAAACCGGGGCCTTTACGTTATACCCAGGAGACGTTTGGCGTCTGATGACAAAATCAATTTAAATTAACCTTACATAACTGCCTAAAAAGCATATTTATCTTTGTCCTTATACAACACAATTACATATATACACGCCCCGTAACACGTACTACAAAAGGCAGCAGATGTCAACACTGTTTGATACTGGATGTGACCATTGCTGGACACGTAATTCTGCAATGGGTTTTGGAACAATTCTACTGGTTGCCCAACAAGGTGGGTGCACGCATGTCAGATGATGAAGATTTTCAAACGTCACTGAGATCTTTTACAAATTTCATACGGAATTTAACGATGTTAACACGTCTCACTCATTGACTCAGTGGTATATATGTTAAACAATATTTTATTTGACATTCGTCCATTTGCAAAATAACACAATTATATTTTCCATATATTTTTGGTATCAATGTAGCGATATATCTGTGATTTGATGTATTTGTGTTATTGACAATCTAACTGTAGATACATATTTAATATAAACTTTGAACTATGGGGCGTGTTCTTTCCTATGGTCAGTTCGTTGCCTATGACATACAATCAAGGTTTGTCTGTGGATATTTGTGTATATTACATATGTGTGTTTTGAAAAAGTTCATGGTTAGATCTGCAATAGACTTTTGTATTAATCACATGTTGAATGCCATATATATTGGACTAGGTATGTATCTACCCACAAGGCATTGTGTAAATGCTATATATGTGGGACAGTTCAAACAGTAATTTCAATATCAAGGTCAAAGTTGTGTACTTACAATTACCACACCAGAATGGTAATAACTGTATATATCTCCTAATGTTATCAACAAGCATTTTATGCAGTTGTGTTGATTATTGTTGACGTTTTAACATGAATTTATTGAATAATCTGATCAATGTACCAAAAGAGCTTAGTAGTTTCCCACACTCAAACACGTTCACTTCCATGTAACATACCACGGGTAGTTATATCGTGAGACGCTTTTGTTGACTGCCGTCTAAATACAACAAACACACTTTACACCCTATGATACTGTACGGAGGATTCAATTTCGTCTTTGCATTATGTGCTATAAAAGAAACTGGTGTGTATGGATATGTATATATACAATTATGAACATTCACAGCAGTGTGCAGAAGAGCTTCTACTTCCTGGGCAATATAAACAAAGATGGCGACTGTTCTGTTACTTCTCTCTCGACTGGTATTCATCTTTCTACAGGTAGGTAAGAGTGTGTATCTATCTATTGAGTACTTCATATATGCAGGACATGAGAGGTTTTATGCACAGAGTTTGGACGAAGTTGAGGATATGAATTAATATGTGCATGACCAAACAAAGCTCATGTTCGTTTTAATAACCTACCTAACCTGTTGATAATATATATGTGTACACTACACACTGCAGATTACACTAACGTGATGTACTTGTTCAGTAACTATTTAGAGATTACATGAAACAGACAAGACAGTATAAATCCCCGCGTACAGACGCCAGGGGCTCGTTTAATAAAGCAATTGATCCTTAGTCCCGAAGGTAACCTAAGGGTATTGATACACCATTTGAGTGAGGGTTTTGTTAAAGTTCTATATCAAAGCAAGTTGTACTAAAGTCAACCCTAACTGCAAGTGTTTACTAAAAATATCATATCGCAGTTAATGTTGTACTTTCATATTACTTCCTCCCTGAATAACATCGTTCTACTGTGTCAGGCAATACATTGATTGAACAAATGTTAAATATTTCCTCTACAAACTTTGGACACAAATCATAGTAGCAACCAGTCATTTTAGTTGTGGCGTATATGAATATACATAGCAATAAGCAAATGGCTTGCATTTTCTTACTAAAATAGGTGTTTATTTATAATCAACAGATTCTTATATTATTACATTTTAATATTGTTTTAAAACAATACATTATTCACATTTTAAAGTGTATATTGTGAAACATGTACCCTGCTTTCATACTCATGGAAACATTGTGACCATTATCAAAGAGAATATACAATTGTCATTTTCAGTACCTATATTCAGCATATCCAAGCCACAAGCCATGATTCTTTTTTATATGTTAACTTCTGCTTGTGAACTGGCCTCTAACCATTCCTTTATGTTATTCTATAAACTTATACAAATCGAACAAAATATGCTCATTGCAATGTTCTCCTTTTCTTCCCCATTTCCTCACAGAGCCTTCATTAATTATATTTATTCAATTTAATCCTTTGCAGGGGATAATTCATCTCTGAAATGTGAGGACTTTACAGCTTATAGTCCATACATATTAGACAATCTATATTTAAGATACTTTAGTGTAAATGTGGATACTTGAATCCGACTACCCCATATTCTCTCTCATTTGATAAATTCCTGAATTTTCATTGAATGAGCAAATCCCCTTAAACCGTTAGCTGTTTATTTTTTCAAAATCATGTCAAGTGTTATGTTGGATCATTCAATTTTAGCATAAGAGGTAACAAGCTAGGGATTAGAAGTGTGACTGCGGTAGTCTCCAATAACCCGTGATCGCTTTTTATTGACAATATGTAGGAGTTATCGGATGCGGGATTATGGGAGACTATCTGTGAAATTGTGGTGTTTAGAATAGTGAAGTAGAATATTGGAAGTTCGAGAGTTTCTATTAGTTAACAAATTTACCGATACATTAATTGTTTTCGAACATATGTGTGACAACATTGACAAGTGACACATTTATTCTGTTAAATGGTGTCGTAGCAAACAGCACATGATATACAGATTAAATATTGACGCATGGAACATTTTACAATCATTATGTTGACAGGTTTATTTTCAAATATACTGACAGAGTGTTTATGTACTCGGGCTTGCTGGATGATGCTAGACGGTACATTTTTTCCTTGAATGGAGTTTGATGTAACATTGCAGAATCAGTTGTTCTCTAAAATGCTCATGAAATGGACAAACTAATACAAAATGATACCCATCCAAAGTGCATTTTAAACTAACGGTTGGACTAACAGCATTATAATAACTTAACTTACTATCTTCAGTTTTTGTGGCTGAAATCTAAACTTTAAAATGGTCATAAAATATATTTTTGATTAAACAATTCTATGGCACATATTTCTGTATTTGACAGAGAATTAACGTCAGATAAGAATAAAAATCATTTATTTATCAAGCGTCGGTGGTAAACGTAGCCCTGGGAAAACCTGCCTCAATGAGCTCCAGCAAGCCAGGTTACAGTGCTGGTTCAGCAGTGAATGGGAACACTGACGCTGGAGGATTCTCCTCACAACAAATCATAGGAACAGGTACGGGGCATGACTTCGCCTGGTGGAAGGTGGATCTACAGAGAGAAGTACAGGACGCTACAGTGAGGATCTACTTCAGGACAGACTGTGAGTTGGATCATTCTATTTAGCTGTTCATGATTGTGATCTGAGTATTTTCACAGCTTTTCACAGAAATATTTGGTATTCCCCGGTTATACTCCTCTTTTGTAAGGTGAAGACATATTTTGTGAATGTTGTGTGCAAGGCCATTAAAAATGTGTTTTTTTCACATGCTTATATTATTTTAAATGTGTGAAATAACTTGTATACATTATGGATCTTGTCTAAGACATACACAAAACTTCCACATTTCTTATAAATTAAAATTTTACAATTTTAGAGATGTTTTGATCCCGAGGTGAGAAAGAACGAGTGACTAATGACAAGGTGCCGGACGGTTATGGCATATAAACTCTCGAGGGCTTTACCCTGAGCAGAGTTTATTGCCATAACACGAGGCAATCGGGTCATTATTTGCCTTACCCCTCCGCTGAAAACTCTCTTTTCTCTCTTTTTTATGTATGCCTTTTAAAGGGATATTTTGATGATTTATATGACATGACCAAAATAAATCAATGAAATGTTTCCAATACACTCATGATTGACTCGAAAGGAAGGTTTCAAACTGATTTCTTTATTCCTTACACATAGTAGAAAACATCGGTACCTTCTACCTACATATATAGATATATATGCACATATTTAGACTCACGTGCAAAAGAAACGTCCCCATACAAAATACAAGATATGTCAACCCGTGGTTGATAAATTCGACTGAAACAGCGTTACATCAAGTCCTCAGAACACAGCAATACTAAATGTGAAAAATCAAAACATTATCTGTTCATATTTCTGAGAAATGCATGTTTTAGGAAATCGTCATTTTGGAATCTCCTTAACTAGACGAGATGGAAACATCAAAGAGCGATTCTTGGCTTGTTTTGTGACGCCCCACAGTAAAGTCATGACACAACATAATGTCCACTGATTGGCATGAATCCTCAGTAGCTCGTGTGACAGAGGGTCTGCTCAAGGTTCATGGTTTGATTTCCACTTTAAGTACTTGAAAACTTTCCATTTCTAATGTCCAATTGTTTCCTCAGGTTGAATACTTCATAATCGACCATAGTGGCTGTGAGAACACCCACCTGATGGTGGTTATGGATTATAACCTGCAACTTAAACAAAAGACATAACTTCCTAAGTGGTGTAAACTATGTAATCATGTCATGTCTGAATTGATGTAAGTGTGGATACAAAGGGAACGATTGTATTTAAAGTATCTTTAAAAATCGTATATTTTCAATTGTATCTTTTACAGACAGTATCGAACCAGTATCGACGGCGTTTAATTTTTAAATTAAAAAAAAAACATGTATAAAAATTCTTTGACTGATTTAATATTTTGGACTAATTTCCCAATCTATTAAGTTTTTTAATTTGACGTCGAAAACTCAAGAAGTTTGACATTGAAAATTATACATATGATAAAAGCAACTGAGGGGTGACGTTTCTTTTGTGCTTCAATTTATAGCTGTCTTCTCATGTTGAACGATTATGCTAGAGCTCCATTAGAATGACTAGTGCAACTATTATTAATATACGGAATATATACGGATTGATAATTAAAGAACTATTGTAGTGTTTCTAATTCAAGATTCCGTTCCTTCAAAGGTACAGTTAAAAAGCTTATAAACTCCAAATGTTCAGCGTGTTTATTGACAAGCAATAATTAGTAGGCCATGGGCCGAAGCCTGTATCTTGCAATTGTGCTGCAGTGTGGAGAGTGAAGGCAAGAACTCAGTTTAAATACATTATAATACCTAATTAATGCATGAAAATGCAATGTTCATCTAAAAATCATGGCTTGCTAATTAACAATCGGCAATTAAAGTCATACCGGTATCAGCCAATCAGAAGCCACCAATTTTGTTTGTCCCGGCCCTAACAACAATTGCTGCCCCCATTCAGCAGTGCATATGTCATGTTGTTGAGGGGGGAAACGAGCCTCATTTCCGGAATTAAAATTAGTGAATGTGCTGATATATGGAGACATCTAGACGGTCCAGAGAAAGGTATTGCTGAAAATGTTGATTCATATTGTCGTAATGGAGCTGTTTATCACAGAAAGTGCTATCAGAGATTTACTGCTAAGAATAGGATCGAACATGGGCAGAAGAGAAGAGATAAGGGTGGATTAAGACAACCTACTGTTGATAATACTGATTCTTTGAATGTTTCTCCACCTAAGAAGCGCAAAGTCATCCTTAAATCACAGTTTATACCATGTGCTAATTCTAACTCATCTTCTGTGAGTACAGATCAGAACAGTCATGTGAGGAGATCTATGCATGTTCTTCCTAAACAATGCATCATTTGCCGTTGTGTAAAAACTGTCATTGAGAAGTCTACCCATAAGAGAAAGATAGAGAAGTTAGTTACATGTGAAACAAATGCAGAGAAACTGTTGACTGCAGCTAGGATAAAAGGAGATGACAGGCTTTTTACTGCAGATAGGTCACTTTGACCGAGTAAGCATTGAAGTAAGATATCATGCTTCTTGCTATAAAAGCTCCACTAAATGCATTTATCCAGCTACAAGTGACTGTTCAAGCCGCCCTCTTTCAAAATCTTTTGAAATATCGCGAAGAAATAATTCACAAGCGGATTATTGAAAAGAAAGAAGTTGTTCGAATGAAAATAGTCTCACAAAGTCTTTCATTAAGATTGTGAAGGATACAGAGGACATTGACATTGCAAGTTATAGAAATGTTCAGCTGAAAGCTAGACTTTTACTGAAATATTCCCATAAGCTTGTTTTTGTACAACCAGGAGCAAATTTGTGTGAGCATGTCTTTTATTGAGGTGACAATGAGGAAACTGTTATCAGCCTTGAAACAGCAAGTTCCGATAGTGACACATGTGACTCAGACACGTATGAACATGATCAGCCTGTGGAACGAACAACTAATGTGTCAACACAGGAACAATATGCACAGTTGTATCGGTCAGCTAATATCATTAGAGCAGATATAACATCACCTGCAGGTAAAGCAACATGGCCCCCTAGTACTGCTACCCATCTTTAAATGGAAACCTGTGCTGATATGATTCCAAACCAAATATTCAACTTTGTGGCATGGTGTTGCAGTTTATCAGAGGAATTTTCAACTGAAAGAGTCACAGTTAAAGGAACTGATAGTCAGAAAAGGATCCTTACAGTTGCTCAAGATCTCATCCACCTGGCCTCTCAGGGAAGGAAACTTATGCCAAAACATCTTGCTCTTGGTATGACAATCATGCACCTAACAGGATCAGCAAAGTTACAACAGCTACTGAACTCCTTTGGTCATTGCGTTTCCCATTCAGTGACATTAGAGCACGACACAGCCCTGGCGACACAACAGCTTCAACAGGACAAAAACATCCCTCAAGGTTTTCACCAGAACACTTTCACATCATTGGTCTGGGACATACAATGACTTCGGAGAAAAGACACTCTCAGGTATGTTGTCTTATGATAATTCATTAGAAATTGTAACTTTAGAACCATTTATGATGTATTTAATTAAAGGCATTTAAAATATGTAAATTTATATTACTTTTAAATTCATTTGAATGATTATTTTGATGTTTTGTTGTTTTATTTTATGTTTCTTTGTATACAGATTAAAGAAAGAAAGGTATATTTTTGTATATATATATATATATATATATATATATATATATATTCTGTTTCTTATAAATGTTTTGAATTTGTGTGATGTAATTACTTATCAATAATTTCTTTTATTATTGTAGCCATAGTATATCAATTTAAAATAGTCAAATGTTGATGCAAACCTATTTTTCTCATTTAGTAATAGGCAAAGGTACTAGCCACAACACCGACGGGATCATAATTCAACGTGACCTCTCAGGAACTGACTCGGAACAGGAAGCGCACCCTAGAAGCCCCACCCATAGAGATCAAACAATTCTTTGGAAGAAAACGAAGCGAACCAACTCAATTTCAAGGTTAAAATGAGTTTTCGCAACACATAAATTTTATGAAAATTGTATTTTCCGAATAAATATTAGTATTCTGTTTTTTACTCACCCACATAAATACAGTATCCCAAAAATAGCTGATGAATAGTATTGTTTTCAAAGTTAGGGGTAAATTTACAATGCACAACAATCCCCATATGATTTTATATAGGGGCTATTTTGATCATTTTCAGAGAGAATCACACAATCATTCATCCTAAATTGACAGCATGTTGAAAGTAAACTTTCAATGACTCTGGTACCATTGTGACTGATACTAACATTGTGATGTCACATAAATATTACACTGGAGTATTTCTCACAGACAAGAAAAATTCAAGGTTTAAATAAATTATGGATTTGTTGATATTAATTTTGCTATGTTCTTTGTTTTAGGAAAATGATTACAACTGGAGAGATTGCCAGCAGTCCAAGAAGAGCCGAGATGTGTAGATCTAGCACTCATCCTAGCTAAATTCTCACAGGTTTGTACTTCATTACAAGATTATCAGTGTGAAAGGGGGATGGATAGCACAGTGGTTAGCACGGTCGGTTTGGGATATCAAAAGGTCCCGGGTTCCGATCTGCAATAATACTAGCAGCTGTAATATAAATGTAATACTCTTGAAAGCGCTGTCAAATCCCAAATCACCTCACCTCAAATGGGAAAATATCTCAAAAGCACATAAATGATAACACTGAAAATGTTCCACAATAATACCCCGACAAGTTTATCTGAAACTGCAAGTTTTCTCTAAATGTTTCCATTAAGGAATCAATTCATGAATGATACATGTATTGACTATTTCATATGGCAAAAACTATTCTTTTTCAGGAAACAACATTGCTACCAGGCTGGACAGGTTGTCATCAGCAGATGTCTAATGACACTAAACTACTCCACAAGATTGGCTACTTGCCAGTTATTGACGCTAGTCCCACAGACAAGTCGACAGTAAACACGATCCTAGAAAAAAGCCTTGAAATCGCCAAGAATCTCAGCTTGTCTGCAGTTGTTCTAGTAATGGACCAGGCCATCTATGTTAAGGCACAGGAAATACGCTGGCAGGCTAGGAAGGAGATCCAGGAAAGCCTTATCCTTCGACTAGGTGAATTCCATACACCTATGGCGTTCTTTGGAGTACTCGGCATTCGATGTGATAGTGCTGGTCTAAGAGATGTTGCTATTGAATCAGGCATTGTTGCAGAAGGTTCCATCAACGGTGTCATCAGTGGTCATCATTACAATAGAAGCTTAAGGTGCCACAACATCATCTTTGAGGCATTGCATCGTTTGCAGATACAGGAGTATTTGAATCAGTTGCCCCAAGGTGAAAGTGATGAAGCTTTATCAGTAATGAAATCTCTTCACAACAGTTATCCTGGTGAATTTGTCAGTTGCCTCAAGTCAGACAGTGTTTGTCAGCTTTTGAAGAAATACCAGATGTATGTTGATGACAAATGCACACAGAATGAAATGTATGCCTTTTGGAACTCCTATTTGAAGATGGTTGAGCTTCTACTTCCTTTTCTATCGGCAACAAGAGAAGGAAACTGGGAACTCGACTTGTCCACAATTCGGGATATGATCCCTTGGATTTTTGCCTATGGTCGAATCACTTATTCCAGATATCTTCCTGTCTATTACATGGAAATGACAGCCCTTGCCTCAAGCCATCCTGATGTACATTCACCCCTTGTAGATGGGGAATTTGCAGTGAAGCGACACAAAGAACTTGGTTTTGCACGCACTGCATGTGATCAAGTTATTTAGCAGACCTACAACAGAGACTCAAAAACGAAGGGAGGGATGACAGGAATCACACTCAACAAAGGGGCAGTGAGGAGATGTATCCTCAGCCATCCTGATAGAGCAACAGTAACAGGCGCCTGTTTTGAGATGAGCACGTCAAATGAAATGTCAGCTTCACATTCAGAAATCACGCCAGCAAGAATGCACGTTGAAGAACAAGCGATACAAGCTGTGATACTAACAGTTTCGGAGTTTTCCAATCCATTCATCTGTGAGAAAGAAAATGAGTTGTTTAACATCTGCTCAGGGAAGGTTGCATCAGAAAATCTCAAAGGAAGTTTTTCATCCGCATATGACAAAGGAGAAGATTGCTTCCAACAGTTTGTGCAAGATCGCACAAAAGACGTCTTTGACAAGCTCTCACTACCAACTGGCATTACTTTCTCTGATGTTGACAAGAAGGAGATCTCAAAATCACTAGGGTGAGTCTCAGGTTTGATAAGCTGCATGTTGGAGACAAAATCTTTTTGTATGACCTTGAAAAAGATGAATTAATAACATTAAACAGACATTCAAGTTAACAACTTGGCCCCAGTCCAACGGAAGGAATCAGCTCAATATCATGGAATATTGGTGGTTTACAAAGAAATTTGAACACTAGTCTAATACAGTTTCTTCAGGATTATGACATTATTTGTTTACTAGAAGTTTGGGCTAAAAATGATTATGAATTTTCCGATATTTTCATTGATCATTGTTGTTTCTCCCTATGTCATGAGCGTACCAGTTCCTTTGGGAGAAATCCGGGAGGAATATGCGTTTATGTCAGAAAGTGTTTGAAAGAAACATTCACACGTGTCTGTGCAGAGGCAACTAACTGTATCTGTTTATTGTGGGATCAACAGTATTCAAGTTTGGACAAACCATTGTTATTATGTTATTGTTATATATTCCCTGAGGGTTCAAAATACTATATAAATAGTGATGAAAAAAATGGAATAAAAGAGCTTGAAAGTGTTTTGTTGAAATCGATTGTACGCTATGGTGATATTGAACTGTACCTAACAGGGGACATTAATGCAAGAACTGGAAATAGTGAAATTGACTTTTCATTGATGACAACACATCTGATTATCTCCCCTGTGGAGACAAGTATGACAGTGAAAATGTTTGTCTCCAAAGGAACTCAAAGGACACTGTTATCAATAACTTTGGTGTATCACTATTAGAATTGTGTAGAACATTTAACATTCATGTGATTAATGGGAGAAGTAACATGGACCCCAATGGTGACTTCACTTTTTTATCTCATTTAGGCAAAAGTGTTATCGATTAAGTTATTGTTTCTACAAGTATTTTTCATCATGTTTTCAGAATTTCAGGTTCTTAATAATGATTTATCAGATCATTTTCCTACATCATGTATTTTAAATATCTCAACACCCAATGAAAGGCCCGAGTCAACCGCTAACGCTTCATGGAATAGACTGCTTTGGAATCCATAATATAGTTATACATTCATGGAATCCTTGGAAAACAGATGTCTGATGTGGACAGATGACTGAAATTTATGATGTTGTTGAAGATGATATTGAATATGCTCTCCAGATTCTAATTGATGTTTTACAACAGTGTGGTGAATGCTTCAGGAAGAAGGATAAATGTGTTCATACATTGAAACAGCCATATTGGTGGGACAGTGAATGCGAACATTTGAAAACTGAAAAATATAACCTTCTAACTTGTTTTAGGAGAACAAACAGTCATGACGACTTTAAATCTTACACCAAGGCTAGGAACAGATTCAAAAGTACATGTGAAAGGAAGAAAAGACAGTCGGAAGATAAAGAAGTTGTCGATGTCTGTGAAAATAATGACTCTGTGAAAGACACTTGGAAGAAGATGAAACAGTTACTAAGAAAGTCGCATCGGCCACCTGATATAGCTCCAACACAATGGGTTGATCATTTTACTGATGTGTTAGATAACAGCAGAGTACACATAGAGGAGGAATTTGCAAGCATTGTAAATAATGAAATGGGAGATTCAGATAAAAATGAAGAATATATCGATGAGCTGGATGGGACTATAACAGAACAAGATATATTAGGTGCGCTTCACGAGTTCAAAAACCAAAAAACTCCAGGACCAGATGGTATCGTCGTGGAAATGCTTAAACATTCAATTCATTATATATTACATATTTTACTGTCAGTATATAATAAAGTACTCGACACTGGACATTACCCACAAGTATGGAGTGGCGGCATAATATATCCTTTATACAAAAGTGGTGATAAAAGTGAACCCAATAATTATCGAGGAATATGTTTACTGAATGTTATTGGAAAACTATTTACCTAGATACTAAATAAAAGAATCACAACATGGGCCGAGAACAACAGCAAACTACATGAAGAGCAGGCTGGTTATCGTAGAGGATATTCAACAATAGATAACATTTTCATTTTACAAGCTATCATCCAGAAGTACTCATCAAAGAGAAAAGGCAGAATGTATGCAGTGTTTATTGACTTCTCAAAAGCTTTCGATTCGGTGCAACACTTTCTATTAATGTATGTACTCAAGAAGAACGGATTATCAGGAAAGACGTTTAATACTCTTAAAACAATGTACTCCAAGCTGAGATCGTGTGTGAATACCTACAACGGATTGAGTTAATATTTTAACTGTACAATTGGAACTCGTCAAGGCTGTATGGTCAGTCCAACATTTTTCGTTCTATTCCTAAATGAATATATTGATATGATGAAACTTTCAGATTGCAAAGGAATATTTGTTAATGAAGTTTTACAGAACTTGACAGCATTATTATTTGCGGACGACATCGTAAATGCAGCAGACACGGTTTTCAGACTACAGCAGCAGATCAATCTTCTCAGCGACTCCTGTAATAAGTTTGGAATGACAGTCAATAAGGACAAGACAAGAATAATGGTGTTTAGAAGAGGTGGTGTAGTCAACAGTACTGAACAGTGGTTCTACAGAGACTGTAAACTTCAAGTTGTTTCAAAATATAAATATCTTGGAATGTATTTTACAACAAAACTGTCATGGGGTGCTACCCACACACATTTAGCGCAACAAGCAAGGAAAGCAAGCTTTGGACTATTGAGATTTATACGTAAATATAAAATAAGTTTCCAGATCACTGTTTCTGTTTGACAGAATGATTCTACCAATATTAACTTACGGATCTGACATTTGGGGGTTCAAGTACGTGGAACGCATAGAACAAATTCATCATAATTTTTGTAAACATATTCTGGAAGTGGGAAGTAAAACTTGTAACTCGGCTGTACTTGGCGAACTTGGAAGATTGCCACTCGCCGTACACTACATGAGGAAATGCATACGTTTTTGGTTGAAATTACTTCACATGCCAGACGACCGTCACCCTAAAAACTGCTATAAAATGCTTACTACTCTTGATAATGCTGGCAGGAAAACGTGGGCTTGTAATATAAGAACTTTATTATTTTCAATGGGATTTGGATATTTCTGGTTTGCTCAGAGCGTTGGATAATGTATAAAGACATTTTTGCTAACCTTCTCTCAACGTCTCAAGGATATTAACCTACAGAATTGGAACACGCATATCAAGGAAAATCAAAAACTGGAATTTGATTCTCAAGTAAAATCATTACTTCAGCCAGAAAACTACCTTTTATATGTTAAAAATCGTCATTTCACAAGATACCTATGTAAGCTCAGATGTGCAAACCATAATATATGCATTGGAACTGGAAGATGGGAAAATAAACCTAGAGAAGAGCGCTTCTGTGAATACTGTTCTACTAATAACTTTTATGTCATTGAAGATGAAAAACATTTTATATTTACCTGCCCGTTATACGACGTCTACAGTAAAAGATACCTACAAGGATATAACTACTATAATAATATTAACAATACAATAATCAACATTTGTAACAGCGAAAAAATGCATGGAAACTTGCAGCATATACCTATTACAGTTTTATCCACAGAAGAGATTGGAAGAATAAGAAATTATAATATTTAGTCTATATTTAGTATTTAGTATATTTAGTATCGAACGTTAACATCATATAGTTTGCCTGCTAATGTTTAAAATATATCATCATGTACATGTATATCACACTGGGGTGTTGTATTAAAACTAAATATGTATGTTGTATATGGAGAAATACATGTATACAGCTGCTGAACAAAAGTTTGTTACATTGCTATGATTACATGACGTTTGAGACTTAATACACAAATAACAAGTTTATAAATGGTTGTATTCTAGCACTATTTGGTATCAGAAGAAAGTACATCAACTCAAGAATATTCATATCTGTTTTTGTCTCAGTACCTGTATTGGTTTAGACATGAATTCCTGGAAACTGCGACAGGTATCTTTATAGACAAAATACCAATATTTATTTACCAACTTTCAAAGCTCCTGGCTTGAAGTAGGCAATCCCTTAGCAGTTGCGTTACCAATAATGTCCCAGAGAGTCCAAATAGGGTTAATGTTTTTTGGAATGGCAAGGGTATTCCAATTATGGTATGTCCAGAACAGCCCAAAATGAACGACCACTCTGAGAAAATTGAGCAATGGATTTTATTTTGCAGAAATCTGATTTTTTAATCAGAAATACAAGTCATTCTTATTCTGTTTTAAGTGGGAACTACAGAATACCAACCACCGTTTAAGATTCCAACAGCTATATTCTGACAATATCACCAAAAAAGGAATTGGGGTTTGGTGTTTTACAGTCATCTCTGGGCAATAACTTCTTTATCTCTTACTTTGAAAACGCCTTACTTACATCTTACGAATATTACTAAAACATGTGAAAATAGATTTGTCAGCAAAAGGAACATGGTTCCAATTTGGCCCCCAGTAAAATCTGCGTGCTCTTCTCCAATTTATTCTTAGTTTTCTCTTCAGTCATTCAAAATGAGTTTTTTGCACGAGGACCTAGCATTTAAAGCCAAATTGTTGAACATGCCCGGAGATAGTCATGTGGCTGATCCACGAATCAACCCTTTTCTGCACAATACCCCTCAAAATGTTAAGAGTTGAAACTGATTTCATGTCATTCTCACTTCTCCATTAGTTGTGTTTCGTTGTCTGCAATATATTCCTGCATGTATAACATGTTCTGTAGCATGAAATTTTTAAATCAACTTCTTCACACCATGAATTTTTACCCTGCACATGCATATTTCGGTCAATACTTTTAAACTGGTCTCCATTCCATTCCGGTATGCCTGACGGTGGCAATCCAGGTTATTTCACTAAAAGTCGTATTTCGTCACTTTAACATTTTCACTGCATGATATATTTATATTACCAGTTGTCTGAGACAATTATGCCAATTAAAGCAGATACATTTTTCATTTGCAATATAAATTATTAGAGATAACGGGCAACAAGTTTTAAAACATTTTTCAGAACCTGTGTACATTTTTAAAACTTCACATTGGATTAAATAATGTACATACTTTATTCAAAAGCAATTTATGTGTTGGAGAAATATGCAATAGTTATGTTTCAAAACATTTTAAAGTTGATATGCAAAACAAGAATGAACTCCGAAATAAACATTATTTATTTATTTTAGATCTCAAAATGTAATATTGCTGCACTGAAGGAAAAGAGGGACCTTTTGGCCAGGCTTTTGATCATTGCCAAAGAAAAAGGACTTTATCTAAAAGATGTTCTTCAATATCCTTTGTCTTCTATCCAGCCTGCACTGTCAAACAATGATGGGACTCTGGCAAAGACCAACAAATCAGCTCTTCTTCGTGAATTGGAGAAAATGTGTCCGGTGAAACCAAAGGACATTGCACAGAATTTGGATACTGTTGTTATAGTTGATGCTATGGCACTAATCCAACAACAGAGGCAGTTCCCTGATACATTTGGAAACTTTGCTACAGATATGCTTCATCAGTTTGTGAAAATTGCAAAGAAAAACAATGCAAAGCGGATTGACTTCGTAGCTGACAGGTATCTGAGTCCATCTATTAAGGACTGTGAAAGATCACTCAGATCCAAACAGGGAGAAACAAAGGTTCGCATAACAAGAACTGATCAGAAAATGCCTATGCAAATGAAAACATTTATTGCATGTGCTGAAAACAAGGAGGCACTTCTCCGCTTCATCGTTGAACAGTGGAAAAACACTATACTTCTCTCTAACGTCCAAGTTTATGCCACTCAAGGTCAGACGTGAATATATATGAGGACAATGAAGGTGTCACTGTGTGTGAAGAAGTTCCAGACCTCTACTCAGACCAGGAAGAAGCTGACACTAGGATGTCCCTCCATGCAGTACATGCCTCCAAACTGGTGAAACTGAGATCATCATCCGCACTGTTGACACTGATGTTATTGTTGTAGTTTTGTGGGTTGCAACACTTATCACACAACGATTGCTTGTTCACTTCATGGTTTGAAACAATCCAAGAGCTCTGGATGTTACAGCAATGAGCACCCAGCTGGGGAACGAACATGCTGAAGCAATTGTAGGACTTCACCCCTTCACTGGATGTGATACAGTCCGTGCATTTAAAGGCAAAGGCAAAGTCAAAGCAAGATATTTTGCGACATTGGGAAGGAGTGGTACATATCAAATGATCTGCAAAAGGCGTTAGAGAAATTTGTGTGGGATCTGTATGGCTGGTCAGATTGTGACAGCATAAACACAGTTAGGTACAACTGTTTCAGATTTGGAATGATTAGTGACATGTCATTGCCACCAAACATGGACAGTCTTGTGCTCCACATGAAACGAGCGAACTATCAGGCCAAGACCTACAGATCGTGTCTCAAACAGCTGATCTCAGCACCCTCACCAGATGGAAATGGATGGGACATCACCGATGATCAAAAACTGAACATTAAATGGAATACTCTGCCCATTGCCCCAGCTGCTGTTTTGAAGAATGTGAACTGTTCATGTAAAAACACTTCTTGTAAATGTAGCAAATGCTCTTGTAGAAAGGCAGGCATTGGGTGCACTGACATGTGCAAGTGTTGTTCACTGTGTAAAAACCGCAAACTACATGAAAATGACAATGACAACAGTGACAATGATAGTGACTAAGTGGACTTCTGTCAGCTGCTTGCTCTCATCATATATACTTAATGTTTGTATGAAATCATGCTGTGGTGTTTTTCACATTCATAACATTCTTTAAGTATCAGACTTTCAAATGAAGTTATAATCTATTAATAACTTTACAATTTGAAGTTGATTACTTCTTGCGCTCGTGTGACAGTCTTCATTTTAAGAAGATCATATGCTCAAAAGTTAAGAAATGTTTATTTTGTTATCTTATTTAGATTTTTTTTGGTGCTTAAATGACAACAGAAATAATGTAGTAAAACAAAAACTAACTTTATATACCAGTCATTTGTTGTTTTTGACAAAATAGGTTTTCACTCAATGTTGTCGCACAGAAATTACCTTTATTTTCAAAGTCCACCTATTACATAATGAACAACTATTTTTGCTTGAACATTGGCTCTAAATAACCCCAGTACTATGGGGAATAATAATAAATAAAGTTCATGTATTCACCAGTTACCTTGCAGCACTTTGATTTTTTAAGAGGACCTAGGCCGTTCGGCCCATGGCCTATAGTTCACGGAGTGATGATCTTGTTAGGAATGGAATTCTAACTTCGTGTCGTTATGAACATATTTTGATATCTTCAAAATCCGAAAGCGTACATCATATCCAAACAAGGATATAGATATGATGTACCAGTTGTTTTACAATGTAAAGTTACCACTTCAATAACATAGATAAACATCTGTTTACAGACAGCAAGAGACGTAACGGAGTGAAGCTGTACACGTCCACAAGTTCATTCCCCGACTTAAACCCTACAAGCCAAGGTCAGCTGTGTCACGCTGTTACCGGGGATCCAAGTGGAAGTGATATACCTGATGTTTACAATGTAACATGTTCCGGTAGATGGCGTTCTCTCCTACTCTACACAGACACGGACAACGATGGATATGGACCTGTTTTGGACTTTGGAGAAGTGGAAGTATTTGGTGAGTTATTTAAAGATTTACATGGATCAAAATTAAACATAACATTTCAAGTAGGACATGATATGGTGCATCTTGAATTATGAATCAAGAGGGTATTGAGGGTAAGAAGTAATATGACAATACGTTCTTCATCAATAAGAAAATGCTAAACGAAACATTTTCCCGTGCTTATTGTAAATTACGTAAAACGTCATATTTCACTCTTGGTGATCATATGCAGCGGATGGTATACTAATATCAGACGTAACAGGTGTGTTGTATAACGTTGACCCGGGTCATAGCAACGTGACACTTGACTGTGAACTTGAACTGAATGTTGACATACAAATAAGTATCTCATAACACAAGTGTCATTGAGTATGATACCGTTTTCGCTGCAAAAGGTATTTTGAACTGGAAAAATCCCCTTTAATTTGTTACAAATACTTTGCACATTCCAGTTAGCGCTTCACACTGAGGGGCTGATCAATCAATCTCTGTAAGATACTTAAATTCAATTAAGAGCTATTATGACTCCGTCGTCTGCCCCTGCGAAGAATATTGATCTCCTATTATTTAACGACACATTCACTGGGGGTATTAAACATTCTCAAAATACTTATCCGACGTCTGTGAATCGGTTTTAACAGAAAATGGATGACTATTCGCATGAGAGATTCAATATCAAAAATGTTTTATTTTGAAAAATACTGACATATTCTAATTAATGATTGTATTTTATTTGTACTGACACGTTGATAATGTGGTTGTTATGAAATTTGATAACATAGAGGTGCACTCGCACTTGAGTCCATCATCATCTTTCTGTTTTCGAGAATGTCAATACAATCTATCTCCAGCTTGTTCTGTTGGAACCTATGGAGAGGACTGCACCAAGACCTGCAGCTCCAGGTACTGTGTTACCATGACAACAACGTGTGAGAAAGATGGGAGATGTCCTGGTCGTTGCAAGATAGGATGGACGGGAGTGGACTGTACACAAGGTAGGTTGTAAGTTTCGATGGTAGATGGACGAGAGTGGACTGTACACAAGGTAGGTTGTCCGCCTGAATGGACGGGAGTTGACTGTACACACGGTAGGTTGGTAGTAAAGAAGGACTGAAGAGGACTGTACCCAAGGAAGGTTGTCAGTTTCGAATGTCGATGGACGGGAGTGGACTGTACACAAGGTGGGTTGTCAGTCTTGAATGACGGGAGTTGACTGTACAAAGGTAGGTTGTCAGTCTGAATGGACGGGAGTGGACTGTACACAAAGTAGGCTGTCTGTCTGGATGGACAACACTGGACTGTACACAAGGTAGGTTGTCAGCCTGGATGGACGGCAGTGGACTCTTCACGAAGTAGGTTGTCAGTCTGGATGGACGGTAGTGGACTGTTCACAAAGTTAGTTGTCAGTCTGGATGGACGGTAGTGGACTGTTCACAAGGTAGGTTGTCAGTCTCGATGGAATGGAGTGGACTGTACAAAGGTAGGTTGTCAGTCTGAATGGACGGGAGTGGACTGTACACAAAGTAGGTTGTCAGTCTGGATGGACGGGAGTGGACTGTACACAAGGTAGGTTGTCAGCCTGGATGGACGGCAGTGGAATGTTCACAAAGTAGGTTGTCAGTCTGGATGGACGGGAGTGGACTGTTCACAAAGCCGGTTGTCAGTCTGGATGGACGGGAGTGGACTGTTCACAAGGTAGGTTGTCAGCCTGGATGGACGGTAGTGGAATGTTCACAAAGTAGGTTGTCAGTCTGGATGGACGCGAGTGGACTGTTCACAAAGCAGGTTGTCAGTCTGGATGGACGGGAGTGGACTGTGCACAGGTAGGCTGTCAGTCTGGATGGACGGGAGTGGACTGTACACAAGGTAGGTTGTTAGTCTGGATGGACGGGAGTGGACTGTACACAAGGTAGTTTGTCAGTCTGGATGGACGGGAGTGGACTGTACACAAGGTAGATTGTCAGTCTGCAGCTCCAGGTACTGTGTTACCATGACAACAACGTGTGAGAAAGATGGGAGATGTCCTGGTCGTTGCAAGATAGGATGGACGGGAGTGGACTGTACACAAGGTAGGTTGTAAGTTTCGATGGTAGATGGACGAGAGTGGACTGTACACAAGGTAGGTTGTCCGCCTGAATGGACGGGAGTTGACTGTACACACGGTAGGTTGGTAGTCAAAGGACTGAAGAGGACTGTACCCAAGGAAGGTTGTCAGTTTCGAATGTCGATGGACGGGAGTGGACTGTACACAAGGTGGGTTGTCAGTCTTGATGGACGGGAGTTGACTGTACAAAGGTAGGTTGTCAGTCTGAATGGACGGGAGTGGACTGTACACAAAGTAGGCTGTCTGTCTGGATGGACAACACTGGACTGTACACAAGGTAGGTTGTCAGCCTGGATGGACGGCAGTGGACTCTTCACGAAGTAGGTTGTCAGTCTGGATGGACGGTAGTGGACTGTTCACAAAGTTAGTTGTCAGTCTGGATGGACGGGAGTGGACTGTTCACAAGGTAAGTTGTCAGTCTGGATGGACGGGAGTGGACTGTACAAAGGTAGGTTGTCAGTCTGAATGGACGGGAGTGGACTGTACACAAAGTAGGTTGTCAGTCTGGATGGACGGGAGTGGACTGTACACAAGGTAGGTTGTCAGCCTGGATGGACGGCAGTGGAATGTTCACAAAGTAGGTTGTCAGTCTGGATGGACGGGAGTGGACTGTTCACAAAGCCGGTTGTCAGTCTGGATGAACGGGAGTGGACTGTACACAAGGTAGGTTGTCAGTTTTGATGGACGAGAGCGGACTGTTCACAAAGTAGGTTGTAAGTCTTGATGGACGAGAGCGGACTGTTCACAAAATAGGTTGTAAGTCTCGATGGACGGGAGTAGACTGTACAAAGGTAGGTTATCAGTCTGAATGGACGGGAGTGGACTTTCCAAAAAGTAGGTTGTCAGTTTGGATGGACGGGAGTGGACTGTTCACGAGGTAGGTTGTCAGCCTGGATGGACGGTAGTGGAATGTTCACAAAGTAGGTTGTCAGTCTGGATGGACGGGAGCGGACTGTTCACAAAGCAGGTTGTCAGTCTGGATGGACGGGAGTGGACTGTGCACAAGGTAGGCTGTCAGTCTGGATTGACGGGAGTGGACTGTGCACAAAGTAGGTTGTCAGTCTGGATTGGACTGTGCACAAGGTAGGTTGTTAATCTGGATTAACGGGAGTTGAATGTACACAAGGTAATTTGTCAGTCTGGATGGACAGGAGTGGACTGTACACAAGGTAGGTTGTTAGTCTGGATGGACGGGAGTGGACTGTACACAAAGTAGTTTGTCAGTCTGGATGGAAGGGAGTGAAATGTACACATGGCAGGTTTTCAGTCTTGATGGAAGGGAGTGGACTGTACACAAGGTAGGTTGTCAGTCTGGATGGACGGGAGTGGAATGTACACAAGGTAGGTTGTCAGTCTGGATTGACGGGAGTGGACTGTGCACAAAGTAGGTTGTCAGTCTGGATTGGACTGTGCACAAGGTAGGTTGTTAATCTGGATTAACGGGAGTTGAATGTACACAAGGTAATTTGTCAGTCTGGATGGACAGGAGTGGACTGTACACAAGGTAGGTTGTTAGTCTGGATGGACGGGAGTGGACTGTACACAAAGTAGTTTGTCAGTCTGGATGGAAGGGAGTGAAATGTACACATGGCAGGTTTTCAGTCTTGATGGAAGGGAGTGGACTGTACACAAGGTAGGTTGTCAGTCTGGATGGACGGGAGTGGAATGTACACAAGGTAGGTTGTCAGTCTGGATGGACGGCAGTGAATGTTCACTAAGTAGGTTGTCAGTCTGGATGGACGGGAGTGGACTGTTCACAAAGCCGGTTGTCAGTCTGGATGGACGGGAGTGGACTGTTCACAAGGTAGGTTGTCAGCCTGGATGGACGGTAGTGGAATGTTCACAAAGTAGGTTGTCAGTCTGGATGGACGGGAGTGGACTGTTCACAAAGCAGGTTGTCAGTCTGGATGGACGGGAGTGGACTGTGCACAGGTAGGCTGTCAGTCTGGATGGACGGGAGTGGACTGTACACAAGGTAGGTTGTTAGTCTTGATGGACGGGAGTGGACTGTACACAAGGTAGTTTGTCAGTCTGGATGGACGGGAGTGGACTGTACACAAGGTAGATTGTCGGTCTGCAGCTCCAGGTACTGTGTTACCATGACAACAACGTGTGAGAAAGATGGGAGATGTCCTGGTCGTTGCAAGATAGGATGGACGGGAGTGGACTGTACACAAGGTAGGTTGTAAGTTTCGATGGTAGATGGACGAGAGTGGACTGTACACAAGGTAGGTTGTCCGCCTGAATGGACGGGAGTTGACTGTACACACGGTAGGTTGGTAGTCAAAGGACTGAAGAGGACTGTACCCAAGGAAGGTTGTCAGTTTCGAATGTCGATGGACGGGAGTGGACTGTACACAAGGTGGGTTGTCAGTCTTGATGGACGGGAGTTGACTGTACAAAGGTAGGTTGTCAGTCTGAATGGACGGGAGTGGACTGTACACAAAGTAGGCTGTCTGTCTGGATGGACAACACTGGACTGTACACAAGGTAGGTTGTCAGCCTGGATGGACGGCAGTGGACTCTTCACGAAGTAGGTTGTCAGTCTGGATGGACGGTAGTGGACTGTTCACAAAGTTAGTTGTCAGTCTGGATGGACGGGAGTGGACTGTTCACAAGGTAGGTTGTCAGTCTCGATGGACGGGAGTGGACTGTACAAAGGTAGGTTGTCAGTCTGAATGGACGGGAGTGGACTGTACACAAAGTAGGTTGTCAGTCTGGATGGACGGGAGTGGACTGTACACAAGGTAGGTTGTCAGCCTGGATGGACGGCAGTGGAATGTTCACAAAGTAGGTTGTCAGTCTGGATGGACGGGAGTGGACTGTTCACAAAGCCGGTTGTCAGTCTGGATGAACGGGAGTGGACTGTACACAAGGTAGGTTGTCAGTTTTGATGGACGAGAGCGGACTGTTCACAAAGTAGGTTGTAAGTCTTGATGGACGAGAGCGGACTGTTCACAAAATAGGTTGTAAGTCTCGATGGACGGGAGTAGACTGTACAAAGGTAGGTTATCAGTCTGAATGGACGGGAGTGAACTTTCCAAAAAGTAGGTTGTCAGTTTGGATGGACGGGAGTGGACTGTTCACGAGGTAGGTTGTCAGCCTGGATGGACGGTAGTGGAATGTTCACAAAGTAGGTTGTCAGTCTGGATGGACGGGAGTGGACTGTTCACAAAGCAGGTTGTCAGTCTGGATGGACGGGAGTGGACTGTGCACAAGGTAGGCTGTCAGTCTGGATTGACGGGAGTGGACTGTGCACAAAGTAGGTTGTCAGTCTGGATTGGACTGTGCACAAGGTAGGTTGTTAATCTGGATTAACGGGAGTTGAATGTACACAAGGTAATTTGTCAGTCTGGATGGACAGGAGTGGACTGTACACAAGGTAGGTTGTTAGTCTGGATGGACGGGAGTGGACTGTACACAAAGTAGTTTGTCAGTCTGGATGGAAGGGAGTGAAATGTACACATGGCAGGTTTTCAGTCTTGATGGAAGGGAGTGGACTGTACACAAGGTAGGTTGTCAGTCTGGATGGACGGGAGTGGAATGTACACAAGGTAGGTTGTCAGTCTGGATGGACGGCAGTGAATGTTCACTAAGTAGGTTGTCAGTCTGGATGGACGGGAGTGGACTGTTCACAAAGCAGGTTGTCAGTCTGGATGAACGGGAGTGGACTGTACACAAGGTAGGTTGTCAGTTTAGATGGACGGGAGTGGACTGTACACAAGGTATGTTGTCAGTCTGGATGGACGGGAGTGGACTGTGCACAAGGTAGGCTGTCAGTTTGGATGGACGGGAGTGGACTGTACACAAGGTATGTTGTCAGTCTGGATGGACGGGAGTGGACTGTTCACAAGGTAGGTTGTCAGTCTGGATAGAAGGGAGTGGAATGTACACAATGTAGGTTGTCAGTCTGGATGGACGGGAGTGGACTGTGCACAAAGTAGGTTGTCAGTCTGGATTGGACTGTGCACAAGGTAGGTTGGTTATCTGGATTGATGGGAGTGGACTGTACACAAGATAGTTTGTCAGTTTGGATGGACGGGAGTGGACTGTACATAAGGTAGGTTGTCAGTCTGGATGGATGGGAGTGGACTGTACACAAGGTAGGTTGTCAGTCTGGATAGAAGGGAGTGGAATGTACACAATATAGGGTTGTCAGTCTGGATTGACGGGAGTGGACTGTGCACAAAGTAGGTTGTCAGTCTGGATTGGACTGTGCACAAGGTAGGTTGTTAATCTGGATTGATGGGAGTGGACTGTACACAAGGTAGTTTGTCAGTCTGGATGGACGGGAATGGACTGTACACAAGGTAGGTTGTTAGTCTGGATGGAAGGGAGTGGACTGTACACAAGGTAGGTTGTCAGTCTGGATGGACGGGAGCGGAATGTACACAAGATAGGTTGTCAGTCTGGATGGACGGGAGTGGAATGTTCACAAGGTAGGTTGTCAGTCTGGATGGAAGTGAGTCGACTGTACACAAGGTAGGTTGTCAGTCTCGATGGACGGGAGTGGACTGTACAAAGGTGGGTTGTCAGTCTGAATGGACGGGAGTGGACTGTCCACAAAGTAGGTTGTCAGTCTGGATGGACGGGAGAGGACTGTTCACAAGGTAGGTTGTCAGTCTGGATGGACGGGAGTGGACTGTTCACAAAGCAGGTTGTCAGTCTGGATGAACGGGAGTGGACTGTACACAAGGTAGGTTGTCAGTTTGGATGGACGGGAGTGGACCGTTGACAAAGTAGGTTGTCAGTCTGGATGGACGGGAGTGGACTGTGCACAAGGTAGGCTGTCAGTCTGGATGGACGGGAGTGGACTGTACACAAGGTAGGTTGTTAGTCTGGATGGACGGGAGTGGAATGTACACAAGGTAGGTTGTCAGTCTGGATTGAAGTGAGTGGACTGTACACAAGGTAGGTTGTCATTCTCGATGGACGGGAGTGGACTGTACAAAAGTAGGCTGTTAGTCTCGATGGAAGGGAGTGGACTGTACAAAGGTGGGTTGTCAGTCTGAATGGACGGGAGTGGACTGTCCACAAAGTAGGTTGTCAGTCTTGATGGAAGGGAGTGGACTGTACACAAGGTAGGTTGTCAGTCTGGATGGCCGGGAGTGGAATGTACACAAGGTAGGTTGTCAGTCTGGATGGAAGGGAGTGGACTGTGCACAAAGTAGGTTCTCAGTCTGGATTGGACTGTGCACAAGGTAGGTTGTTAATCTGGATTGACGGAAGTGGACTGTACACAAGGTAGTTTGTCAATCTGGATGGACGGGAGTGGACTGTACACAAGGTAGGATGTTAGTCTGGATGGAAGGGAGTGAAATGTACACATGGCAGGTTTTCAGTCTGGATGGAAGGGAGTGGACTGTACACAAGGTAGGTTGTCAGTCTGGATAGAAGGGAGTGGAATGTACACAATGTAGGTTGTCAGTCTGGATTGACGGGAGTGGACTGTGCACAAATTAGGTTGTCAGTCTGGATTGGACTGTGCACAAGGTAGGTTGTTAATCTGGATTGACGGGAGTGGACTGTACACAAGGTAGTTGGTCAGTCTGGATGGACGGTAGTGGACTGTACACAAGGTAGGTTGTTAGTCTGGATGAAAGGGAGTGAAATGTACACATGGCAGGTTTTCAGTCTGGATGGAAGGGAGTGGACTGTACACAAGGTAGGTTGTCAGTCTGAATGGACGGGAGTGGACTTTCCACAAAGTAGGTTGTCAGCATGGATGGACGGGAGTGGACTGTACAAAGGTGGGTTGTCAGTCTGGATGGACGGGAGTGGACTGTTCACAAAGCACTTTGTCAGTCTTGATGGACGGGAGTGGACTGTGCACAAGGTAGGCTGTCAGTCTGGATGGACGGGAGTGGACTGTACACAAGGTAGGTTGTCAGTCTGGATCGACGGGAGTGGACTGTACACAAGGTAGTTTGTCAGTCTGAATGGACGGGAGTGGACTGTACACAAGGTAGGTTGTCAGTCTGGTTTGACGGGAGTGGACTGTTCACAAAGCAGGTTGTCAGTCTGGATGAACGGGAGTGGACTGTACACAAGGTAGGTTGTCAGTTTGGATGGACGGGAGTGGACTGTACACAAGGTAGGTTGTCAGCCTGGATGGACGGGAGCGGACTGTTCACAAAGTAGGTTGTCAGTCTGGATGGACGGGAGTGGACTGTGCACAAGGTAGGCTGTCAGTCTGGATTGGACTGTGCACAAGGTAGGTTGTTAATCTGGATTAACGGGAGTGGAATGTACACAAGGTAGTTTGTCAGTCTGGATGGACAGGAGTGGACTGTACAAAAGGTAGGTTGTTAATCTGGATGGAAGGGAGTGACATGTACACATGGCAGGTTTTTAGTCTTGATGGAAGGGAGTGGACTGTACACAAGGTAGGTTGTCAGTCTGGATGGACGGGAGTGGAATGTACACAAGGTACGTTGTCAGTCTGGATGGAAGGGAGTGGACTGTACAAATGTAGGTTGTCAGTCTGAATGGACGGGAGTGGACTGTACACAAGGTAGGTTGTCAGCCTGGATGGACGGCAGTGGAATGTTCACAAAGTAGGTTGTCAGTCTGGATGGACGGGAGTGGACTGTTCACAAAGCAGGTTGTCAGTCTGGATGAACGGGAGTGGACTGTACACAAGGTAGGTTGTCAGTTTGGATTAACGGGAGTGGACTGTACACAAGGTAGGCTGTCGGTTTGGATGGACGGGAGTGGACTGTACACAAGGTAGGTTGTCAGTCTGGATGGACGGGAGTGGACTGTGCACAAGGTAGGCTGTCGGTTTGGATGGACGGGAGTGGACTGTACACAAGGTAGGTTGTCAGTCTGGATGGACGGGAGTGGACTGTTCACAAAGTAGGTTGTCAGTCTGGATGGACGGGAGTGGACTGTGCACAAGGTAGGCTGTCAGTCTGGATGGACGGGAGTGGACTGTACACAAGGTAGGTTGTTAGTCTGGATGGACGGGAGTGGACTGTACACAAGGTAGTTTGTCAGTCTGGATGGACGGGAGTGGACTGTACACAAGGTAGGTTGTCAGTCTGGATAGAAGGGTGGAATGTACACAATGTAGGTTGTCAGTCTGGATTGACGGGAGTGGACTGTGCACAAAGTAGGTTGTCAGTCTGGATTGGACTGTGCACAAGGTAGGTTGTTAATCTGGATTGACGGGAGTGGACTGTACACAAGGTAGTTTTCAGTCTGGATGGACGGGAGTGGACTGTACACAAGGTAGGTTGTCAGTCTCGATGGACGGGAGTGGACTTTACAAAGGTGGGTTGTCAGTCTGAATGGACGGGAGTGGACTGTCCACAAAGTAGGTTGTCAGTCTGGATGGACGGGAGTGGACTGTTCACGAGGTAGGTTGTCAGCCTGGATGGACGGCAGTGGAATGTTCACAAAGTAGGTTGTCAGTCTGGACGGACGGGAATGGACTGTTCACAAAGCAGGTTGTCAGTCTGGATGAACGGGAGTGGACTGTACACAAGGTAGGTTGTCAGTTTGGATGGACAGGCGTGGACTGTTCACAAAGTAGGTTGTCAGTCTGGATTGACGCGAGTGGACTGTACACAAGGTAGGTTGTTAGTCTGGATGGACGGGAGTGTAATGTACACAAGGTAGGTTGTCAGTCTGGATGGAAGGGAGTGTAATGTACACAAGGTAGGTAGTCAGTCTGGATGGAAGGGAGTGGACTGTACAAAGGTTGGTTGTCAGTCTCGATGGACGGGAGTGGACTGTCCACAAAGTAGGTTGTCAGTCTGAATGGAAGGGAGTGGACTGTCCACAAAGTAGGTTGTCAGTCTGGATGGAAGGGAGTGGAATGTACACAGTGTAGGTTGTCAGTCTGGATTGACGGGAGTGGACTGTGCACAAAGTAGGTTGTCAGTCTGGATTGGACTGTGCACAAGGTAGGTTGTTAATCTGGATTGACGGGAGTGGACTGTACACAAGGTAGTTTGTCAGTCTGGATTGTCAGGAGTGGACTGTACACAAGGTAGGTTGTTAGTCTGGATGGACGGGAGTTGACTGTACACAAGGTAGTTTGTCAGTCTGGTTGGAAGGGAGTGAAATGTACACATGGCAGGTTTTCAGTCTTGATGGAAGGGAGTGGACTGTACACAAGGTAGGTTGTCAGTCTGGATGGATTGGAGTGGAATGTACACAAGGTAGGTTGCCAGTCTTGATGGAAGGGAGTGGACTGTACACAAGGTAGGTTGTCAGTCTGCATGGAAGGGAGTGGATTGTACACAAGGTAGGTTGTCAGTGTGGATGGAAGGGAGTGGACTGTACACAATGTAGGTTGTCAGTCTGGATAGAAGGGACTGGACTGTACACAAGATAGTTTGTCAGTCTGGATAGACGGGGACGGACTGTACACAAGGTAGGTTGTCAGTCTGGATGGAAGGGAGTGGGCTGTACACAAGGTAGGTTGTTAGTCTGGATGGAAGTGAGTGGACTCAACACAAGGCTGGTTGTCAGTCTGGATGGATGGTTGGTCGAGACTGCCACAACACCACTTAGGTACGCAATTCAGGAGACACAGAAAGTCTTCCTGAACAACTTTAGTCACAAGGTTATGCAGGTTCAGGACAAACGAGCCCTAAATCTCTTTTACTTTTCCATTTCCATTTTAAAGGACCGTAACCGTGTATGTCTTTACTTGCATTGGCGCTGTAGACGTTATGTACAGACCAAGATTCTCTTTCCAGAAGGGGCAATAATATTGATATATAATGCAGGTCACAAAGGTATTATCTGTGCAGGAACACACCTTGAAGTGCATGTAAAATGAAAGTCACAATGGCGAAAAGTAAACATAATTGTCAAGATCTCTACAAAATCATTATAACAAGGTTACATTTGGGACAACACTACCTTCAATAGTATAAATTCTTGTAATTTTTCGGGCCGAGTCCAATGCGGGATTCAAACCCACACCCTCAGAGTATGGCAACTTTCGCCGGCACTGACCGTACCAACAGCTTCGAGGCTTGTGCTGGCGATAGTTGCCAGTTTCGTTGTCAGAAGATTGTTGAACGCAAGCATTATGGTTGAGAATGGGTTACATAATGTATTCAGATAGACGACTATAACAATTAGCTGATATAATACTTATGTGACATACAACGATCGTGTTCACTACGCCTATATAGTCAATTTATGGAAATATTTTCAAACTAAATTTTCTCGTTCAGAGCATCGATGCATATGCCCAAATGGCTAAATATCAAAGCAGAATAACGCTTAATTGGTCGTGGATTTCTAGTGTGACACTTATTTAAAGTACTTAATTAGTGATAGATCTTCAGGACTTTAACTTAATATATCACATGTTGCTTGACCGGCATACTTATTAAAGGTACATCCATTGTGTTTAGGGGTCACATATTCAAAACGTTGTAAATGGTGTTACGTTATCGAGAAGTACCATTTTGATGATAGTAGACTAAGCATATTGACGATATGAAGGTAAAAGAAGTGATTTGTGATCGAAAACCGGACAATGCACAGCGTGTGGCGCGCGTCAGTGAGTCAAACGTAATTTTGGAATCTTATTTATAACAGCCAAAATAACAAATTTGAGTCCAGAATGTTTAATAGGTCACATAACTACTGTGCATGTAAATGGGACGTGCAATTTCTGTTTTTGCACATGCATAATGATGTTACTCAATTTTAATTAGAAACTAGTAATATAATTATGATATATTTGGCGATTTGGAATAAATATGCAAGCTGAGTGAATTTATTTGAATTGTAGATATGTGGTGACTTGGAACGTATTAAAGCCAAATAACATTTTATGAAACACAATGGATGCACCTTTAACATATAGTGGAACGAAGGAACTAACAACATCACACGCTAGAATTTACAAACGAAAGTTATTAATGTCGTAGGAGTGATATCGTAAGGCGTATCGGTACAACTTAACCAATGGGTTATTGCCAATCATACTCGGGAATTAGTTTTTTGGAACTAGTTTAAAATTTTATGCAGCAGCAACATGACCATACTTTTGATTGACAAAATCTGAAATTGCTTGAAAAAGGGTGTTATTGCCGATTTCATTTGAAACAATATAAATTATAACTAGGACTGCCGCGGCAGTACTTATGTCTTCAGACTTCCGCTTTGACCTTCACCTCCATGTTTGATCGAAGAATGTCACCGATACTGTTCTGTCAAAACTCACAAAGTAACATGAATCTCTCATACCAACAAAACTGTGAAAATTCCGAAATTTCATTGTAAATCAAAATGGCGCCTAAACCACGTGAGCTAAAACTTCACCATGATTAACGTTTTGTTTGTATTAGTATAAAAAAAAAGTATCTATGTTGATTTTGAAAATTTTCCCCATGTTAAACATCGAATTCCTTATTTTCTGTAATTTTTCAGCTTGCTGTACAGTCGCCATGGCAACCTGTTCTTTCTGTACTTAGTTCGTTGAAGGTTTAGTGAAATTGTCTGTTATAGTTTTTGAGATATTGAGACTTGAATTTTTAACTTATTTGAATGAAATCTCATGAAAGAAGTTGAAAAACCCAAATCGGCCGAGGTCATAGAGTAAGTTTGGATACGGGCTAACACACCTGAAAGTTTCATGACATCAGCTCATTGGTTTTATATGTGAAAAAATATTCAAAGAAATTCAACTGAAAAAAACAACAAGCACACTTATCTGAAAAGTGTTGCCCAAATCTCTTTTTAAGACAAAAAAAACCAGGGATAAGCAAGTTAAATAAAGTTTAACATGCAAAACAAAACATATTTTGAACATTGAAAATAATATTTAAGTACAAAAGTTTTACTCTCGTGGATTTGAACTTTGATTTAAACACTGCTGGATGTATAGTCAGAGACGGTAACCACTACACCACCAGTACCTGTGATATGATATGGTAAATTTAGTGACTATATTTTATATATCTGTTAGACGTGAAGACACTATTTTGTTTCGATAATAGTTATGGAAATGAAGTGAATTAATATGAGACTTGTTGATATTTTGTTAGAGAAAACTTCTTTTCAAATAATGTAATTATGTGAACATACACTTTACAACAAATGTGTAGGTTATTTCAGAGTGAGCTTTTCGGCGTAGGAAACAAAGCTAGGGCGGAGTCATAATTTTATTGATGGTAAGAGGCCAACAGAAACAAGGTTATCAATGGGGGCCAAAGAGTCTCCTTTTCTGATCGCCGATATCGCGCTTAATACTTAATCTAGAGAGACGTCGTTTGCATGCCGGTAAAGAGAAGCTCCAGCTATCCTTGTTCAGAGAAGAAGATTGTCAAAGGTACATGGGGTCGGAAAGTTGAAAAAAGTGTTAAAAATGAAAATGGCGTCTAAACAATGTGACGTACGAAATCGGGCTGATATACTTTTTTGCTCGAATTGTCATTGCGCATCTTTTAAAAAAAATGCAAGTCTCTAAGTGCATTTTCCAAAAATTCCCCATGTTAAATTTAGAAATTTAGAATCGAACTGGACCTTTAATGAGGAAAAAATTCAAAATTCCGCCACGACACAACGCAAGATTTTGATGAATGCAACCATCCCTGTAAGTTTCATGAAAATCGACTCGGCCGTTAGTTCAGAAAGCTCTGCACAAAATCGTACAAATAATAATAATAAAAATATAGTCACAAGTGACGATAAAAGGATTCAGCGCATAGATGAGTAAATTATTTGAAATGTAATCAATTAAGCCACTGTAACATTAATATTGCACAACTTGTAAAGAAAGTTGCATGTCTCTAGCATGTGTCTAGGATTATTGAGACTAGCATTTCAATGTTCAAAACTTCATATTTGTTTACCCCTGAATAAAAACCCAAAATGTGGCCGAACTATTAATTTTTATATGATAATGACTTGAAATCGAATTGTTGAGCAAATATTGGGAACAAATTGCAATAAAGAACTGAGACATAAGTCTATATGTGACAGAGTTATGTCCCTTTGAATAATAATAATAATAATAATAAATATAGTCACAAGTGACGATAAAAGGATTCAGCGTATAGATGAGTAAATTATTTGAAATGTAATTAATAAAGCCACTGTAACATTAATATTGCACAACTTGTAAAGAAAGTTGCATGTCTCTAGCATGTGTCTAGGATTATTGAGACTCGCATTTCAATGTTCAAAATTTCATATTTGTTTACCCCTGAATAAAAACCCAAAATGTGGCCGAACTATTAATTTGTATATGATAATGACTTGAAATGGAATTGTTGAGCAAATATTGGGAACATATTTCAATAAAGAACTGAGACATAAGTCTATTTATTACAGAGTTATGTCCCTTTGAATATAAAGCCAAAACACAAACATTTAAAATATGACCATATTCAAGGGGAGACAATTTAAGTTCTAGAACGAAATTCCAAAATGTGGCTCGTTACTTTGTTAAGCACTTATTCAGCTTTAAAATGAGCTATCACACTTGTCTGTACGTGTTGCTGTTAGTGAGAAGAAGATTTTTAAAGACGCACACCTTCAAAATCGCGAAATTTCAGTACATTTTCAGTTTTTGTCAAATTGTGAAAAGGAATGACTGTTCGCGAGCAATTTTATTTTTGATTTAAAACGACCATGATATTGTCTTACTATCCTGAAAAAATAATGAAATTCGACGGGTAGGTTTTTGAGTTATGTCCCTTTGAAGTTTGCGCATTTTTCAAAATCGACCAACTTTGAGTGCTCACTGTTCAAAAAGAATTGGGGGTACACTCTTGAAAAGACACACCATGCATTCACCAATGCATCAGCTACATACATATATAAGTTTCAGCGTCGTGGTGCAAGTATCTTCAGAGAAGAAGATTGTCAAAGATGCGTGGGGTCGGGAAATTTTACAGAAACGCTAAAAACAATATGGCGCCGAAACCACGTGATCTACGATTTCACTGTGATTTACTTTTTTGCTCGTATTGACAATGCGCATCTTTTAGAAACAGTTGCAAGTCTCTAGCTGCATTTTGAATAATTTTCCCATGTTAAAAATATAAATTTAGAATCGAAGTGGACCTTTAATGGCTGTGTCCATTATGTCCAAAAGCTTATTTTTAGTAGTTCGCAGTAAGGGCTATCATTTTGCTAAGTTTGGTTGCATTAGCTCTTTTCGTTTGGCCGAAATCGTGACCACGCCCTCTCTGGAAGAATAATAATAATAAATATAGTCACAAGTGACGATAAAAGGATTCAGCGTATAGATGAGTAAATTATTTGAAATGTAATTAATAAAGCCACTGTAACATTAATATTGCACAACTTGTAAAGAAAGTTGCATGTCTCTAGCATGTGTCTAGGATTATTGAGACTCGCATTTCAATGTTCAAAATTTCATATTTGTTTACCCCTGAATAAAAACCCAAAATGTGGCCGAACTATTAATTTGTATATGATAATGACTTGAAATGGAATTGTTGAGCAAATATTGGGAACATATTTCAATAAAGAACTGAGACATAAGTCTATTTATTACAGAGTTATGTCCCTTATAAAGCCAAAACACAAACATTTAAAATATGACCATATTCAAGGGGAGACAATTTAAGTTCTAGAACGAAATTCCAAAATGTGGCTCGTTACTTTGTTAAGCACGTATTCAGCTTTAAAATGAGCTATCACACTTGTCTGTACTTGTTGCCATTAGTGAGAAGAAGATTTTTAAAGACGCACACCTTCAAAATCGCAAAATTTCAGTACATTTTCAGTTGGTTTCGAAAATGTCCAAATTGTTCCGTAACTATCAACTTTTATATGATAATGATTTGCAATAGAATTGTTGAGCAAATACCGGGGAACAATTAGCAATAATTAACTCTGAAATTAGTTTATATGTGGCAGAGTTATGTCCCTTTGAACATAAAGCCAAAAAACAAACATTTAAAAAATGACCATATTCAAGGGGAGATAATTTTAGTTCTAGAACGAAATTAAAAAATTTGGCTCGTTACTTTGTTAACCATTTATTCAGCTTTAAAATGAGCTATCACACGTGTCTGTACGTGTTGCTGTTAGTGAGAAGAAGATTTTTAAAGACGCACACCTTCAAAATCGCGAAATTTCAGTACATTTTCAGTTTTTGTCAAATTGTGAAAAGGAATGACTGTTCGCGAGCAATTTTATTTTTGATTTAAAACGACCATGATATTGTCTTACTATCCTGAAAAAATAATGAAATTCGACGGGTAGGTTTTTGAGTTATGTCCCTTTGAAGTTTGCGCATTTTTCAAAATCGACCAACTTTGAGTGCTCACTGTTCAAAAAGAATTGGGGGTACACTCTTGAAAAGACACACCATGCATTCACCAATGCATCAGCTACATACATATATAAGTTTCAGCGTCGTGGTGCAAGTATCTTCAGAGAAGAAGATTGTCAAAGATGCGTGGGGTCGGGAAATTTTACAGAAACGCTAAAAACAATATGGCGCCGAAACCACGTGATCTACGATTTCACTGTGATTTACTTTTTTGCTCGTATTGACAATGCGCATCTTTTAGAAACAGTTGCAAGTCTCTAGCTGCATTTTGAATAATTTTCCCATGTTAAAAATATAAATTTAGAATCGAACTGGACCTTTAATGGCTGTGTCCATTATGTCCAAAAGCTTATTTTTAGTAGTTCGCAGTAAGGGCTATCATTTTGCAAAGTTTGGTTGCATTAGCTCTTTTCGTTTGGCCGAAATCGTGACCACGCCCTCGCTGGAAGAATAATAATAATAATAAATATAGTCGCAAGCGACGACAAAAGGATTCAGCGCATATTTGATTAATGTCCTAGTAAGTATATCATATCAGCAGTCATTCCTGAAAGTTACACGAAGATCTCTATAAGCATTAAGCTCCAGCAGCCTCTACCTGTCCATCATGTAAAACGAAAGTCGGATTTAACAACAACAATCAAAATGGCGGCTAAACCACGTGACTTTCGAATTCGTTGTGATTAACTTTTCTGCGTGCATTGTCATTGCGCATCTTTTAAAAAAAGTTGCAAGTCTCTAGGTGAACTATGAAAAAAATTCCCATGTTAAAAATCGAACTTTAGAATCGTACTGGACCTTTAATGGTTTGATTGATTGGGCCCAAAAGCTCCGCTGCAAAACTACATGGTAAGGGCTATCAGCCTACAAAGTTTGGTTGCAATAGTCGGATTCCTTCTGGCAAAAGTCGTGTTTACAAGATCCGTGGTAGAAGAACAAAGGAATTGCGACTTTTACACAGTCTATGGGCGTGACCTGCATCCTTTGTTTCTGTTGATCAAATTGTGTGAATAGTTTCGCATGAATAGCGACGAAACCGTACATCTTACAAAATTGTTATGATTGACTTTTTTGTCTGTAGTGTTACTGTCTATCATATTTAAAAAAAATTAACTCTCTAAGTGCATTTTGAAAATTCCCCCCATGTTAAAATTGTCAGTGTTATTTATCTATAATTATGTACCCGTTCTCAAAAACCGGAAATGAATGTTTAGCGTCGATTTTATTGTTGATTCGTATAGACAATAGTACTGTCTTACATTTCTTGGAAAAATCTTGAAATTTTCGATTAAATCTTATGAGTTATCTCCCTTTGAAGTTTGCGATTTTAAAAAATTGTCGGACTTTGAAAGATCACTGTGCAAAAAGTATAGCGAATTTGCAAAAATCCGTCTGATGACTTTTGTTAGCAATATATCAGCTACGTTATGTGAAAATATGAGCTTTCTAATGCTTGTATCTTCAGAGGAGAAGATTGTCAAAGGTGCATGGGGTCGGGAAATTTTGAAAAGTGTCGAAAATCAAAATGGCGGCGAAACCACGTGACCAACGAAATCGTCATGATTTACTTTTCTGCTCGCACTGTCAATGCGCATCTTTTAAAAAAGGTTGCAAGTCTCTAACTGCATTTTGAATAATTTTCCCATGTTAAAAATCGAAATTTAGAATCGAACTGGACCTTTAATGGCTGTGTCGATTGTGCCCAAAAGCTTATTTTTAGTAGTTCGTAGTAAGGGCTATCAGTTTGCAAAGTTTGGTTGCATTAGCTCTTTTCGTTTGGACGAAATCGTGACCACGCCCTCGCTGGAATAATAATAATAATAATAATAATAATAATAATAATAATAATAATAAAACACGCCAATAACAATAAGGATTCAGCACTTTAGTGCTGAATCCTTAATAAAACATGCCAATCTCAATAAGGATTCAGCACTTTAGTGCTGAATCCTTAATAATAAAACATGCCAATCTCAATAAGGATTCAGCACTTTAGTGCTGAATCCTTAATAATCTCGACAATAACAATAGGTCGTTCAGACCTTGTCTGAAGACCTAATGAAAATAGTAAATAATCACTCTAAATGATTGGCAGCAATGCCAGGAACATTTTAATATGTCTTAAATCTGCATGGGGTGGCAAAATAATTTAAAAAAAATGTTTTCCCATTTTAAAAATCAAAATCTTGATTTTCTGTCATTTTTCAGCCTTTATTGTGACCGGAAATGACTGTATTTGAGCGATGTTATTATTGATTCCTCTCGACAGTATATTTATCTAGTATCTCTGAAAAATTCATGCAATTTAGAATGCAACTTTTTGAGTAATATCCCCTTAAAGTAGATCCCGCGCAACAAGAAACCCAAATCTTGATTTTTCTGTCATTTTTTCAGCCTTAATTGTGACCGGAAATGTCTGTACTCGAGCGGTATTATTATTTATTCCTATAGATACCATATGTATCTAGTATCCCTGAAAAATGAATGCAGTTGGGAGTTTAACTGACTGAGTTATGTCCCCTTGCAGTAGGTCCCATTATCGCTGATTTTGATTTTCTGTCATTTTTCAGCTTTGATTGAAACCGTAAATGATTATACTCGAGCGATATTGTTATAGATTCCTATAGACACAATACTTATGTAGTCTCCCTTAAAATGTCATGCAATTGAGAATGCAACTTTTTGAGTCATGTCCCTTTGAAATATGTCCCGTGTGACAAATCGGCCAATTTCGGCAAACTTTCAAAGTTCATTGTGCAAAAAGTATTAGTTGTACACTCTTGAAAACAAGACCATGTATTCACCAATGCCTCAGCTACACACATATATAAGTGTCAGCTTCCTGGTGCAAGTATCTTCAGAGAAGAAGATTGTCAAAGGTACATGGGGTCGGAAAGTTGAAAAAAGTGTTAAAAATGAAAATGGCGTCTAAACAATGTGACGTACGAAATCGGGCTGATATACTGTTTTGCTCGAATTGTCATTGCGCATCTTTTAAAAAAAAATGCAAGTCTCTAAGTGCATTTTCCAAAAATTCCCCATGTTAAATTTAGAAATTTAGAATCGAACTTGACCTTTAATGAGAAAAAAATTCAAAATTCCGCCACGACTCAACGCAAGATTTTGATGAATGCAACCATCCATGTAAGTTTCATGAAAATCGACTAGGCCGTTAGTTCAGAAAGCTCTGCACAAAATCGTACAAATAATAATAATAAAATAATCTCGACAATAACAATAGGTCGTTCAGACCTTGTCTAAAGACCTAATAATCAATTTGTATAGCGCCGATCTTCTATTTGTGGGATGCTCAGTGGCGCTGTTACAGAAGGGGAGACGCTTGTAAAAGATCAGGTAGAACAGATAATTAAAGTTCATAAGCCTCTCTAAAAAGATAGCTTTTGAGGGCAGATTTGAAAATGTTCACATTCGATGCTGATCTTACGATGAGAGGTAGGGAGTTCCAAAGGGTTGGGGCTAAAACGCAAAAGGATCTCTCACTGTTCTTTGTCTTGGTTGCACAGACAGGAGAGACTGCGCGCTGGTGTGTAGACTTGAAGCAGGTCCTTCAGATAGGCTGGAAAGTTAGGGTCGTTAAGGTATGTTGAAGGTCAGAGTAAGGGTCTTAAATTTGATGCGCTGTGTCACCGGTAGCCAATATAGGCTCTTGAGGACTGGGGTGATATGCTCTGTTTTCCTCGTCCTTGTGATGATACGAGCTGCTGTGTTCTGTACTGTTGTTATCCGCGTAGCCATGAAAATTGAGACTGTGTCTTCTGATTATATCTCCTAGTGGGATGATATACAGAGAAAAGAGCACCGGCCCCAAAACAGATCCCTGAGGGACGCCACATGTAAGATCTTGCTCCTCGGACCTAATGCTGTCAACCTGAACCTCCATTGTGTCAGATAAGAGCTGATCGAAGACAAGGCTGACCCAGAGATTCCAAGCGTATGTTCCAGTCTAGCGAGGAGGATGCTATGGTCCACCGTGTCGAAGGCGGCTGAAAGGTCAAGCAAAACCAAAAGTACTACTTCCTGTCTATCAATGGATCTGAGAGATCATTCTGTTGTTTCGGTGCTTATATGCTTATATACGTCTTGGCTTATAAGCACAGGAAATAACTCATGATGGCTGTGAAGTGACAAGTGCTGGATGAGTCTGCTGAGGACTATTTTTTCCATGACTTTAGAGAGGAAAGGTAAATTAGAAACTGGGCGAAAATTCTTCAGGACAGACTGGTCGAGAGAGGCTCGTTTCAGGGTTGGTGTTATAATGGCTTTCCTAAATGAAGATGGGAAAGTTCCTTCACGTAGTGACGTGTTAACTGTTGATACCAATATATCCTGCAACTCGTCCATACATTGCCTGGTTATCCAAGTTGGAGCAGGGTCGAGGTCGCATGACTTGTTTGTTGCAAATTTGATGATATTCCTTAGCTCCTCCTGGTGTGTGTCTCTGAATGACGAGATACTCTCACCCTGAAATGGAGTGTCATCTGCTGCACCTTCGAGACAAAAAGATTCGGATTCAGATCTTGGGACGCTTGTTATAACAGGATTGATGAGTGACTTAGTGCTCTTAAAAGGTTGCTTTGAGTTGATCTTGTTCTCCATTTCAGTTTGCTTGATATGAAGTTTCTTTGCAGACATTATTAAGTATTTCATCCTGTTTCTACAGGTTTTAAATATCTGTCTGTCGACTTCAAATCCAGTGTGTCGCCATCTTTTCTCCACTGACCTACGGCTATGTTTCTCCCTCATCACATTGTCTGTCATCCAGCTGGAGAAAAAACGACATTTTTGGTCTTCTGAGGTGCCTGTTTGTCAAGCACATAGCGGGTTGTTTTGTAGTAGAAGTCAGCTTTCCAGTCAATAGAGCCACTGTTGCTGGTATCAGATGTAGACATCGTCTCGTGTAGCACAATAGTTAGGTCATCTCTGAATTCTATGGTGTCAATAGAACGCCTCTTTCTGTAAGTCAAACGTTTCTCGGTAGTTTTTGGTTTATCCAGATTTAGTTCACAGAGGATGCTGAAATGGTATGATATTGCACAGTCAATGACGTCAATACTTGATAATATTCCACCAGGGCATTTGGTTATGGCTAAATCCAAGGTATTTCAATGTTTATGAGAGGGTTTGTCAACATGCTGATTAAGGCCAAGTGAGAATATTATATCCTCCAATTGCTGAGCTAATGGATTTGTTGAAACGTCTATATGGATATTGAATCGCCAATGCACAGATAAGGTTCATTGGTCCTGCTAGAAAACACAAGGATATGAGATATTTCTTCGAGAACGATGTTCGGTGAATGCTTACTCTTGGCTGATTGTGGTGGTCGGTATACTGTCACAGTTCTTAGAGGTTTGCCATTAATTATTAATATTAGATCTAGGTGTTGTAGGGACTTGTACTCTCTTGGATTACATATCAGATAAATGTCAAAGGCTGTGTTGTCACACACACTCCTCGAGACCTTTGACATTTGGTCATTTATTTCTATTCTTGCTGTTGTAAAATGACAACTAATGTTGCATGATAGTAAGACATGAGAGTATGTTGACGCATTAGTCTACAACATGTATAAGTCATCATATTTACATAGATACAGGTGGTCAGTAAATTATATCCTGATATAACTTATGTGTTACCGTGGGAACCCCTGTATACTTCTTGCCATTCTGATAAATAAAAACAACTATTGATTGTATCATTACTTACATTATTACTCTGAAATATAGACATGGTCTTACATATTACAATGAGAATATTTTCTCCTTCACAGAATGTGAGTCTGGCTTCTACGGAGCTGCATGTGCATTGCTCTGCAATAACCGACAGTGTCTTGACAGGTCATCTTCCTGTGATCACGTGACTGGTCAGTGTGTAGGTGGATGTCAGGCTGGGTACAAGGGACTGGATTGTACACAACGTTAGTGTCATACGTCCTGTCATGGATATTTTCATTAATCAACACATTTATCATTTTAGTAATGAAAAAAAACAGTACTTAAGGTATAGATCTTTTGCTATTTGAGTACATTATCAATCTGGAAGTTCTGTTACTAACGGTTTGCTTACTTATTTTACGTCACATTTGTAACTTCCAAAAGATGTTTATTTGTTGTGAATATGCATACATGTACATATCAAGATGATGGATATTGAAAACAATAAAAAGACGGAATTAATCTAAAAAAAAAAACTGGAATATTATATTTTTGAGTATTCATATATGCTCCAGGAGTTGTGTATTTTGCAAAAAAAACAACAAAACAAAACATAATTGCTTCATTTTTTTAATTCCAATTCTAAATGCTGTCAAATACTAGATAAGTAATCGCTACAAGGAATTATTTATTACCAGAACAATGACCTCACTTTCTTAATCTTGTGTTTTACTCATAGTCTATACTTACATGCACTGTTTCCAAAATACACATTGGGAATGAAACAGTAAATACATATTGGAATGACATGTATCTATGATAATGATACAATAGCCATTGACCCGGTATAAGAGTAGTCTCTACTTTCTCTCCAGCATGTGATGTCTGCTCCTACGGACCTGGCTGCAGTTTGTCTTGTACTGACCGGAAGTGTAGCGAACCCTCAACTGAGTGTAATCACGTGACGGGTCAGTGTCAGAATGGATGTCTACGAGGCTTCAAAGGGATAGATTGTGTTGAAAGTGAGTGTTAAAACTCATATATTTTCAATTTGTACCTTTTCATGACCAATGACCATAACAATTTCCTACTATTTAATATTTACATATCCTTGTATGTTACAAATACAATCTTCATTTACAGTAAGTAGACTATAGTTCAATAAAATGCACATATGAGAATGGAATTGTTTGCTTGCTATAATATATAATGATAACAATATGTTTTATCATAAACGATTGAGTGCATATAAAAAAAATAAAATGAAGTTTAGATGCTATCATTCGTCTTACAGTATTAATATCTCCTCAAACAATGATACTGCAACTGACATTTACCCGACACTTGTAATTTACTATCATGTATTTTATAAAGATCTGTTTCATTGGACTGTTTTCAGAATGTGACTCTGGTTCCTACGGAGATGACTGCAGTTTGTCCTGTACTGACCGGAAGTGTTCTGTTACATCATCTGAGTGTGATCACGTGATTGGTCAGTGTGAAGGTGGATGCCAGTTCGGGTACCAGGGAACAGATTGTAGTCAAGGTAGGTTTCACTATATGGAGAGAGCTTGAGATTTGGACGTATACATTCCTCATTCAAGAAATCAAAATCACAAAATATGTGGTTTGATTTTGTTATTTGCAACTTGACAAAATAATGAACCACATACTTGCCTCGCAAAGAGACATATCTATTTGTGCAATATAAAAACTGCAAAGCCAAAATAACCAAACTATACTCACGTGCAAAAGAAACGTCCCGACATTTTCAAAAGAGTATAAAAGTGAACATCGATGTCGGAGAAAGTAGATTTGTAATGTATTTGACAGACACATGCTTTATAAAAAAAAGTACTCCAGTACACCAGAGTGAAATATTGTTATTTTTGTGTCTGTTTTAATACACTTTTGGTGCTGAAATCGCTTTTTCAGGATGTTTTAGCCACAATGTTTGGTATTAAAGTTTAAAAAAAATTAAAAGTATAAAATGTAATTAATTAACTTTGAAGTCGACATGAATAACATTATTGGATTTAATTTGTTGAAGCATCATTATTGTAGAACGTCACAAAACAAGCTAAAAATCCCTTTTCTACGCTTCCATCTCGTCTTGTTAGGGAGATAAAAAAAACCGACTATTTCTTTAAGTGTGTTTCTCAGTAACTTAAACAGGTAATGTTTTGATAATTAAGGATTCAGCCATTTGGCTGAATCTTAATTGATATTGGCGTGTTTATTTTTATTATTATTCCACAGATTTTGTACTCAAGACTTCGACAAGAAGTATTACAGCTATTGCAACCAAAATTAACAGGCTGATAACCCTTAATGTGGAATATAGCAACGAAGCTTTTGAGCCCAATCGGTCAAGCCATTAAGGGTCCAGTTCGAATCCAAATGTCAATTTTATCATGATAAACATTCAAAATGAACATAGAGACTTGCGACCTTTTTCAAAAGATTCACAATGAAAATATGAGTAAATAAGTAAATCATGACGAATCATTGGTTTGTTTAGCCATCAAATGATTTTAAACACTTTTTTACTGACCCCATGCACCTTTGAAAATCTCCTCCTCTGAAGATACTTGCATGTAAGAGCTGAAACTTACATATTTATGTAGCAAACGCATTGGTGAATAACGTGAAATTCATAATACTTTTTTCACATTGATCAATTAAATCAGGTAATTTTAGAAAATTGCAAACTTTAAGGGAGAATAACGCAAAAAAAACTACCCACCGAATTTAAAGAGTTTTTCAGGACAGTAAAACAAGTATGTGTTCTTTATGGATCAATAATAAAACTGCCTGCGAACAGTCAATACCGGTCATTATTAAGGTTTCGAAAAATAATATATGTAGCATTTTCAAAATCCATTTTCAAAATCCTGTGCCTATCACTATTTCTATAACTCAGTAACTATGGGGAAAGGAATCGCATATATATGTAAAAGAGCAGCATTATTGTCCTGAGAGACGGCTTCATAGTAACTTTAAAAAGAGGTAATACGTATACCAGGAGACCACCTAATAATATACGTTAATGTATTCTGAACGTTAGAAGGCATTGTTATTAATATGTTTAAGCACTGTTATCATCTGACCTCAGGTAGCAACTATGACCTAATAGCTAATGTTATATGACACAGCGCCTGTATATATCACGAACGTTGAGGCCTTTGGGTCGAGGTTTTCATGTTACACTTACGCAATGGTTCGTTTCAGCTTGGTAACTTTTTCAAACGCTGATTTTAACCTACATCAGACCCGATGTAGAAGAGAAACATGATATGGGTATACTTGAGGATTGTATTGTTAAATAAGTTTTTTTTACTTCATCTAAGCGGTTTCAATATCAGACTGCTTGAAAACCCTGAGCGTGCCATGTTGTACCCACGGAAAGCTGCAATGAACAAGCTCGTAACGCAATAGTCGCATGACCAGTATCACTGAGAGAATTTCTAAACTGAAACAACACAATTTCAATGAAATTTGAAATTTTCACGGATGCTTTGAAATGGAGACTAATGAAACAGTAAGGAACCCTAATCAATGTGTAGGGTGTAATGGTGTGCTTGCTTAGAAAGAAAGAAACCAGCAGATAACAGATTCTATACCAAGTGTCGACTGATGCAATTTCATAAAGTTTGGAAAGTCCCACTTTACAAAACATCTCCACTTATATTTGAAATATTAACATTTAAGCAATCGTTAAAGCATTAAAACAAAAATACAGTATCACATCATGGACGTTCTTAGAGTATGTGAGCGTCAAAAGGTACCATATGGTACTGTCACAATCTCTGCAATCATGAGCCATGTTTTGTCTGTTCTCACCACAGCATGTAATCAAGACTTACAAGTCGTGAGTAGCATTATAAAATGATGTGGCATAAATAAAATACTGCAAACACACAATATGTTTTTGTTTTAACATCGATCCAATATAGAAGTGTAATGACCAGGATGCAGCGTGGCATGGTGCTGCAAATGTTCAATATAATTTCTGATACAATCTCAATTTTGATAAGCGTAACAAAATTTCGGAATTTGACTAGAAACTGTTTATTATTTCCGGCAGAATGTTCCCCAGGATTGTATGGACCCAGCTGCAGCATGACGTGTGGGAAATGTAGCTCTGATGATGCTTGTCATCACGTGACCGGAAACTGTCCTAGTGGCTGTAAATCTGGATGGAGATCTCAGAGGTGTAACGAAGGTAAAATTATCAGAATTTAACAACTCTTATTTTTCTGTAATGAAGGAGAGACAAATCATCATCAGGTTTTGTCAATTTCCATCAGTTTACATGTACTATCTTATCTTCTAATTTCAAAAATATTTTTTTTTATCATGCTACTTCGCGTGCTTTGACATTGTTTTTTTATTTACCCTCGCCTGAATTCTGTTTCAATTAAGTCAGAAACCGTTTACATATTGTAAGTTTAGGACTAGTTTATATATATCTTAGTATTATAAATCAGACGATCTTATTTCATAAAATATAATTAATATGTAATATTGATATGTAAAAACATTATTTCATTGCTATTGTCTAAGAATAATGAATTGTTTATCTGAGATGAGGAAACTGGTCTGGTGCATTGATGTCGTTTGACTGTTTAAATAATTCCAATGATTGTGAATCTAAAACAAATGCCGTTCAGGTACTGTCTCTGGTTCATTATGCTTTTTCGTCGTAGTCTGCATGGACAGTACATACGGTCCGGACTGTACAGAGAAGTGTGGTCAGTGTGATGGTGTCTGTGACAGTGTGGATGGGAGGTGTCCTGCTGGATGTCTGGAAGGATACAATGGAACCAAGTGTGACGTGGCTCTTGTAGTAATAGAAGGTACGTGTATAACAGGGGATATTTGCTGTATCTTAAGCATATTGCTTCTATAAATTGTAATTGATAACAAGTAACGTAAATTTATATTTATTGCAATGTGTATCTTCCGCAGCTCATTTATATTGCAAAATACAAAATATTGAATTTGACAAATTACAATGTACATTTTGTTGATTCATAAACTATAAAACTCGCATTAAGATCAAAATACAATGTAATGTAATGTAAAAGGTAATGTTTGTTAAAGTTTCGACAAAGATAAACTGTGTTTCTTATTTATATCACTCCATAAAAACATATTGGAGTGATTTATGTTTTTGTATTGTAGTGTCTGTCCATAACTTATTAACTCTTTTACATAATATATATGTTATGTTCTTCCATTGAAGACGGGGAACCGGTCTACTGCACTGCTGCATCTCTTGTTGGTGCCGTTATTGGAACTTTTCTCCTGGTGGTATTGGTCAATGGTGGAGTTTGTCTCTGCCTCGTAAGACAAGGGAGGTAAGGATACTAGTTGGTTAGTGATCAGATACTTCAACCTACTCTGGTGAAACCTTTTCATTATTTTACTTTAAATATCTTAACGTGTTAACACTGATTTGTTGCAATGCATTGCCTCTGATACATATAGGTTTCTAACTTGAAAGTATTCATCAAGGATGACAATGCCTTAAGAAATCACTGTAAAACCTCGGGTAGCTATTTGGCCATAACAATTCATATTCTCCAGATTGCAGTGGGTCAAGAATCTTGAAGACAGAAAACCAGTTCATATGACACGTGACGTCACACAGATGAGCAACATTGCCCCTCAACTTCCTGATGTCTCTGAGCATGCGCAGTCAAGCAGTCACGTGTACAACAACGACTACGCTGTACTTGACTCTGAAACAAAGGCAGGGAACAACGACTATGATGTCATTGAACAAAAACATTATCAAAATGTCTAAAATTTCGTCTAGCCTCTCTGGTTTCATTTACGAGTGTTGTGTATAGGCGTGAGACTCAAAACAAACATAGGACACTGACTATGGAATTTCATGGAAATTGATCGAGCTAAAAAGATGGATGCCGCCAGGAGAAAAAGGCTGAAAAGACGACATCAATAACCTGTCTCCATGACTCTCGTCTTATACAACAGTCGTGACAATGTTGTACATGGTTTTAGTTAACTGTCTTTACCCAAATTATCCATGGTAGCCTGTTTTAATCAAAATGTTGAAATGCGCCTTACTAATAAAATCTCAGATTCAAAGTTCATAAATTTAACTGTTCACATCTTTGTGTTAAAGTCGATGTTCTTAATTGAAAATCTCATGATCTAGCCTCACTCATGCCTATGACGTTTCTAATAAACTTCTGCATTTCCAAATTTCTGCATTTCGTATTTAACCATTTCACCTCATTTTGGTTCATCTTCGTCGCTATCTATAATGTTTCTTCTGCGCTAAGTAACAAGATGACACGACAACTTAAGGTGCAGTCCATGCCATTTCATTTTAAACCCTTATTCCTTTACTTCAGGTTACATGTTCGTTACAACTTAATATTTCCAGTCACATCAACATTCGTCTGATGACCAAACACCATAGTCTTCACAAACACCTATTTAGTTAAGCAGACCTTGGACCTTGGACTTCCTGTCTGCGCATGCTTCCGGGCTAAACGATTAACAACAGTGTAATGGTAGCCGAGATCTCGTCCTATCGGTTTTAAGGACATTCCTGCAGAGTGCATACCTATAATTTGATTTATGAGACATTGACAATCATGTTCGTGCCATGTTCAATAGATATGCTTGAATGGCTATGGAAAGCAACGTTACATACCAATAAATGCATTTTTGCCATACTTCTTTTTGTGATCCTCGAGCGTAGCATGTTGCACGTGCATGCCTCGAACGTGTAGGCGCGACTGTCACGCATTACTGATAGGAACCTATCGCACAAACACTACTCCTCTCATGAATGAGCCTTGTTTAACTATTTTAAATATTCTCGAAAGCATATCATCACAATTATCAGGGGGTGCTTAACTTTTTTCCTTATGTATATGTTGAGTTATCAGGTTGACTCCTAGAAAAACCCATATTACATGTTTAATAACTATTTAAAATTCTAACGTTTCGTGTAATTTTAGTTATGTGACAAACATTATTTTAAAGAAAATGCAGTACCATCACATTTAATTCATCATTTCATCATTGTGCAAGGTTTGATTCATCCCGTAAAGTTATCTCAAATATCTCTATTTAGTTTCAAAAATGTACTTCTGGTAGATGCACTAGGACATTAATGTTTGTTATAGTTTCGACAAAGAGAAAACTGTGTTTCTTATTTATATCACTCAACAAAATATACACAGGACGAAAAGGCAAGCGGATTCCACCACTTTTTGTCCTGTGATATAGGAGCGATTTATGTTTATTTATTGTATTGTCTGTCCATAACTAATCATCTCTTCCATTGAAGACGAGGCACCGATCTACTGCACTTCTGCATCTCTTGTTGGTGCCGTTATTGGAACTTTTCTCCTGGTGGTATTGATCAATGCTGGAATTATTCTCTGTCTTGTAAGGCAAGGGAGGTGAGGATACTAGTTGATTAGTGATCAGATACTTCAACCTACTCTGGTGAAACGTTTTCTTTATTTTACTTTGAATATCTAAACGTGTTAACAATGATTTGTTGTAATGCATTGCCTCTGATACATATAGGTTTCTAACTTGAAAGTATTCATCAAGGATGACAATGCCTTTAGAAATCACTGTAAGACCTTCCGTAGATATTTGGCCATAACAATTCATATTCTCCAGATTGCAGTGGGTCAAGAATCTTGAAGACAGGAAACCAGTTCAGATGGCACGTGACGTCACACAGATGAGCAACATTGCCTCTCAACTTCCTGATGTCTCTGAGCATGCGCAGTCAAGCAGTCACGTGTACAACAACGACTACGCTGTACTCGACTCTGGAACAAAGGCAGGCAACAACGACTATGATGTAATTGAACAAAAGCATTATCAAAATGTCTAAAATTCCGTCTAGCCTCTCTGGTTTCATTTACGAGTGTTGTGTATAGGCGCGAGACTCAAAACAAACATGGAACACTGACTATTGAATTTCATGGAAATTGATCGAGCTAAAAAGATGGATGCCGCCAGGAGAAAAAGGCTGAAAAGACGACATCAATAACCTGTCTCCATGACTCTCGTCTTATACAACAGTCGTGACAATGTTGTACATGGTTTTAGTTAACTGTCTTCACCCAAATTATCCATGGTAGCAAATGGTGAAATGCACCTACAGCTGTATTCCCGCCTTACTAATAAAATCTCAGATTCAAAGTTTATAAATTTAACTGTTCACATCGTTGTGGTAAAGTCGATGTTCTCAATTGATAATCTCATGATATAGCCTCAATCATGCCTATGACGTTTCTAACCTTCATACAACACATACGAAATAAACTTCGAACAAACTAAATCTTCTAAAATCTTGATCACGGCTTGCAAATTTCCTACAATTTTTTTTTGCATTTCGTATTTAACCATTTCACCTAATTTTGGTTCATCTATATCTATAATTTTTCTTCTGCACTAAATATAACAAAATGACAAGACAACTTAAGGTGCAGTCCATGTCATTTCATTTTAGACCCTTATTCCTTTACTTCAGGTTACATGTTCGTTACAACTTAATATTTCCAGTCACAGTCGTCTGATGACCAAACACCATAGTCTTCACAAACACATATTTAGTTAAGCCCGTCTCATTAGTCGTTTGATAACTGATGACCACCCTGGAGTCTTGAAAATAACTCAAATTAATCATATTATTTGTTATCTGTTGAACACATATTTACATGTATTTTATAAATGACTGATTCAATATCCCCAATTATAAGACCCGCAGAGCAACCCTTACAGTTATTTCTCATAACCGTTTACTGCCCTTAGAAGATAGTGTCAGGAATAGGAGACGCCTTTGTCGACCCTGATATCTGCCGTTAATCCACACATAAACTAGTACTCTACACTCGAAATTTATATAGTTTATCCTGGCTCGAGCAGATGATTAAACTTCCTCCTTGCACAGTTGATATGAAGATGGCGAATGTCTTGCTATCTGTAGTTTTTTAATGTACTAGCTACATCTAGGTTAGATTGAGCACTGAATACACTTAGGATATACAACTTTAATATGAAGAACTTTGATACACAGAAACATTACCTAACTATGCAGACAACTACAGGAACTCATGTACAGGTAACCAAACATTTATATGGACACTGTTTAATAAATACCCGTACACTATGTCTAATGTGCATTACTTGTCTTTTTAAAGATGAAATTTATTGTACATTTTAACGCTGAAATCTATAGATTAGAATTTAACTATAACACAAACATGTTTTCGTATTCTAAATACTATTCTATCTACAGTTTACATAGTTATACTAATTTGAGACGTATTCAAAAGAATTCAATTACTCTACATTAGATGGATTGTGTGGTACTACTCTTCTTCAGGTTTGTGATTTGTTATCACGTTATTCTAGCGTGAACGTGACCCGTGAAAAGGCAGCCTTAATAAGTTTCAGCATGAATGGTTATAGTGCTAGTACAGCTGTGGACGGGAACCGTAACAAAACATAAAGAACCATTAACACAGTTGACAGGTTTCCCTTCGCCTGGTGGAGGGTGTATCTGCAGAGAGATGTACCTGACCTCATTATGTTGATCTGTTGATGATCTTGTGATATTATAGTATTTGATTTTCACAGGAATGTTTGTATTATTCTAGGATATCATTCACTTCTAAAATGTAACACAATTGTTAACAGGATTTATTAAAGGTAATCTAATAAAGGACACATTGGACGAATAAACCATTTCTTTTAAAATTTGTAATTCTTTTTAAAATTGTTTTATTTATGTCTCTTGGTCAAATGTGTAAGGAAATGGAGTGGTCACCGGATGATTATAAGTTAATAGCATTTATAATAATACTGCCGTGGGTAAATATAGTTATTTGTAAGATATTGTCGTCTTCAATGAGGTTCGATATTTCAATGAATAAACTCAGAATCCATTTGGATGAATTTTACTCACATACGGGGAGGAATAGCAATGACAGGAGCAACACATTTAAATTAAGACCTTTTTGGAGAAAAACGGTAATTGTTGGTATATTGTCTGGCATATTTACTGATGGAACTATTTTCGATGTTGCTACAGATGTGATATATATGATATGCTCAGTTTAATATACAAACGAATTCAGAAAAAAATAAGAGAGGGTCTCAAAAGGTTTAAAATTTTCATTTCATGTCATAGAATTCCAGATTTTAAACAAAACTGACAGTTTAAACAATTTAAATGTTACTTTGATAGCAAATCGATTAACTTTTCTTGAACACGCATGTCAAAGATGCATTATAGAAAACTTCCTCAGACAACAATTCATTAATGAATTAAGATAGTGATAAAATTAGAATAACAAACATATTGTACCATTTTTATCACACAGAGATGTATGTTCTCGCCAGGATAAAGTCAACGTATATTCACAGTATTTGTTGGGGTCATATGCGGATTTTGATGCAAATTGCGAGGTCCTGTTACACAAATGGTGTCAAATGTTTTGACATGTTCAATGCCTGTAATAGCTGACAAGGGATGGTGGATAATGGATAACGTCGTCAGAGTATACAGATATATATCATAAACATTATTTTAAGAAATGACGAAACAATTTGTTTTATTGTTTTTATTTATTTATTAGCAAAATTGTGTTTTTATTGTGATCAGTGCAGTGCCAAAACAGTTGATCGCCAGTTGATATCTTTTGAGCAAACAATTGTACCCAAATGTAACCATGGCAGTTTGAGTCACATGTTTTTTCACCTATTATCAATCTTAATTGTGCCATATAATGTGAGTTGGGTAAAGGTGAAGGAGAATTAACAATCTTAAATTTAGTTTAGTTCTTAGTTCTTATGCGAGATGAGAAGCCGTTTGTAGCTCTCGTCCCTCAGTCAAACATACAGGGCACCCTGGTTATAATGCCACCTTTGTCCAAGAGAAAATATAGCATCATATCCAGGGTGACATTATAACCAGGTATAGGACATTTGGGGACATTTTTGTTTTGTTTTTTAAGAAGAAAGTTTTTTTAACATCTAAATTTGTTTTCACCTGTCAAATGTATAATACATTTTAAAGAATTAAAGATTTAAAGAATTAAGACAAATAATTATATTTTCACATATATTCTAAAGTCGTTACCACTCAAATACGTAACATCAATGACATCTATGTTGAAACATTGCCAAAAGAGAATAATACTGGTTGTATGTCATTAAAAAAAAGTCTTCATCTTCATCACTCCAAGTTCTAGAATGCTATTAAAAAAATCAGACAGTAATTTCTGCACAACTTTACCCGTGTGTGTCCAGCAGTAAGCGGTTGTAACAGGTGTCCCTTACTTCCATGCTTTCATTACACTATCCCTTGTACAACACCAAGTGTGATTATACAATTACTCAATCATCATAAAACAACATTTCACAATTAGAACAATACAATAAAAAAATTGATGTATATGTCATCTTTATTTTGCTTTTTATAACATTAGTATGTTTTGGCTTGTAAATATTTATGTACTCGACATATAAAACAAAAACGCAATGCAATATATATATACAAAGAAATAATCTAGATATTCTGATACTCCTTGTGCTGAATGACGTCATAGTCTTTGTTCCCAGTCATGTGCTCAGCGTCAAGCACAGCATAGTCGCTGTTGTACACATGACTGTTCGAGTGCGCATGCTCAGAGACATCGGCAGGTTGTGCGGCTATGTCGGTCATCTGTGTGACGTCACGTGACATCTGAACTGTTTTCTTGTCTTCGGGGTTTCTAACCCAGTGTACATGTAGTCTGAAATAGATTTAAACAATATTCTCACTAATCTGTACTTTAACAAACAAATTCTACCGAACAGTCATGGTCGGTCAAATGTATGTCTATAATTATGTTATCTGTCTGCGGTTGTCGTAAAATCTAATCCTACCGTTCTGTAAGACTCTATATATATATATTTTCAAATGAACTATTTAGTCATATTGATAATGGTCTTAATAAAATAATAATAACGGAAGTATAATAACAGGCAATTAACAGGAAGTTGAAACCTGACTTCAACAATAAATAACAACCCAAAGTTTTACTTATACAATACCTATAAGTATACGGTGCAGAACAATCATACCAACACTATTGGTTGGTTCATAATCCTTACCCAACAGACTCGAGGGGACGGGATAGCGCAGTGGATAGCGCGTTCGGCTTCGGATCAAGAGGTCCGATGTTCGAATCCCACTAGGAATTGTCTGCAGTAGAGAATTGTTCTACAAGCAGTAAGGTTTGGGTGCAATGCTACACTGAATTTCAGAGTAGTACCACCCATGGTTCGCTAGTTCCAGCCGTTGCTCGCAGGTTTCACCGCAATGCATAGCCACATGGCCTTGTGGGCTTTCTCCCTGCCGTAATTCTAGCAGCCGCGATATAAGTGAAATATTCTTGAAAGCGGCGTTAAACCACAACTCACCTCACCAAACAGATTCAACGTGAGCGAGGTTATGTATCAGTACGATGTCATAACTTTTCATTCATTAAAAGAGATTTTGTCATTCGGGAATATTATTTCAAGTATTTTATTTCCAAACCGAATTTTGTTTTAATCATCAGTACACTCACGAGCAAAAGAAAGCATAGGTACAACAACGCAAGATAATTTAATCAACGAGTGATGAACTCGACAGAAACAAAGATACATAATGTCTCTTAAAGTCAACTAAACTTCATTTGTAAACTTTGAAAAATCATCTGTTCATTTATTACGAAAAATCATGGCTGTCAAAACATCGTCGTTTTAGAATCTTCTTTACCAGACGAGCTAAGAGAGTACAATATAGTTTAGGCTTGTTTTATGAAATCCTACAGCAAAGATGCGTCTTTAATTTAAAGACCGAGAAGTTACATTTTGCCGACAACTACTTTTACTAATATTATTTCCATATTTCATAACATTTTGCCTTAAATGACAACGATTGTGTCCAAAAACCCCTTTGAAATAGCAATTACAACATCCCATGTGTGTTTGAACAGAATATATAAACTGATAAGAATCATACTCTCATGAATGAAATTGAATATTTCTCTGTACGAGATATATCCTCATCACACACATTAAATAGTAACGTTATGCGGCAAAACTATTTTGTATTTGGCTCTGTTGAAAGTTAGGTATACCCTTTTTTGTCTGTGAGTGTACATTACTCACCTCCCCTGTCTGATGAGAATAAGCTGAACTCCAACAACCAACAGGACAACAATAATAAGAGTTCCAAGGAAAGTTCCAACCACTGCACCAACAAGTGTGTTGTTATCTGATAAAAGATGCACAATCAAAGATAACAGGCCATTGAACGATTGACACCAGTTAATTACAAGGACGGTCAGTTAAAGTATTACTAAAACATGAAATTTGAGGAATACCAGTTGGATATAATTGTAATCTGCTAAAAGCAAAGTCAACTCTGTGAGGGATGAGAAGACGATGATTAAGCCCGAAGCTACTATTTTAACATACCATAGGATAATGTTTTACACGATTTGATGACGGCCCATTATCTGATTTTTAAACGTATTTTCATTTGATATCAAGAACTACTTTTGAAGCACATCATTCACTAAACTGAACATGGTAAGGTCCCATCTACCTGTTGTTCTCGTCACATTGCACCATGCTCCCCTGTATCCGTCCTGACATCCAACATAGCATAACCCATTTACTCTGTCACAGACACCATCACAGTTACCACACATCTCTGAGCAGTAGGGACCGTAGTATCCTTCCAGACACCCGGCAGGACACCTTCCATCCACACTGTCACAGACACCGTCACAGTAACCACACATCTCTGAGCAGTAGGGACCGTAGTATCCTTCCAGACATCCGGCAGGACACCTCCCATCCACACTGTCACAGACACCGTCACAGTAACTACACTTCCCTCTGCAGTCTGAGCCGTATGTTCCTCTAGGACACCCTGAAAAATTTACGAAAAACAAAAAGAATTAGTTTGCTGAACATCTTTACATGTCTACTGTATTGCGCATCTCTTGTGGAATGATTGAAGTATAAGTCCATAACTAAATACTTTTCGTCGTGGCTGCCGTATAGTCTTGATGTTCGCTGCCCGCTGTTTTTCACCCAATATGAAGTCGACGGTCATAATGACGGACGAAGTACCGGTAACTCATGATCAGCCAATACCAATACAAGATCCCAATCGTTAAGACACTGGACACCCTAAACAGAAATATATGGTGCCGAATTTCTTGAACTAATGACGTTACCACCTATCATAAACATTCTGACGTCATAGCCGCACGACATAACTGTTTTCGAATAAAGATATCCATGACATTGTCACCCTTCTGTACTGGCCCAGTTGCAAACATGTATGATGCACACAAAGTGTAAGTTAACTGTGTAAACATGTGTAAATTTATAAGTAAAATTATCATTATATTCGTTTCCATGTTACCACTTCTTAATTCACCGTAAATTTTACAAATACAATGGAAAATAACAAGTTGAAAACAGGCAGTTTCTTCCATTTTCTCTTTTTCAATGTTATGTTATGCTATTCCATTACAAATTATATATTATTGTCGATGTTTATGTTTCTAAAAACTAGCAGAGTCCACTTCTTGTTATGTTTTGGACAACAGGTATGTACCATTATTAACAGAACATCATCATAGTGCTACTGTTAGATTATTTAATGTGGAAAGTTTAAATCACTCACAAGTGGTACAGTCCAGTCCTCTCCATCCCGACTCACACCCGTCAGGACACTGTCCAGTCTGACGGTCACACAAAGGAGATGACGTCACACAGTGCCGAGAACTGCAGAACTTCTCACAGTTCACTCCGTAAGTTATACCAGGAGAGCATGCTGTTTGTAAAATGCAAGTGTTTGCATATATTAGACACGAGGGAAAGGTAGAAAATTTATGCTTAATTAATTTGCTTTTTGTAAATGTAATGTGTTAGTCGTTAAAAAGATAAAGACAAAAGCGTTAAGGATATGTATGTTGAACGATTTAGACACCTCTCAAATATTACCTTGTATGCAGTTTGTTCCGTTGAACCCAGCCTCACATCCACCTACACACTGGCCAGTCACGTGATTACACGAAGATGAAGTAACAAAACACTTCCGGTCAGTGCAGGACAAGCTGCATCCAGGTCCATAGAAGTCTGACTCACATCCTAATCACAGTAAAGTATGCTTTGTTTGACAATTTAACAGAAAAAATATGTTTGATAATATATGAATTTTAAGACATTGATTAACACTTTCAATAATAGTCTTCTAAGAAACACAGGAGATGACAATGGATTGTCATCATTCAATGTTGAATTTCTGTTTTACTTAAATCCATTGGACACTGAATCACAGTATATGTCAAATGACGTTTAGAAAACAATCTCTGCATTGTGGTGGACGTTACGAGCACCAGCTGCAACTAGCGAACAACTAGTGAAACTGTGCGGGAATTCAATATAGCATAGCACCCAAATCTTAATGCATATAGATATGTTCCCTATCTTTGACAAAGTTATTTAGCCCCTCGATGGATTCAAACCTTGATCGGAAGCCGAATGTACTAACCAATGTGCTATCCTGCCCCCGATAAGGAAGAAAAATACAACAAAATCGTTTATAATTCAGCTATAATATGTTTTCTTACATTCATATTGCCCAGGAACTGGTAACATATCATGACATGTCATATAAACTCTAAACTAACATGTTTTAAAACTATGGTTGAACGTTAGCCATTATAACCGATTTTTTAAAATAATATTAACTGTGATCACTTACTTTGTCTGCAATCTGTGCCCATATACCCTGGCTTACATTTACATTGCCCAGTCACGTGATCGCATTGAGACGAAGAGTCAAGACACTCCCGGTCAGTACAGGACAAACTGCAGCCAGGTCCGTAGAAGCCAGACTCACATTCTGGGTAGGAGAAACACATTCTCTCATAATTAACCGCTACGATTACAATGGCGAATTATGATTACACTGACTGTGGAAAAGGAATAGATAGATGTCAAACTTGATACGGTAAAATACTCAAAGAAAAATAAAAGAAGAAACAAATTTCCAGCTTAAAGCCATGATTACATACGTGGTGCACTTAAATTATTAAATCATTAAATTATTGAAACTTTGTCTTGATTTAACAAAACTTAAATTATGCTTTTGGTATAAAGCAAGAGACATGCATCAAACGAAAGAACTTTTTCCATGTTTAATTTAGGGCATCGAATTTTTTTAATTAATGAAATAACTCATAGTGTTGAAACTTGTACAAACTTTCAATGATATGTCCGCATACACTTAAATACTGACCAGTTGTATCCATCACTTTCTTTTTGTTTTTAAATAGGAGCATAATCTTGACAATTACAAATAATTAATTCTTGCATGTGTCAAGTTTATAACAGTTTCTTTCACTACTTTGTTTTTTCTAAATTATTTGTGGCTGAATTTTATTATCATTATTATTTAATGATGAAATATTCGCAAGTGTTGTTATGTGTTTTAAGCAATGACATAAATGTACATGAATTAAATATAAGATGATAGTTGAACATAATTTTTTTTTTTAAACTCATCACAAGTTGTACAAACAGCCTTTCATAATATCCAGGAAACAGTTTACCCATCGTCGATATTTCATTCATAAATGAATATTTAAGCAAACAGAAATCTCCAATGCGTCTAACCTACCTTGTTTACAATCTGTTCCTTTGTATCCAGCTTGACATCCACCTCCTTCACACTGACCAGTCACGTGATCACAGGGAGATGAAGAGTCAAGACACTTCCGGGTAGTGCAGGACAAGCTGCAGCCTGATCCGTAGAAGCCGGAATCACATTCTGTAACAGTGATTGACACAATGGTTGATACATATTTCAAGAGAGGTTTCAACAGAAGACTGTCTGCGATCAGTCATGCTATTTTAGACATGATACCAGAAACCAAGAGAATGAGAAATTATAGATTATAGTGATTTGTCCAGTTTTGAACTGATGTCGGTGGTGATATAAAATACTGTTAAAATAACTGTTAAGCGAGTTTGACAGTCGCAATCATGTGTCACATACTGTGGATACTCGTTGAAAGACGATTTGGTTTAATAAATACATTTCTGGCTATATCCCATGCACAATATTAAAGTGATACAATTACACAATAATGTAGCACTCCAGGTAGCCGAATTGTAAACTACATTACATTATGCAATAGATGATCAAACGGGGATTACGGTTTTCCTTGTTTTTGGTGTCGTAACCTTCCATCAATAGCATTAACGCTTAACCTACAGGGCCAAACCTCATATATCAGAACATATAACAATCTCACCCAAGGTACAGTCTACTTGTCGCCAGCCAGCTTCACAACCATCGATACATGTTCCATCTCGATCACATGACACGATAGAGGGCGCTTTACACTTCCGGTCACTGCACAGTTTGTCACAGTTGGTACCGTAGTTACCATTATCACAGGGAGGTACTGTAGAGGTAATATACTCGTCAGATTATATCAGATTTACACATTTGTTTGGGATTCATGTTCTCTTTCGAGTTCTTACTAAAGACAATCACCGTATTGGTTATTGGTAGTGGTTTGACAAAGAGTAATGTTCTCGTAATGACACACCGAGCATTTCGAATCTCAGATTAACCTTAATTATTACCTCACGTCAATATTTTGTTATATTCCGGCTATAAAACTATTTATTTTGTCCTTTTTAATTATTTGACCTGCCAGTCTAGTTTGTTTACCCGTTTGTACAACCTGATTGAATTTCAATTTAGTTGTATATCATTTATGAGGAATCGTTAATTAGGAATTCTATCAATAACGCTACATATTTGAATAAAGCATGCAAACTCTCGTCGATGTCTTAAATCTACGAATTATTCACACTATTATAACGTGAAATATTAACTCTCACAGAAAACTTCAACTTCTCCGAAGTCCAGAATAGGCCCTGCCAAACCATCATTGCTAGTGTCTGTGTAGAGTAGGAGATAGCGCCATCTACCGGGACATGTGACACTGTATGTAGAGTTTATATTCCTTCCACTTGCATGTCCTCTAACAGTGTGACACCACTGACCACTTCTCCCAGAGAGAGGACTTATAGAGGTGTACAGTGTCACTCCGTTACGTCTCATGGTGTCTGCAAACAGAGGATAGATCAGTTCAATCAGCAACCCCTGTTAACAGTGTGACACAGCTGATATTCTGTATTGGAAGAGAACGGACCTGTGGAATTGTACACCCTCACTGTTTTACGTCTCGTAGAATTTATTTTTTAACATGCTGTAAACCGTACATAAATACAAAAAATGATATCCAATTTTATATAATATTTGAGTAAAACATGAAATTGATTATCATGGCGAATTCTTAAATACGTTTCTTCAATAGGTTTATCTTAGTTTTGTAACCAGACTAATGACAGAAACTATTAATGTATCTAAAATATGATATTTATTATCTACAAACCACAGTACATAGTTTTAGGATGTTCACGTAACTTTAAACATTAAAAATACATGTTGAACATGCTAAAAAATACTATTTTAGAGAATGAATTAAATCAAATAAATATGTATATAACTGTGTCGAGTATATGTTTAGATTGATACATTGTAGCTTACTGATTTAGGTTTGAAGTCTGTGTCATACACATGATAAGGGAAATAGTTTTAGACATGTAAGAAAGGTAATGGTTTGAACAAGAAACAATTACGTATATTGTCATTGCAAAATATAAAAGCTGTTAAACAGCTCTTGAATTGGATACCAAGGCGCTATTTAAATCCGTTATCATTATTATTAAGCAGCAATGAAACTCTGATTGTTAGCCTGTCTGAAAATTGTCTGGTACGGACGGATGAGTAAACCATTTTAGTTGCTTACTTGGATAGAGCGTTTCTAGGAAAATGGGTTTACAGGGCACTTTATCTTTTCAAGAATGAGGGATTCAGCTAATCCAAATATAACATTAAATTAACAAGTCCTATCCTTAAATTCCACATAATGTAAAATGTTGATGCAAACATTCATTAACTATACAATGTACTTGTATAATTTTATTCATAACAAATGAATGGTAAAAATGAAAAAACAGTAAAATTATCACATTACGAGATACAATTTAATACTTAATATTACACATACAAACACGCACACACACACACACACATACACACACATACCTGCATAGTAAAAGTAGTGTTGTACCTTTAAACATATTGATATCTAACATGTAATGCTGTAGCTATGTTAGCCTAAATGGATTGAATTAAACGCTGATGACATAAGCATGAGACATTTTATCCAAAAACATTTCAAAGAAATATATTCATATTGAAATTTTAAGAAATTATGACTGACGTTGCAATGGTACTGTATTAACCCAAAATAACTATTGTTCCTGAGTCGAAACTACGTGATAAACATTAGGTTTCAGAGGACAAAAACAAACATATTTTGACTTTCACACATTAAACAGTAACTGGATTTTAAAATTCCAGCAATTCAACAATGATTGACAATTAGTGGCAAAAAGGTTATACTCATTCAATTTATTTTTTAATCTAAGATCTTTCTTAATTCAATTTGTTAACTAAACATTGCTCTGTAATTTAGAGGTCTCAATACAGTAATACAGACTTTTTGAATATTTGACTTTTTTCATAAGTTTTATTTTGAAGAATGATACTGCTGTAACTTGTGACCTGTTGTTCAAATGTATTTATGAAAGGTTCATCACGTCCTTTGAAAAAATAGAATTACTCAAATTATAACAACCAATATTGATTTTAAATTTTCAGTGTAACAATACCTGTTCCTGGACAACACAATAGCAGGATTTCTGAATGCAAATATCACAAAGTAATGAAACGTTATCTGAATGAAATTTTCTTTGTTAGACTGCTTCTGTTGTATCACACAGTTGCTTTTTAATGTATATTGTCTACTTTCTTACCAGACAAGTTTTACTGGCAAAAATACTTGGGGGTTCAATACTGTTTAACTATGTTTAAAAAGCTTGTATTTCGTTGTAACATTAGATTACTATACCTTACTCACAATCAGTCCTGAAGTAGATCCTCACTTTAGCGTCTTGTACTTCTCTCTGTAGATCAACCCTCCACCAGGCGGAAGATTGAGACGTGCTTGTTAGTATAATCTTACTGGGGTCTTCGCTATTAGCAACAGTGTTCCCATCCACGGCTGTACTAGCTCTGTAACCAGACTGCATAGAACTCGCTGAGGTCGGTTTTCTTAGAGCTAAGTTCACTGTCGACCCTGTTAAACGATGATAATCAAACCAATTGGAACAGAGAAACCACTTTGACTTTCTTTAATGGCCGACATCTTGATTTTTATAAATAAAACGTCACACTTGAATCTATATGCATCTTGAAAGTTTATGTTATCCTCTCCTGTACTAACGAATCATTACCAACATACATTTGGTCATATGTGGCTAGACTCAGTATTAGAGATGCTCGGTGTCATCACTAGACTTACTTAGTGTTAAAAATACTATAAATACTGAAATTCAATGTTAAGATAGTTTATATGAGTCTTACAACAATTCATTTCAGAGCATATCTACACTTAAAGATACATCCATTGTGTTGTTGGGGTCACATATTGCAAATGTTATTAATGGTGTTACTTAATCGAGAAGTACCGACTGTTACCAAAAACTACCATTTTGATGATAGGAGACTTAGCATATTGATGATATGAAGGTAAAAGTAGTGGTTTCTGATCGAAAACCGGACAATGCACAGCGTGTTGCGTGCGTCAATGAGTGAAACGTAATATTGAAATCTTATTCATTACAGACAAAATGACAAATGTTTAAAAGGTCACATAACTACTGTGCATGTAATCGGGACGTGACGTTTCGGTTTCTGATGTGAATAATGATGTTACTCAATTTTAATTGGAAACTAGTAATTATGATATATTTGGCGATTGAGGATAAATATGCAACCTGAGTGAATTGATGTGTATTGGAACGAATTTAAGCCAAATTAAATTTAATTAAACACAATGGATGCACCTTTAAACAAGAATGTTTTTTTTTGCATTCGTGTTCTTTATTACACTACCGGTATACGACAAATAAGCGAGGTATTCATTATAAAATGTCGTTCATTGAAATGTGTTGACGTAGCTTTGATATACATGTACTGGTTTCATATGTACAACGTAATTTCCTAAATGTATTTCAGTCTTGTTATATGGATATGTTTTATTCAACAATGAAGAATGTCATTCCTCATTTCAATGACTCTACACTATTTTTTCTGCTTGCATTATGATATCAGAGTATCCTTTCATAGAGAAAATGTAGGTACTTAACTTAACTTTTGCGTTATGGTAACACTGAATAATACATATTGGGCTCATCATCACTTAGGCCTACATAAAAAAATCAACACAAAAGACATATGTAGACTTACTCCGAAATAATGCTAACATTTTTGTGAAATACATTAATGAAATGTGATGAATATGGTCACGTCCTATTTCAAGCATTTTTGAATTTGTGTTAGTCATTTATCATTTTATGTAGACGATAAAACATGTCAAAATAACACAAGCTTCATTGTCATTGATGGAAGTCAAACGTTTGATAGAGCACGCTTACATTAGTCTTCTACATGAATTGTATTTTTCAATAAAAACGAAAGATTTGCAGATAGTCAGTAAACTAACATGGGATGAGTATACATTGCTGGAGTAATATACTGACATACACCGACAACCTGTCTTTTATCATCCTTATGTTTAGTGGAATGTGACTTGAACTCACAGAAAGCATGTTATACGGTGTGACTGACCTCGAGCGTGAATGTTTGGGTTATTTAAATGTAGTGCATTGAAACATTTATTATTTAAATACCTATCTGTTGACCAGACCTACTATGCCTTTACCTCCTCAAGGTAATGCTATTTCAACCTTATCACAGACGAACTTGAAAAGTGGAGTAAAGGATACGTAAAATCCCTCTCCAAGCGCAGGTAAGTCTGCCTGGTCTCGTGACGTCACTACCGGAATAAATCACTCTCCTAAAAGTTGCAGAGCAAGACAGACGTGTTTTGTTCTGAGACTTGAGTTTTTTAGCGCTTTGTTGCTAACTTGCTATTGCTATCTTTTATGATTTAAGAGATAGTTTTCAACGCCTTATTCTACGTTCATCGCTAGCAGGTTGTTTAGACAATCTGTTTTCATTAGGTGTTGAGTTGCAAGGAGGCTTGTTGACATGTGCTAGCTGTGTGCTGCGTGGCGGGGTAGCTGCATGCTTTGCACATGCAATTCGTGCCTTTTGTTTTTCTCTCACCTTCATTGGGTAACTGCTCGGTTCCCACGGTGTAAGTCGTACCTTCCGCCAGTGCCTTTGTTCGCCGTCAGTAATTGACTAGCTTCGTCTACGCCTGTGACTCGCTACGCCTGTCATTCGCTCTGCCAGTCTTTCGCTTTTGGTTTGTATCAACTTGACTCGCGTTGTCTCGCCAGTGATTCGCTCCGCCAGTCACTCGCTTTGCTAGTTACTTGCTTCGCTAGCCATTCGCCTCAGGTTCGATTCTACTGTACTGGCATTACGTCGCCAGTGGCTTGCAAAGGTCACTCCCTTCGCCAGTCTATCGCCTTAGGTGGATTCAACTGTGCTCGCATCGTCTCGCTAGTAACTAGTTCGCCGGTGACTCGCTTCGCAAGTCAATCGCCTTAGGTTCGATTCTACTGTACTGGCATTTAGTCGCCAGTGGCTTGCAAAGGTCACTCGCTTTGCCAGTCTATCACATTCGGCTCTACGCGCATAGGCTCCGCTTGTCATTCGCTTCGCTAAGGCTTTCGCTTCGCCAGTCTTTCAATTAGGTTCGATTCTTCTGTACTGGCATTAAGTCGCCAGTGGCTTGCAAAGGTCACTCACTTCGCCAGTCTATCGCCTTAGGCTCGACGCTCGCGTAGGCTCAATTCGACTTGACTCGCATCGGCCCGCTAGTGACTCACTTCGCCTGTCATTCGCTTCGCCTGTCATTGGTTTCGCCAGTCGTTCACTTTAAGGTAGTATCTACTTCTTACGTGTTCTGTACTCCTGTTGTAATGTTTGACTTAGTCAGTGTCTTGTCTTTGTTTAGCCAGTTAATAACTTTGCTAAATAAACGGGGTAGTTGATATTGACTTCGTTCTCTTCGGGTTCGAAGCCACTGCTTTCAGCTTGTTGCCTTGCGTATACTCACTTAGGCGTCTCGTCGTCTACGTTCCTGGTGAGATTACGTTTTTGTTAATTAGCTATCAGAAGGGTTGCTGTTCTTACGCTACGCTACTTAGGTGTTTCGCATTATTGACGTTACGCGTGCGAGTGTCTCGCCGTTCGTTCACCTGCGTAAGTGACCCGGTTGTCACTCACCTTCGTCTACGTTACACGTATTAGTGATTCGTCTACGTCGTCATGTACTCCGCCTTTTGCACACATTCGGAGGTAGGAAGTCTGCCATTAAGGATCCGCACTTGTTGTGTAGAAAGTGTAAGGACATATGTGAAGAAGACTTTCGTTGCTCCGAGTGTGCACCTCTCTCCGCTTCAGACTATCAAGCGTATGTCTCGGCCATTCGCAAGTCTGTTGCCGATAGGGCTTCGTTTCAGGAACGTTCGGCTTCAACGAGTAAAAGTAGGGAGGTGTCTCCCGTTCGTCATCCGTCTCCACAGGAGGCGGTAGACATTGTTCTTACGGAAAGCGCGGATGAGTTCGACCGGGAGTCGCCGGTCTTATCCGACTCCGCTAGGGGTTCGAGGGATTCGCTCTCTTCCCCTTCGCTCTCTTCCCCCGCCAGAGAGGCGTTTGTCGCCGTTGAGACTTAAGGTCGGCGGTCCCTCCACACCCAAAAGCAAGAAGAAGAAGTCCAAGAAGGAAAGGTTAGATAAGGTCAATCCGGATTTCCTTCTAGCGTCCGTTGAGCACATGGTCTCTTCGTTGCTGGATGCTCGGTTGGGTCCGCTGGCTTTGCCTAGTCTCAACTACCCCGCTACTAGGCTAGGTCGTGAACCCGATGCGGGCTGCGTGCCTCAAGGGTCGCGTCCCAAGTCCGTGAGGGCCTCCGGGTCCGCTGCCCCCTCGCGTGCTTCTCACACCCCTACGCGTCGTGTCACAGTGGTGTCGCCCTCTCGGGATTCCTCGACTCAGTCGACATGCTGTCGGAGGTGGCCTCGTTCGCGGAGGTGCCACTCAGTCAGGTCAGTGTGGTGGAACCTCGTCTTCCTGAAGTCCTGAAGGGGGCTCAGCTCCTGCGCGGCTCGCACTTCCGCCGCATAAGCTCCTACTGGACGCATCGGAGGATATGGAGCAGGTCGTCTCAACTGCGATGCCAGGCAGTCTGCTTCTGCCACTAGCGGTGTCCGATAAGCGCCGGCGTCATTTGCCCTTGTATCCGACTCCATTTCAGCATCTCCCGCTTGTCCTTGATCAGGGTGCGTCTCGGTTGTTTGCCCAAGAGGGGCCTCATCGCGTTACTGATGCGCAGCTTACACATCTCGACAGAGAGGCTCGCACAGTGTTAGGGCTGGGCAACAACGTAGCATTCACCTGTCAGGCGATGCTGGTCTGCGCCAAGCAGGCTGACATGGAGTCGGTTGACCCGGTGCTTTTCAAAGCATTTGGCAATGAGGCCGCGACCTCGTTCGGCCGCCATATTTTCGGCTATTGACGCTTCCCTCTGTGATGCGATCTCTGGAGCGCTCGGACTGCATGGTGTCTCTCGATCTCCAGGATGCGTACCTGCACGTTCCGATTCACTATCGGGATCGCATGAACCTCCGTTTCATTCTGGACGGGAGACACTTTCAGTGGAACCTCCTTCCGTTTGGGATTTCGTCCGCCCCCTGGCTTTTCACACGTGTGACTCAGCCTATCGTCGAATTCTTGCACCAATGCGACATTCAGTTCCTAATGTATTTGAACGATGGGCTCGCTCATGACCATTCTCCTGTGGCGCAGCTCAGGTTCACAATAAACCTCTTCCGTCGTCTAGGGTGGTTAGTGAACTTAGAGACGCATCGCTCTCCCTACGTCAGTGGCAAAGAGTGTTGGGGTTACTAACATCAGCTCAGGACCTGACCCGCAGGGGGAGGTTGTTCCTTCGGCCGTTCCTGACTCCCCACATTAGAGAGACGCGTTGTCGTCATGCCATAGCCTTGACCCAAGATCTCCATCGTTTCCCAGCTTGGTGGCGGGTGGACGAGAGCGTGTTCTCCGGGGTTCCGCTTCGACCTCGTCCCCCCTCAGCTCACCTGTTTGTAGACGCCTCCAACCAGGGGTGGGGGGCGCACTTAGGTCAGGAGCAGGTGGCGGGAGTCTGGTCTCTGTCCGACCAAAGCCAACACATCAACGTCCTCGAGTTGGACGCAGTACGTCTAGCCATTCAGCAAGCAGCTGCTGAACTGTCCGTGTGGACTAGCAGACACTGGCCTTGCAAGGGGGTCTGCCAGTCCACACGAACAGTTCAGCAGCTGCTTGGTCAATAAACAAGCAGGGGTCCGCCAGGGCAGAGGCTCTGTCTCTCCAGCTTTTCGAGCTGGTGGACGAGGTTGACCTGGACATTCGTGCAGTCCACATTCCAGGTGCCAAAAACATCTTGGCGGACGCACTGTCGCGGCCGGATGCCCCTCCCCCGACGGAGTGGCAACTGAATCGGGTGGTATTCAAGGGGTTGTGTCTCCAGTTCGGCACTCCTCTAATAGACCTGTTCGCAACATGTCTCAATCACCAGTTGCCAACCTATGTCTCTCCAGTACCAGACCCGCTAGAGGTGGGCTTAGACGTGCTCTCGTTAGGATGGGAGGGGATGGACGCCTATGCTTTTCCGCCGCCGGCCATCCTCTCCCAAGTTGTAGCCAAGATAGCGACAACTCGGATTCATCGCCTTCTGCTGGTAGCCCCGTGGTGGCCAGCCCAACCGTGATTCGTTCCTCTCCAGCGTCTCTGTCGTCGGGAGCATGTTCCGATTCAGCCAAGAATAGATCTGCTCCTCAGCAGGCCAGGCGGAAGGTTACACGAGATCCCTCAGGTGTTCTGCCTTCACGCTTGGCTTGTATTAAAAGAGGGCTAAGGAGCAGTGGGTACTCAAGGTGCGTCGCCAATGCCATAGCTACCTCTCATAGGAAGACCACTAGGAAACTCTATGATTTCCAGTGGAAGGTCTTCGCCTCCTTCTGTGCTCAGAGGGATTTCATCACGGCGGAGGCCTCAGTTCCTCAGGTGGCGGAGTACTTAGTGTACCTACGCAACACCAGGCATCTTAAGGCGTCATCCATTAATACCAACATGTCTGCTATCCTCTCCGTGCCTAGGAAGAGGTCTCCAGGGCTAGATGTGTCGGTTCTCAAGGACCTCATCAAAACCTTCCGTTCTGTAGACGACAGGACGAAGCTTCGTCCTCCTGAGTGGGACTTAGCAATTGTGCTCAATCATCTTCGCTCCGATACGTATGAACCGCTCTCTGACGTACCTCTCGTCCCTCTCACCGTCAAGGTCATTTTTCTGGTGGCCGTGGCCGCCGCAGCTCGGATTTCTGAGATCCATGCATTGCAGGCGGACCTGCTACACTTTGAGGTCAGGGAGGGAGGATCAGCATAGTAGGTCTGGTCAACAGATAGGTATTTAAATAATAGTACGTTTTTGATTAAACGTAATTATTTATACTTACCTGTTGACCAGACCTACGCTCTAGGCCCGCCCGTCCTCCCCACTTGGTCTGTCTTGCTTTTTGGGACTTTCGGAGAGTGGTTTATTCCGGTAGTGACGTCACGAGACCAGGCAGACTTACCTGCCCTTGGATAAGGTTGAAATAGCATTACCTTGAGGAGGTAAAGGCATAGTAGGTCTGGTCAACAGTTAAGTATAAATAATTACGTTTAATCAAAAACGTACTATTATTATTGATTTGGAAATTGGTAAGATAGTGTAGAATTAAAGTACTTGTTTATGCAGGATTACTGGGTTACATTCGCTTCTTTATTATGACTCTAACACGACAACTAGTTAATAGTAGTTCAAACTTCACAAACCACACGCTGTATTGACAAACACCCTGAATGTGTGCAGGGACATTATATTGAAATCTTTTGTTACAACAGTTTCAAAAGGGTTTATGCACTTCAATGTATCTAACTGGAATGTTACATAAAATTGGTAAAAGTTTGTAAACAATGAATTTGACTTTTGTTTTGCTCCAAATTCCCAACTAATTGAAAGTTAATTAATCAAAAAAGTTACAATTTTGCTAAATGTAACTGAATAACTATTCGTGTAGTTTTTTTAATTTATAAATTAATATAAAATTATTACACGAAAAGAAACATTTCGCGCCACCACGTGTACAGGTTAAAATACAAGACAATGACAATATCAAAACTTACCAGAAGCCATTTCCATCAAAGAACACGTCAGAAGTAAGAAAACAGTCGCCATGTTTAGTACACTGATCTACCGGGAAGTAAAATGTTCTGTGTGTGTACACAAATACAGAGATCTGTCACAGGGTATTCTTTGCCCAGCAATTCATACCGGAGCCATTGAGGGTAGTGTTGTTGGATACCAGGATGAAAGCATGTGACTTAGGAGATCCCTTTTAGTAAATTTTTGACACAATTATATGAAACATATAACTGTTTATATTACAGTAATTTTCCAGTGTTGTTGGATACCAGGAGGATATCATTGTTACATAACAAATGAAAACAGGTGACTTGTGAGATCCCTTTAAGTCAATTTAAGACACACTTATATTACATATAACTGTTAATATTACAGTAGTTTTGTATCTTGTTAGGTGACGACACAAGTGACTTAGGAGATGTATTTAAGTCAATGTATGACATAACTATATGAAACATATAACGTTATATTACAATAGTGTTGCACCTAGGACGTTAAGGTGCAAGTCAAGGGTAACACTAAAGTCGCCATGTTATTATTATTGATCAACCAGGAAGTAGAATTCTCTGGTTATTCATGGGATATAAACTACCCGGCAAAAGAAAGGACTCGTCTCAGTTGATTTTATCATATGTATGATTTTCAATTGCAAATATCTCAAGTTTTCGATGTCATAATCCAAAACTGATAAGCACAGGTGTTCAGTTAGCAGTCAAAGAATACTTCTACATGTTTTTTTTTAAAAAAATTAAAAATGAAATTTTAAATCTAATTTTGTTTTTAAATTATCTTTGATGATACACAATTGTTCACCGACATATAAGACATATCCTATGTGAAAATAAATAAATGTGCCTGATTCTGCACACATTTACAACATTTTAAACAGGGAAGGGGTCATGTAAATTTAATTCTTAACCCTGTCTTCATTACAAAAAGATATTGGAACTAAAAATTAACCACAGTCACCAACAAAGTCATCCAAACTACTGCAGATAAGTATCATTGTATCGTGCCATAGTCAAATACATCTGATTTCTTTTAAATATTGAATGAATAGAAACAAACTTAGGTGAGTCCTTTCTTTTGCCCGGTAGTTTAGTTGGTCAGACAAAGACATTGAGGGAAGTGTCACTTGAGACCACAATGAAATATTATTACAAACAAGTGAAAGTTTGTAGCTCTAGACTCTAAATAGAAGTCATTCGATGATACAATCGTGTGTAGCATATCACATTATTTAGGGCAAATGTTAGCATCCAGTAAGTGTCTATCATAAATTTTACCCTACTTGCTGTTACATTATATGGTATTGGAAATGCAATTTTCTGGACACTAATATTTTCAAATCTTTTTAAAGATACACTTAATACGAATTCGGATGCTCCAGTGCATTCCAAAAATATAATCGTCCAGATGATATTTTGCGAAGTGTTCCCCTGACTCTGCTCTGCTTGTGCTCACGCTTTGTATAAAACTAACGTGAATCCACTTCTGAACCTTGGCTGATTAAAAAATGTTCTTTATAATGCAGACAGTAGACTGACATGATTTTAATAAAATCGGATGATAGAGACGTAACTGAAATGGTAACTTATTTTGTAAATGTACTTTTGTACTGTGTACTCCGTCAATTTAAGGCTTCTCTTCGCTTTAGAAGCGTAAATATCATTAAGTACTTATCTGAGTATTTTGTCATTAGGCAAGTTACAATAAATTTATCATTTTTCAAAAGTTGTAGTTTTGCGGATCACATTACAGCAACAAATATTGACTTTGGTTTAATTGAATAACTAAACTTCTTCCAGGAAACCAAAACACAGGGGGTTAAAAGATGACACAATATGGGTCATGTCCAATATTGCTGTGAGGTACAAACCATTCTCTCTCGTGTGTTATCTGTTTTATGTATTTGGAGAATGTTAATTTCAATGTTAAAATGCTTTGCAATCTTCTCTACCAGTTTCTATAATGACTTTTCATAAGTTTTTTTTTATTTCAGTTCCAAATGTCACTCACTGTATGGAGAGATTGTATTTACACCCAAGCATATGCCTTATAATCTTTCAATTTTTTTATTTATTTTATTCGTTCAATTTACTGCGTTTATGAGTTGTTTCACGCCTTGCATACTGGTACACAGGCAACTGTTTCGTATAGTGTGTGCACAATCACGCATTACATGTACATATTTGACGCTGTTTCATTTCAGCTACAATTTAAGGTTCCCCTGCTCAATTTATATAGGACACATAAAAATATTCCTTTGATGTGATTATGTTGCTGAGTTGGAAACAACATTTCCTATGTTCAAGTTCGGCCATTTTTTAATCTATTTTTATCCGGCTCACAACTCACTTCCCTCATTAGGGTGCATGTCTTTCACAACAACAGTCCTAACCTATAAAAATAATATTAACTTTGTAACATATAACTATCATTGAATAAATGCGTAAGTAACACGAATAAACACGATGATGATAATGTTGTTTGGTATTTTATATTCATTTGACAATTGCAAAATTCTCCTAATTCAAATCGAGTGCCTGCAATATATTCTATAATATATATTACATTATTTGATATTAATATTCATTACAATTTTATTTATTCGAGTGTTAAAATTTCGACTCCAATTGTTGTAGCTGAGGTAAAAACATAATTTCTTAGTGTGAGATATAACCTTAGTCCTAAGCTACAACTTCCCCAGCCTCTGGATTCTGATAGAGATCCACTACAGGTTGATTAGGGTTCGATGCTGCCGGTCGTCATTACCAAGGTGACCCGAGTCTTTTCTTCCTCCTCTTCAATACATTTATGTTCAGCCTCGCTTCAAATCAACACCATTCCCTAACATAATACATACTTAGGTTTGGCTAATCTAAATAAATTCAAATTGCCTGTTGTATATTAGAGACGATCTGACAGTGGTCTGTTTGAAAGACCTTCCCATTAACCTTTCGGTTGATAGAGGGACTTTCGAATCAATCAGTGACATAACACGTTGCAAGTAGATCTTATACCTAACTAAGGAACTAAGGAAGATACCTGCTGTTTCGAATACAAATAAGTTCTGAAATTGCACGTGGCTGTAAAAGATAGCTTTTTTGTACGATCGCTACACTGATATATCCGGACAATGGAAGACATGATACCTGGTCAGTCAAACCAGTTTTTCATAAATGTAAATAACACCTTCGCACAATACCTATTATAGTAATTGTAATCAGGAAGGTGGTACGAAGGTTCACTCGGGTAACTAACTAAATCCGATTCTTCCGAATAATGATATTTGTGTCCAAAGTGTGACTGAAGGAAATTTTAAATTATTACTATTAATATTCATTAACAAACTTGTTTTACAAACTAATTTTCTTTTGATATTGTATGACAATCAGACTACAGACAGTAACACAAAACTTTTCAAAATGTCCACATTAAAAATATTAGTTTTCCTTCAGTGGCTATACATGTATTCTGGATGAAATCGTAAGTATGTTATAATATCAGTCTGTTAGTGCACATTTCCCTGGCAAGAGATCCAAATCTTAATTCTATACACATATGTGAATCATCAGTAATTCGCGACAATACAACTTTATTCACCTTCAATGTCCAAAACTTAGCAATATTCAAACAGGGTACACATGGAATGTGAATTTAGAATTTACAATTTTCCAACGCCAGGTTAATCCATATAGTTTTTGTCCATTTGCTGCATGGGTTGATACATAGGGATTGGTATCGATAGTTCATATTTAGCATACAGTTTTAGAAATCAAAATATTTTAAACTTGTGATTGGGAAATTTAGTTTAGGGATATTGTACATCCTTATTTCCCAGTGATTGAAGTTGTCATATGTTTCATTGATGCATTGAAAAAACAATCAATCTGATTGCAATTAAAACATGTAAATGGTCATTATAAACACATATACATAAATATTACATTCAACGGAAACATGCGTGACAAAGCCCCTGTAACCGGATTTATACAGGAAGAATGATGCCAAACTCATTTGCACAATCCATTGGCCTTACTGTGTCTGTTTTAATTAACTACCAGCGAAATGAGGCATTGTTCTGATTGGCTGAGAAGTGAAAAGTTAACCTTCAAATGGACGACATCTCATGTGGGCCACTTTTACACCAACTGTAAATACATTTCATAGATTAAGGATTGGCCTACTCCTCTTTGCCAACTTCGACAACTTCGACAATTCTAAATGTCATGGAGACTGATTTGCTTTGTGGGATTCCAAACTTAGCCCCCGGCCCTCGGCCTTGTTTCTGCGTGTCAACAGCTGGATATGGTGTCTGGTAATGTTAAAACTTTTGAGACCCTTATGGAGAAGTTTCATACTGTTTGCAAGACTTAGACAGTGGCTGGGTTGACGTCTTTGTTAGTTGGTATCCAATATAGAACTACCATTTTCTCTGGGTTGTTTCTAAGCCGTTTTTTAATTGGTTTCTATTACTTGATATACGCGAAATGACATCACTTTGATTCAGGGACAGAGTTAAACAGGCTTTTGCTTGCTTTCCACCCAGTTGAGGAGGAACGGGCATCCCCTTGAGGAGCATTATTGATGCAGTCCTCAGCACAGCCAATCAGACATTGGAGAACAATGCCAATTTAAGTACAGTGTGGTCTTCTTTAAGTATATGGCCTCCACACATATCTCTGTCATGTAAATTTGTTAGAACGCTATTTACTATTTAAAGGAGGAAATGCCATTACATGTGCAATTTTGTAACATACTTATGTATTTTTTATAAAATGCAGTTAGGGAAGAGAAATGTTTATTTCAGTAAAGCGGCAGCATTCCTGCTGCACAATGTGTACACTTTAAAAGCGCCAATACAATCATTTACAAAATTGTGAAGATGCACATCAAAATAATTTGATATTACTATTTTTCTGAAAAACTAAGAACAAAAGAGGTACAAGGCGATTTCTTGGCTCAAGACCTACATTTGTAGGTGTCTACAAAACAATGTCATTTCCACCATTTTGGTAGAATAACACATTTCAAAATCATAAAGGTTTCCGAAAACGTTTCATCTTAATTTCTAAAAGTATTAAACAAATGTACATTAACATGTATGATGGTTGATAAATTGACAGTTGAACATGAAAATGTTATAATTAATACAGATTTGTTTATTTTAAGTTTATAAATCATGTATTTGAGGAGGAATGTATCTTCACACTCTGAATATGAGATGAATCAATCAAACGTATAAAACAAAAATCTTACATACAGCTAACTGATGTTATGTGTGCGTAAAAGACTGATACTGTTTTGACCTTAAATGAGTATGAGTATGGACAACACATTAACATGTAATGGTAAAGATTCGTTGATGATTCCAAATTCAGTTGGTAAGTATACACTCCATTAATTTCACACAACATCTAAACACATCAAGAGTCCGTGATTCCTCCAGAAACACAGCTAACGCGATTGAGATAAACAAGAAAAGTGTCAGGCTGCTGATCTACCTTTCATCTTCTAACAAATTGCAGTATCCGTGTTATTGTGTCAAAAGTGAATAAAACAAATAATCAAACATAAGTTAAGATAAAAACAAATAACCATTTACTATAGCACATTCATAAATAAGGTTTCTGAAAATGCTTAACATTCTTTAAGCTCAATTTAAAGCTGTAAATTTATTTAACTTTCAATGAAGCCAAGAACCCATCACATTAATAAAGGCTAAGCATTTGAACAGTTACATCTAATGGCAAGTATTAGAGTGATGTTTTTACTATCAGTGTAAGTATGAATAGCTCGGTCCTAATCCCTTTATTATGAATGAAATGTCAATCATAAACAATTTTATACAAACAGTAAAGCATCTGACTGAATTATAGGTTAATCATGTGATCTATAAGTCCATTGAAAAGACTTGTTTCTATATATTGAAAAGCAACACAAAAAAAGTGTATATAAAACAGTATCTATCGAATACTTTAACCACTAAATATGTATGCAAGTTGTATCACAACTGTATTCACTGTATTGACTCCAAATAAACAATTCAGGCTTGTTACATTGATGGCAAGCATTTATTGAAATAGTTCTTAGTTTCAGTGTTCAGGGTCACACTTGCCTAAATATTTTGTTCACAAGATTTTATATTTAACAGGCCTTTAGTCTAAGAGGAGAATACGTTAGTAACCTCAAGGAAATGGCCTCTTGTTGGCACCTGCAGCTAGGGTTCACTCTATCTGTACTTCATGTTTGTTAATTAGTCAAATAATATCAGATTAATGGATTTATGTTCATGAGATTATTTCCTAAACAGAATGTCCATAATTTATTCTTGGCCTCAATGTGGCCAATTTACAATCTCTTTTGAGTATGTGAAAGTAATTATGCCTATATGCTGAGAATATGTAGCAAAACATCCATTTGCATTCTAAATACCCTCAGAATGATTAGTGTAAAGGAGGAATTTGATCAAGGATAATCATCAACTATGCAATCAAGTACAGTAATAACATTTTCCTCTGAATGCAACATTACCATGGTAAATCTAGAATAATTCCAGTAATGACATGCAAACCATCAAAGCAATTGTATGTAGAAATTTAAACAATCACATGATAAAGAAATTTCTCATGTAGGGAAAGATCAAAATCGTCATGGAGTGTCACATGTTGGTAGAGATTTACATAATGGCAAAGATTCACATGTTCATGGATTGTCACATGTTGGTAGAGATTCACATGTTGGCGTACGTGCTTGCTGTCAGCTGGGCACATCTTCTTGCAAAGTCAAACAACTGCTTCACGTCGTCCTGGAACAAAGAGAAGAAATTCAAAATGAGAGTATGGTACTCTTATCTTTGAGAAGGCGACACAACGAAGTGAGACTACCTGTATGAGTATGATGGGTTCTTTAATCAGTATATTTCTGTACCTGTGTGAGTTTGATGTCCGGGAAGCTCCTTGTGAAGCTCCTCACTTGATGCAGGACGTCCACTGTCTCGTCCTCCTGGATCTCAGACATCAGGTTCCCCAGCATACAGAACATCACACCAGTCTTCCTGTCTGTGGAGCTGGAACAGAGGATAGTTAGTGATATATACAGCATACAGAACATCACACCAGTCTTCCTGTCTGTTGAGCTGGAACAGAGGATAGTTAGTGATATATACAGCATACAGAACATCACCCCAGTCTTCCTGTCTGTGGAGCTGGAACAGAGGATAGTTAGTGATATATACAGCATACAGAACATCACACCAGTCTTCCTGTCTGTGGAGCTGGAACAGAGGATAGTTAGTGATATATACAGCATACAGAACATCACACCAGTCTTCCTGTCTGTGGAGCTGAAACAGAGGATAGTTAGTGATATATACAGCATACAGAACATCACACCTGCTTCCTGTCTGTGGAGCTGGAACAGAGGATAGTTAGTGATATATACATCACACATAACATCATACCAGTCTTCCTGTCTGTGGAACTGATACAGAAGATAGTTAGTGATATATACAGCATACAGAACATCACACGAGTCTTCCTGTCTGTGGAGCTGAAACAGAGGATAGTTAGTGATATATACAGCATACGGAACATCACACCCGTCTTCCTGTCTGTGGAGCTGGAACAGAGGATAGTTAGTGATATATACAGCATACATAACATCACACCAGTCTTCCTGTCTGTGGAGCTGGAACAGAGGATAGTTAGTGATATATACATCACACATAACATCATACCAGTCTTCCTGTCTGTGGAGCTGGAACAGAGGATACTTAGTTATATATGCATTACACATCACACTATCCTTAACCAGGGACCTTATATAGAGGGATTAGCAACTAAGCAATTAGCTCGCGGAGCTCCCCTCATCATGGTCCAACGCACATCTTGACTTGGCGCCCGTAGTATATCCAGTTAATCAGTCCGCCATCTTGTTTGTAAGGAGTTTAGATGATATGTGTAATGGTTCGAGGGGGGTCCAAAACTTTTACCTTTACCTAAGACAATAAATTCTAAAATATTAATTTACCGAAAGATGAATAGTTTTCTTATGTATCTGCGTCAAGCTGATATTTTAGGGGAAAGTAGTCAGCATGTAATACGCTCGTACTTTGCGGTTAAAATAGCGAGTCAGTCGGCCATCTCATCTGTAAGGAGTTTAGATGATATGTGTAATGGTTCGAGGGGGGTCCAAAACTTTTACCTTTACCTAAGACAATAAATTCTGAAATATTAATTTAGCGAAAGATGAATAGTTTTCTTATGTATCTGCGTCAAGCTGATATTTTAGGGGAAAGTAGTCAGCATGTAATACGCTCGTACTTTGCAGTTACAACAGCACGTCAGTCCGCAATCTTGTCTGTAATGAGCGTATATGATATGTGTAATGGTTCGAGGGGAATTTAATTTAAACTTTTACTTTTACCTAGGACAATAATTTCCAAAGCACTGGGAAACCTAACATTATTTATATAGTACATATAGTATCATATAAATATAGAGATTATTACCCGATGAAGTGTGTCATATTTGCGAAAGATTTGTAAAAGTCATATAGCACACTTTCGAGTATAATAATTTCTCTATTAAACATTCTATTTCATTTGATTCACGTAAAAGAAGTCTGGGAACGAGCCACTTAGCAAGGTTTGGTGACGTCAAGATAATCATAAATGGGTAATAAATACATTTTTCTCACAGTGGTATATTTCAAATATCATTACGTCAAAGGGAGGTAACACTAGTATTTCTTGTCTTTACGGAGATTGCCGATCGACGCACGAGCGAGTCGGCAAGACTCGGAGACGTTAACTGGTAACAACAATATACTGCAATAACAAAATAAGCGCTTATGCAAGCACCCAGTCGCTTGTGCGTTGAAGCGCGACGAGGAGAGGTCAAATTGCATCGCTCAGTAGAAATGATCATGAAACGAGCAGAAGAGACGAGTCCCTCTATATAAGGTCCCTGCCTTAACTTTTTCAACGCCTGCAAATCTAAGAAACTGAATAAAATTTATTTTGTAAAGGGTTTGTTGACTGGTACACTGATTATTAGTTCCCTGAAATGCCGGGGTAGTGCAGTGATTAGTGCGGTTCAGCTTCAGATCAGGAGGTCTGGTGGTCAAATCCTGTGAGAAGCATGACGAAGTGTTATTCATGCATTTGGCGTATGCTAAATACAATACATTCAAAAACCAGTCTTCTAGTTCTTATTCTTATTAATATAATTATATACATGTACAATAATTCTAACACTGTAACGCTACCTGTACACTACAGCTCTCGGTGACAGTTCTGACGTCATCAGTTTGAGGAGGCTGTGTTCCAGGAATGAGGCTGAGAGACTCTGCAAAGACACAGGCTCGTGGAACTGGAGGAGTTTCAGGTCCTTTTGGCTTTGATGAATCTGGAGATTAGACAGAATTTTAGTTCCATAGAGAACTCAAACGATTGCGGACTTAATTAAGACTTTCTGAATAATGTTTGTGAATACGTACGGGTATTTGGATCTGTAGCATAGAGAGACTCAGGTCAGAGGTCAATATAAACTGATCTTTGGTTGTCAACTTCATTTCATCGATTGTCTTCATACTTCCCTTCTCACCAACCAGCTTGTTCTGCAACATTATTAAAACACTATTTAAAATTGGCATATCAAAATGATATCCTAAGACCTCGATTCATCCAAATGCATACTGATGAGACCAGAGACCATTGTAAACAAATCAAACCTGGGTTTTATCAAGAACGATGACGTAATTAACGTTGTTCTCCTCCACCAGCTTCCACAGCAACTTCTCCTGACCCGGATGTGGAGACTCACAGAGTAGGTTCCCCCTCCGGCTCCTCAACGACTGTAGGATAACATGATGTTACTGTAGGATATCATAGTGTTACTGTGGGATAACATAGTGTTACTGTAGGATAACACTGTGGGATAACATAGTGTTACTGTGGGATACAATAGTGTTATGGTTTGGATGACACGTGACCCGTGGCCATTGATACAGTGAAATACATTAGTAACACATTGTTATGTTGAAGCACAGTATGTTGAAGCACATATCCCTTGTGATAAAATACGAGTTGTGGTTTCGTAAAAACAAGTATTAGTTACGACAGCAGTAAATATACACTGACAGTAGTAAATATACACTGACAGTAGTAAATATACACTGACAGTAGTAAATATACACTAACCTTATAACAATACTGGTTGTTCAAAACTTCGGAATATATTATAGTTATCGACTGAGAGACGGGTGTTCATGGGAGATGAACCACCTAGCACGTGCAAGATTGCATGCCGAGCGCGGAGCGCGAGGCATGCAATGCACGTGCTAGGTGGTTCACCTCCCATGAACACCTGTCTCTCAGTCGATAAAAAATTTACACGCTCACTTCATTGACTGTCACGATGGACGAAGGAGATGACATTCTCAGCCAAGCGTTACAAGAGGCTGAAATTCAACTTGAAGATGACTTCGAGAAATCTCAACAAACACAGCAAAATTACATAGTAGAAACAGGTAAGATGAAACTTAATTTTTCAACCTACTGTATAATAGCGTTCATATCCGTCACAAACCGTGGATTATTTCATTTCATGTAACATATGTACAGATTGTAGCGTCGTTTATTTATTTTCATTATTCCCGCCAGGGGCATGGCAACTTTGTCTGCAGTAGAGAACTGTTCTACACGCAGTAAGGTTTGGGTGCAATGCTACACTGAATTTCGGCGTAGTACCACCCATGGTTCGCTAGTTCCAGCCGCTGCTCGCAGGTTTCACCGCAATGCATAGCCACATGGCATTGCGGGCTTCCTCCCTGCCATAATACTAGCAGCCGCAATATAATTGAAATACTCTTGAAAGCGGCGTTAAACACCAACTCACTCACTCACTATTTTCATTATCTCGCCGCTACTCGCAGGTTTCACCGCAATGCATAGCCACATGGCATTGCCGGCTTCCTCCCTGCCATAATACTAGCAGCCGCAATATAATTGAAATACTCTTGAAAGCGGCGTTAAACACCAACTCACTCACTCACTATTTTCATTATCTCGCCGCTAATGGCTGCAATATTGCGCAAGCGGCGTAAAGCAATACCTCACTCACTCACTATTTCTATTACCAGAGCCAGAAACTGATTCCGACAGTGGTCTTGATGCTTTGCTGGACATCGTGGCCGAAAACAACGTCTCGGGTAAGCATGCATGTTGTTTTTGTTTGTTGATTAAATTATAAATTGTAGTCTTAAAACACGTTGTACATCCTTAATTGCAAATCGCCCACATGGCTGAAAAGGTTGTAACTTATGTCTTTGTTTTGCAAACGAAAAGTTCCTGCTCAGTTGTGCTAATTGAAAACAACGAAGATGGACCCAAGTGTTCAAAAATGACTGGCCATATTTATATATAATGAACAATGTAGATAGGTATGTTTATTAACGGTATATATATATATTTTATGAAATATACACATATATATGGTGTTTAAGTGGAAGGCTTTTTTAGTGATTGTTCAATTAATACAGACGAAACGAGCGAAAGATTAATTACTGAATATCAAATCGGTATCGATGTTCACAACTTTCGATTCAGAAGGTTAGTGTAAGTCATGAAAGAAAAACGGGAGCAAATCATGATTTTTATACCTAATAATTGTTTTTCATTCATAACTTCCAAGTGTCAATTGATAAGTCGCTATGGTACGTGCATGTGTGGATTCACGTCTAAACAATGCTCCAAGTTTCAATTATCATTCGTGTAAGATATAGCATGTTTCAAAATCTGTAGTCAGTTTTACATGTGAATATGTATTTTGGATGATCAGATGATTCAATCAGAAAGCCTAGTTGGGGAAAAAGTAGTTATTCCAAAAAATATTTGTTGGAGTAACATAATTTCATCAAGTAAGAAAGCAATAACCGCCAAAAAACATTTTATGTTGGATTTCTGTGAGTACTTTAATTTGGGTTATGCTAATAGTGAAAAAGGACATTTGTCATTTTTATGAGATCCGATGAAAGTAATATTAAAAACATTATTTTCAGGTGTCACTAGAACCTACCAACACGCAGAGGAGTCTTCTACAAGCTCTACTGATGTCACTTCTGAGAAAGGTAATTACATTAACATACATTTGATCAATAATATTATATATACTATGAATCCGGCCTATGTAAACAACAAAAATTTCACTCTTGACATCATACCATGTCTACCAAATGTTTCTGAAAAGATCTTTATGGACATATTTTTGTATTTCTTATATATATATTTATAAGAACATTTTAGGGATCTTTATGTTATCAGACCAAGTAATCATATTGATAACCTTTGTTTCGTTATAATAATAGATGTAAATGCATTTATCATTTTCATGAGATCGCATATAAGTAATATTTAAACTATATTTTCAGGTGTCACTAGAACCTACCAACAGGCAGAGAAGTCTTCTACAAGCTCTACTGATGTCACTTCTGAGAAAGGTAATTACATGTACATACATTTGATAATAATATTATATATACTATGCATCCAGCCTATGTAAAAGTAATTCACTCTTGACATCATATACTATGTCTATCTAAATCACTCTTGACATCATATACTATGTCTATCTAAATCACTCTTGACATCATATACTATGTCTATCTAAATCACTCTTGACATCATATACTATGTCTATCTAAATGTTTCTGAAAAGATCTTAATGGACATGTTTTCATAGCAGAATTTGGCACTCCATAGATTAATTGTATATTTCAGGAACGTCAACGTGTGCGGTGAAATGATTGAGGAACATGGAAGAGAATTTGTCCCGCCCAATACATTGATAAAAAACAAATGGTCTATGAATGTTCTATCTAAATGGATACAGGAATTCCTCGCAGATGCTGACAATGCAAGAGGCGAATGCAGTGAAGCTTACAGCATTCTGCAAGACTGTCAGCGAGAAATACACGAATTGTTTGACAGTGAACTTACAACTGTTTTGTGTATCTTCGTCATAGCCCTCAAGAAAGAAAATGGTGATGAGTATCCAGGTGAAAGTGTGTTATCTATTATCTGTGGAATACAACGCCATTTTAGACACCAAGGCCGGGAGGTGGATTTTTTCAATGATCCTGTTTTTTCGCGCCTGAAACAGACTATTGATAACGTGATGCAAAAGAAGTGTCAACGAGGAATTGGCATCAAGAAGAGGCAAGCTGAAGTTATCAGCCAAGCTCAGGAAGATATCTTGTGGAATAAATGTTTGTTGGGCTCATCGACACCGCAGGCGTTAGTTGACACAATATTCTGGATAGTAGGAATCAATTTCTGACTGAGAGGTGGAGAGGAGCACCGTCGATTAAGCTTCCAAAATTTTGATGTGGCTGTGGACAGTGATGCTCACAAGTACTTGCAATACACTGAAACGGGATCAAAAACTTACCGGGTCGGTCTAAAGCACCGTAAAATAGACCCACACACTGCCAGGGCGTATGAGAACAGTGATCCTGAAAGATGCCCAGTAAAACTCTTCGAACTGTATCGTATAGTGTGCTTCCAGCAGACAGAGACCCGTCCATTTTTTACTTTCGTCCTTTGTCCATTCCTAAGGAACAGGTGTGGTTTTCCAAACAGGGAATTGGCCACAATAAACTTGACGCTGTGGTGAAACAACTAATGAATAAGGCGGGTGTTGAGGGATACTACACCAATCACTCACTACGCGCGTCGACAGCAACGCGCCTGTACAACGCTGGTGTGGGTGATCAGCTTGTTAAAGAACAGACTGGTCACCGAAGTCTCGCTGTCGAAAACTACAAGCGGACCTCAGACGGACAAAAACGTGACGTATCAAAGATTCTTCAAGGTGATAAAGCACCAGTCGAAAAAGCGAGCCAAACTTGATGCCTCAAGTGAGGCCGAGGTTGAACCAACTCGTGGATTTATGTTCGAGAATTGCTCTAACATAACAATAAACAAGTATTATTGAGTTGATTTTTGTTGTTTTTTTCTTAATCATAACATACATGTAGACATTTCTACAAGACAGCTTAGTTTCTTTAGTAGGTGTTCATGGTGTTCATGGTGTTCATGGTGAAGTGTTCATGAGATGAACCACCAGTTTATTAACCAATACAGGTTGATACGGGAAATGAATAACCCGTCCAGTCAATAAAGTTAGTGTGTAAATCATTTTACATTTCATTGTTTGTCATCGATGTAATGTGTTTACAATTAATTTATGTAGAATTAAAAGCTATTATTAAATATTCCAATCATTTTGTCTAATTTGCCTTTGTTGTTTTTTAATTACTTGTCAAAGAGATGGTATACGGTAATTTAGTTCAAAACTGCAGGTACATCATAACAATGAACACCAGATAAAGTGAGAGGAACTGAGGAACTAACAGGAGCTGTTCTGACAATGAATTCCTGTTTACCGTCCAACCACATCCGGTTCTTGACTGGGGCACCTGTTCAGTAGACAAAGAGCAGATGTTAAGTATTGTCTTAATTGTGAGGAAAGCTAAACACAGTGCTGCTAAATTAAGACATAATTGACTCTTGGGAAAGTAATATGGTGAGAAGTTATCAATCTTTACGGTGGTGACAAACCTGCGTTGTGTTCAGCTAGCATCATCTGAAACAATGGAATAAAGTTCACGTCAGTTTCGTTGACATCTACCTTCGTGACTCACCACATTCAATAACAGTTTAATGGTACTTTAGTTATTGCATTAGTTCACAATGTAAAGATTTCCGTACCAATTAAATATATATTTGAATTACATGCAAAATGGTCTTACAACACAACATAAGGTCATAGTTTAGTCCTTTGAACAGTGCTCTCCCCATTCTACAGGTACATCCCTTATAAATGATATGCTAAAGATTACCTCCCTTTGCCTTATGAAATAAGACTGTTTTGGATTTCCAGATGAGTTATGTCGAGCTTTCCATTTAGCTACATAGTTTTTCTGTGGGATAACATATAATTATGTTTTGGATAAAACATTACCCGCGGGCATTGACACTGTGAAACACATTAGTAACACATTGTTGTGATAAAACACTTCGTTATGGTGAAGTACATTGGTACTTTAAGACTGATAAAAAGCAATTCCCGTGGGATAAAATATGATTTGTGGTTTCACAAAAACGATTGTTAGTTACGACTGTAGTAAATATACATTAACATGTAAACCTTATAAAACACTTGTTCACATTCGGGTACATCATAACAATAAACACCAGGTAAAGAGAGAAACAAAGATGATCTCACAGGTGCTGTTCTCACGATTATTATTATATCACTATTTCACAATGTAAAGATTTCCGTACCAATTAAATATATATTTGAATTACATGTACATGCAAAATGGTCTTACAACACAACATAAGGTCATAGTTTAGTCCTTTGAACAGTGCTCTCCACATTCTACAGGTATATCCCTTATAAATGATATGCTAAAGATTACCTCCCTTTGCCTTATGAAAGAAGGCTGTTTTGGATTTCCAGATGAGTTATGTCGAGCTTTCAATTTAGCTACATAGTTTTTCTGTGGGATAACATATAATTATGTTTTGGATAAAACATTACCCGCGGGCATTGACACTGTGAAACACATTAGTAACACATTGTTGTGATAAAACACTTCGTTATGGTGAAGTACATTGGTACTTTAAGACTGATAAAAAGCAATTCCCGTGGGATAAAATATGATTTGTGGTTTCACAAAAACGATTGTTAGTTACGACTGTAGTAAATATACATTAACATGTAAACCTTATAAAACACTTGTTCACATTCGGGTACATCATAACAATAAACACCAGGTAAAGAGAGAAACAAAGATGATCTCACAGGTGCTGTTCTCACGATTATTATTATATCACTATTTCACAATGTAAAGATTTCCGTACCAATTAAATATATATTTGAATTACATGTACATGCAAAATGGTCTTACAACACAACATAAGGTCATAGTTTAGTCCTTTGAACAGTGCTCTCCACATTCTACAGGTATATCCCTTATAAATGATATGCTAAAGATTACCTCCCTTTGCCTTATGAAAGAAGGCTGTTTTGGATTTCCAGATGAGTTATGTCGAGCTTTCAATTTAGCTGCAGATGACGTTTTGATTTCCATAATTTTAGTTCCATTTTTAATGTCATGTCATGGTGTTTAGCAATCACTTTAGACGTCAAAACAACGTCATACATAAGTAATGGGAGGGAATCAATATAAATACCACTAAACTGTTGAATATTCGTATTCGTATTGGTTGCATATGGATTTGTGTTGATGGACATGGAAAAGACCTTTGTCATGTTTGATTTACCTGTGTCAGCTCCCTGAAGGTCTTGCTATCTGTATCCACCTGTGCGTCCATGCCACTGTTGGTGTAGAGTGTGGTGAAGTCGTCCACGGTGAGACTGGTGTTTCCGTACTTGGTCATCTCCACCAGACAGTTGAACACACACTCGTACTGGTGCTTTAATGGTAAATTAACAATGCTGTAATATTTTAGGGAATGTACAATTTGGAACACGGCCAACAATGCTTATAGTACCAGTATAACGTTAATGAAGTTTCTTGAACATAACAAGCTATTATTAAAACAGATTGCGCTCAGGAAACCATTGATACGTTCCATAGTTAAATTACCTGACGAAAATGACAAATTTAGGGTTAGCAATTAACACATTGAACATAATTTGAACAATTACTGTAATAGTGAAAAAAGGAAAGATGTGTTTGCCCATCGTGCACCAATTTTCTAGAAAACTGAGCACCCACCACGGTCTGAATCATATTCTGCCTCTGTCCCCTCATTATGGACACGTAGCCCTGCACATCCACCTTCCCCTCCTCTCTGGCCTGGTCCAGCAGCGAGTCCACAGCAATGTACGTGCCTGTGCGTCCTATACCAGCACTGGGGACAGACATCATGTGTTAGATAGGCTAGAAATAATCAGGAGTCCACAGTAATGTACGTGCCTGTGCGTCCTATACCAGCACTGGGGACAAACATCATGTGTTAGATAGGCTAGAACAAATAAGGAGGCCACAGCAATGTACGTGCCTGTGCGTCCTATACGAGCACTGGGGACAAACATAATGTGTTAGAATCCTAACCTTCAACATCACTCACCTGCAGTGCACAAGCAGTGGTCCGTCTGTCCGTGTGTGTGTGCGTCTCATCATCCACATGAAGTTGACGAGAGCGAGAGTGTCGGGGACGCCGTGATCAGGCCACGTGGTGTAGTGGTACTGGACAACTCTCCGACTCTCTCCGGTCTGAAGTTAGAAGAGGTTTAAAAAATGATAAATTCAAACAAAGATATTTACAGGATTTGAATATTTTTTATTTGTACTATCATCTCTCTTTAGTCTGAAGTCGGATACATAATAATATGTGTTTTTAGATTATTGACGAAAGCATGTTTGAAAGAGAGCGAAAAGGATAATAGACAAATATGGGTGTCATGAGGAATTTGCACCTGTCAAAGGTGTAATCGTCATTAGGATTGTCTATCTTGAATCATTGTATTGCCTCACCTCTATGCGCTGAACCTTCATAGTCCTGACGGTGAAGTTAGCACGTGTGTTGGTGTCTTCTAAAGTAACCTGGAAGTGATCTGTGGTGAGCAGGTCATTCTCAGGCCAATACTGGTAACACTTTACCTGAAGAAAAATACTTGTGAATTGCAACTTGATCACAAGTTATCAATGCTACTCAGTTATCTTATGATTACTGATATCATTTTCTACAAACGGAAAATCCAAAGCATTAATAACCATAAGTCGATGGGTTTCTTGATTGTACATGCATATTCTGAACATTTATTCTGACCTTCATATCTTCCACAAGTCCAGTCAACATGACGACACGTCCAACTCTCTGTTCCCAGATCATCCTCCAGAAATCTCCAAGTGTGATCTTTTTCGGAGCTGAATATATACAATGTTGGTCACAACCATTAAACTCGTAAGTAGCCCTTACATGTAATGTAAAACGATACATTTATATCAGGACAAATTACATGTTATGGTTTGAACATTGTGTGTAGTTTATTTGAAAACTATAGAGAAAATGACCAAACTCAGCTAGAGAATGTTGGTAGGCAACGAACCTTGCGCTCCAATGTAAGTTTTCGTCTCGTTGATATTCTGTAAAACAAAATGCAAAGTTATCTCATTATGCCATCTCACTTTGTCATCTTTCACATTGGCCTTGCCAAACCAAACAGAAACATCACAGTCATCCACCTTAACCATTTAATAAACGAAGCGGATATCTTAAACCATGAGAAGAGTACTCAAACGATAACATAAGTAATTACAGTTACAAAGCTCCCTCTTGTAACTTTGCTCTCACCTTCGGCCAAATGATTTTACACATTGAAGCACTGTAACAAATATCTGTAATTGCTAAACCAAAATTCCAACAACTATTTGACAAAACTAGAATGTTGCAAATGTTTAAATATAATAAAAGAATCTTTCTGATGTTTTGCCTGAAAATAAGCAGGTTTTGGTACGTGACATCTTGGTTTGCATGACATCACTCCGTCGGTGACAAATATATAGTGTGCAGCGACATTCGCAGAATAAAACATAAAAAAAATGTATATATTGTTTTACACATGAAAACGCAAAGCAAAATAAAACTGAGAACATTGAGAAGGAATATGACTGACGTGCATGATGCTTGCGTTGATGTAGTCTGATCCGGGGACGTCGGGGAGGAGGGAGAGACGGACTCGGTTGTGATCATCTACAAGTGGAGATAATCATTATCCTTAACTTAAGAAGATGGAATTCGATACGCAGGTGTGAATGTACAAGAAATAAGAATTGTTCGAATCTAAATATATGACTAAAGACTCACACGGATAGTAGCCTTGGAACTTATTCTTCCCAGCATTTTCTTCCTTCTGTGAGTCAGCATATGTAGCAGTGAATCCTGTGGGCAGTCTCTGAAGAAGAAACATAGATTACATTATAATAGAAACAAAAAACAAAACAACAATATTTCTTAAGAATTTTTTCATTTCTTGTATTAACATAACACAAAGTTCGGCAACTAGTCGGGGAAATAGAAATGCGTTTTCGTGTTTATTTCGTAAGTTTCAAAGTTCAAAATAAATTATATTCGTATTTCAAGGAAGTGTTCATTTTAGTCTATTCCAATTTCTTTGTCATAGGATGTGATTTCACTTCATACTTCACTTTCACTCTATTTTGGAAACAAGGTGCTGCTGCCTTCTGAAATCATTTCCGGGCCCAGTTGAAACAATGAAGATATTTTTTTTTTATAAAATGCGTCTCTAATGCGATTAATATATATATACATATAAATAAAGTCAAAAGAGTTTTAAAAGAAGAATATTTCATAAAGAAATACCACCCAAAATTGAATACTATTAAATTCTGACGCATAATTTCATGAATGTACATTGTCCCCACTATGACGTCATAATATATAGACTATGACGTCATAACCTTCTGTATAACGAATCATTCTCCCTGAAGATGAAATGAAACCGGTAGGAGAAAGAAACTCGGCGTTATGTTTTGAATTTTTTGATAATTTGAAGCAGCCATACACCTGGACATTTGACTTTTTGTACATATATATATATATATGCAAAAGGGAATTTATTCTTATAAGAGTGAGTACATGTTGGCTTTATCGCACTGTCAGACAAATGGTTATATGATTATTATAGCTAGTCTAGTTTTTTGCTCCTTTCGCTTGCAGCTGAAGATTCCACTGGACTGGTTTACAATTTACAGTGTACATATTGAAAATCTGCCACTCTCACTCTAAGGAGGTAATCTAACTTTCAATTTGGTCCATGTGCACTCAAAATATTGGCATCATTTTAGAATCATATACATATATTTGTAACATTTGATGTAAAGTCAGAGAAAACATAAGCATGGATTTTGCAAAAATTAAAAAAAGAACATTCGGGGCAAATGACGAGAACGTTTATCTTCGCAGGCCACTATCAGTTGTCTTTCAAAACTTTCACAATATCTATACATATTCAAGTAAAAATGAAGGAAGTACAGAACTCACATTATATTCAGCTTTAAATCCTCCCTCTCTTCTCTTTATTTTCTGTACAGTAGCTGCCAGATCCTCCACAGGCACTTCTCTGAGGACCTCCTCATCGTCAATGTTGTAGTAAGGTTTGGAAGACGGAGCCTCGTCCTCGACCATGATCTCTTCTGATTGGTCATCGTCTTCGTCACGTGATTGTTTGGGAGCTGGTTGCTGTGCTACCTTAGCTGTTTTCTCTTCTTTTATCGGGTCCATAGTAGCCATGGCAACATTTATATACACGTTATCTGGATTAAAAATAGTATCTATCAGGGGTTTTGCTTGAAAAGCATTTCATAGTTTGTATGAAAATGATCTTAAAATAAACTTACCAGGGGAAACCGTTTTCCTTTTTCTTGTGGAATCTAAAAAACAATATTTTACAGTATTACTATTGAAGACTGAATTTCACAAGGAACACCTAATGGCACCATCTCTTTAGATGAATACGACACCGAATTAGCTATTACTCTGTATGTGACATTTCAAAGTATGACAATGATTCCTAAATTCATTCTTAGTCATCCATGACTGAAACCGACAACATATCCATAAGTAACCGTTATCAAATTATGTGGGGCTACAAACACTTTGTTTCAATGAATTCAACGTTTAGTGTTAATACAAACCCTTCTATAACTCACTTCCCGATTCTCAGATGTTACACGTTAGTCTCTAGATTGCTGAACAGTCCATGTTAATCACACGATGTTTCATGTATGCCAGTGACACTAAGGGTAACTTACCAACATTTGAATGATGTTTAAGCGTGTCTTCACTTTGATAGCGTTTGCTTCTTTTTCTGTAAGTTTAGATGATGTAAATCAACATATTGCTAAATGTATGTGACATTTATTTAATAAATATTCTTCATTTATACTGGGTTGCAACATATATGTAAAGTATATAGTAACATAAAAACATAAATCGATGTTAACTAATTTACCTTCTGCAGATTACGACAGCGACGATGACAACAATGATGACAACGACAGCAGCAGCTGCACCAGCAGCAACAGGGATGACAATATCTGTAGGTTCATCTGTTGAACGTTCTGCGAGAAGAAATATATGCACATATCAATTTAAAGTATTATGTTAACTGTAGGTAAACCGATGCTTGTTCAATGCTAGTTACAAATTGCTTCTGATCTTTTTTGCTGCTTTTATAAGAATTACTTGACAAAATGATATATTGTGGATGTATCTGGTCAACACAATCATTTGATACACCAGCACAACAATTTTGTGAACCATGGAGTTAAAACAAATAAAAGTCACAATCATGCCATATAGGTAACATCCAAATTTTAAGCTCATACAGTTTTTAGATATGCTCAGAAAACAACACAAAGTCCAAATATCGGACCGTTTTTGGTCAAAATTTCCAAAATTACTTAAACGGTATGAGTTGGCATCACTAAAAGGCACAACAGCAGCATGTAGGTTACTTCCATGCCAAATTGAAGATTCCAAGTCATATATTTTTTTAGATATGCTCCGATGTAACAGTCTCAAATGACTCTACCGCCTCATATGACTCTAGAGTTATTTGAGGCTAGCCCCATATGACTCTAGAGTCATATGGGGCTAGCAAATTGCACAAATTAGTCCAGCCTCAAATAACTCTATTCAGGATCAAATGACTCTACCAAATGTTCTGTGAAAGAAGATTTACGTATTCATAATTTCACATTTTTCATGTTTTAGTTCATTTTCAGATACAGTGGAATGGTCTGAATTGAATATTCGTAGAATAAAGTACTAGAGTTAAATGAGCCTAGGCTCAAAACACTCTAGAGTTAAATGGGCCTAGGCTCAAAACACTCTAGAGTTAAATGAGCCTAGGCTGAAACCACTCTAGAGTTAAATGGGCCTAGACTCAAAACACTCTAGAGTACCAACTGTGTGAACACCTCAAAGGTATAAAGGGCTGACAACAATTACTTGATTAAACAGCAGTTGAAATTAATTTTCTGAAGAAAGACCTTCTCCTTCTAAGAGATACACATTTTGGAGTACATGCTCCTATCTATAACTTATTTTTTATATTTAATCAGGTAATGTCCTTCTAACAAACACTAGATTTACCTTAAAAAATCAAATTTGTGGCTGGACAGTATTCATAGTGATTATGATTATTATGATTCTGATTGGTCTTTAAGAGTAAACCATTAAACCAGTAATGTCCGGAATTCATTTTCATTATTAGAATTACCATCCCCAAGTATGTTGGTGCAAATATTCTGTAAATAGTGATGCCAATGAGACACTGTATAATGGTGTAAGAGAAGCCGATAACTTTGTATTTTTATTTTTATTTTTGTAAGTGTCGATTTTATGTACCGTAACATTATTTAATTCATACCTCTAAATGACGGTAACAGTTTGGAGAACAGAACTGACCAGGGGTTAACATTCTAAAAAGTATTGTTGTTTATGTTTCTCTGTAAACTATCAAAAAAGGATCAGCAATGTTACATATTGGTGATGTATTGTTTGTTGTACTTATTCAATGTACTTGTAGATATTGTTTTCTTATAAAGTTCATATGAAAATTATTAAATTATTTTTAAAAATCGTAAATTGAAGAGTTTACCCCCTTTCTTCTTGCAATATACGAAATATTGCATGACTGATCAAATAATAAATTTCAGATTGAATATTGTATTCTTAGAAAATGATCGATTTGTCAGTACAGGTGAACTAATACAATTGACGTCCAAACGAAATCCTAATTACAATTACAATTAAAATAGTACTGACATTTGTTTTAATTTTGGGATGCAGCTTTGCGATTTTTAATATTGTGTTGCGTTTATACTTGGATACAAGCATAAACAATATAAATAATCCTTACGTAAGGAACGCTGTCACGCTGTGCAAAAAAACCCGCTTACATGCATTGACTGTATATCAATCAATAAAATACCACCATCCAATGACAAAACTCTTGATTGATTAAGATTTAATTGGCATAATTTGATGACTCATATTATTATCAATTATTCAACTGAACAGGAAATCGTATTCATTATTGATGCTCCGAATAAAATAGTATGTGGGTTATTGATGTTTCTTACAAAATATATATTTCATGTTCTTACATTTGTGTATTCTATTGATAAGAATCTGATCATGATACAAGGGGATTTTTGGTCCACCGGGTCATTTCATGGGCAAGCTTTCCGAAAGTTGATGCTATAGGCAGGATGTATTCATATTTACATTTCTTTAGAAGCGTTTATTAATAAATATATTTTTGCAGGACACGAATTTTCATGTCAGATTTGATTTGGTTGCTAAAATAAATCGTATTTGCATAAATCATATTCCAGTATGCTGGAGTAAATGTTGTTTACATAATATTTAACTAATAATCTATTTTAATTATACTAGAACATTATATGTATGGCCATGCCACACGTGACACCATATTGTCAACACATTCAACATATTTGCTGTTTTCATACAAATTGAAGCATTTGGTATATGTTCATTATCATCTCAGTTAAAATCAGAAAAAAGGTTAAACAATGACGTCTTTTTGGAACATTTTTATTCTTTAGACTAAATTTCAAACTCTGAGAAATATGGAATCATAAATGCTAAAAAAAAATGTTATTCCATTCATTATTCAATCGTATATTTCACCATAATATTGCAGGTGAACAGTGTCTATGAATAGTCATTTCGTTATTGCGGATATATATAAACACATCCATCAAACAAATGATACGTAAAAATGTGTCTTTGTCATGTTTTTGTTTTGGTGAAGATATGTTATATCCATTGCAAAATTCGAAGTCATTGAGGTTATGACAAGTTTATGTCTCCAAGTAATATGTGCATGCAACCATTTTTACAACTAGTTATTTATGTCCCATAGCTATGCACATCCATCTAACTACTCAATCACTGTTGACTATCCATAAACTTTTATGTTTGCTATCATATCTCATTCAACTTAAATAATTAATCATACAAAATACTTTCACGTGCTTTGGAAAGAGGTCAATGGGAACGAGGCTATAGATACCAACGATAGAACTTTACCAAACTAAAGAATTAAACCAAAGCTGAACTGCTGTAGTAAACTTAAATTATAATAGAAACAAAAGATAATAATATTTAAAGATGAACAAATCATGTTGGTCCCGTTAGGATAACCGGGAGAAAACTAAACTTTTCTGCTTGATGTTATCATATAAGTCTCTTTTATGCATTTGCATAAGTAAGTTTCAAATTTGATTAACCCTAAACACAAATAGACTGTTACAGTGCGATACTATTTTTGTCAGCATGGACAAAAAAGTTTATGTTTTTCTTTGAATTATAATCGCATTATTATACCCCCGCCAAGCAGGGGATATAGTATTCGGTAACGAACGTCCGTACGTACGAAGTGGAATAACTCACTACTATTCACTAGATTCTTTTCATACTTTATATATAGGTCAACGATAGTAATGTAATGTAATGTAATGTTCAAAAAATGTTATGTGACCTCGAACTTCACGATCACAACGAAACTTTGACAAGTTACCCTTGTCAGCGAGATATCAAAATACCCTTTGACTAAAATGTCTATAAGACTCTTTACATTATACCTACGTTCTACTCAGGCAGACAGAGGGCTGATTTGATTTTAGTGACACTGGCATAATGTTCAAGGTCAATCAGGACCCAGTCGATTTGTGTGACCATAGCATTATGTTTTTACTTTGAAGTATTGATTTACGGTGAGTGATCATGTCACCTAAGTGACAAGTGCTTGTTTCCAATGGTCACTATATATGTGCGTGCTTAAAGAGCCATCACGGATGTTAGTATTTCAATTTTTTGGAAAATATTCTTATAACGTCATTCGCCAGAGAATTTTTTTATCTACAACATGGCATATGTTAAATAATTTTCATATCACGACAATGTATTGCAATTTGGTTTAAAAAAGAAGTACCACTTCGACTAGCGCGCGCTAAGGGTATCTGACGTATATAAACAGAATCCCCTTTTTTAATACGTACTACACAAACAGCAAGCGATTCCGAAGCGTGAAGGCTCGACTCTAGCGCAAGTCGCCATAACAACCCATATGCTGCACGTGCTTCACGTGTCTCTCTTGCAAGTTACCCTTGTCACACATTACTGAATGTGACGATTGCTTTACAAACAATGTTTCTAAATGTCCTGAGAATATACAAATTATTTCCTGTTTAATGTTCTTTTATTGAGATAAGACCAGCAAATTATGACAAATTTTTACTCTCATTAATTATAAAATTCAAGAAAAATACCTAGTTGGGTAAAACAATTATTCAAATATCTGTAGCAAATACATAATTAAATGAAATAGTAAATAAATCACCGCCAAAAAAATATATATATTTCGATATCTTTCATTGCTCATATTTTTTATTATTCTTTCGTGTCTTTGTTTACTGTGTGTGAGCTAGACCATAATGCTTTGCGCTTGAAAATAATAGACTGAATCTATATTTAGACTGGAAAACACCTTTACTAATTAATGCAATTTCTCGGCTTATTTTAAGTTGAGGAATTAGGGAAAAATTAAGTGTATTTATTTCACGGAGATGCATTTTTGGAAAAATTTTGATATTTTCATCAACATTCGTGATGGCTCTTTAAGACATTCGAAGTATCTCGTGACTCAAACATTCGAAGTATCTCAAACTATTGCATCACAATAGAGCACCGATAGATAATAGACTTATAATACTCAAGGCTCAAGATATGTCTACACAAGATTTTCTCATTAATATCTTTAAAAGTGAAAAAAAAAGGACAAATTCAAATTATATATATAGGGGAGGGCGTGATAAGTTGAGCCAATATTTCATTACAGCTGTGTAAAATATGTTGATCAATATCAATATGTTTTGGCAAATACAAATACATAACATATTGCAGATATCATTATACGATGCATATTTGCATTGTTACAGGCTTTCAGAGTAAGCTGATCATCTGCAAGTAGTAAGTTGATCCCTTAGCTTACATAGTGTTGTTTATATAAAAAGAAATCAAGAAATATCAAGAAATACAATATCTCGGAACATAGTTCACGTGGTTGTAACAAGGATTTCAGACGATTTCACGAATTTTACGAGCGACTCTATATATTTACCAGGGATCACGCGATAATAAAGCGTCTTTTAAACTTAAATAAGGTTAATAATAGACCCTGATAGTCAGGAAAAACCTTCCTTTCCTTCCTATCAGGGTCCACAACTTTACCATATTCTCGGTATCATGGTCTATCCTTTATCCAGTGTGGATGAAATGTACTAAAGGTAGATGTACACATCATATTGATTACGTGTATAGAGATCCGTAAAAAAAACCTTTTTTTGAGATAGCTTTTATATGTATGCTTTTCAGAAAAAAACGAAGACATAGAAGTATTCAGAATGTATATATAACAACAAGACATGGTCATAAACATCCACCACCATATTGGTTCTCATGAAAAGATAATTGATCGCTTCTCATTTACGAACTCGATGCATCAATCAATATTTGTATACGGTACTTGAAAGGTCACATGCCTGTAGTACATTCATTCATAGGTAGATCACTTTCTTGATGTTATAATAGATATTTCTGAATGACATGATTGCATAATATGTATACATTGCAAGGCTCTGTAAAAATAGAGTGTTTGTTTCTGTTAACAATGACACTAGCTTTGTAATTATAAAAGTACAGTCTAAAGGCGCTGTAGCACGTTTTTTGCATATTTTTTTTCTCAAATTTGCTATTTATCATTAAAGTTTTTACACTATACGGTTATATTAGAGGGTAAAACATCACATTACACGACCTGATAAGCCGTATCCATAGAAAACGGTTGTCGGCAATGAAAGAAAATGGTGCGACGCATAAAGCGACAGTGGCTTGTGAGAGAGTAAGATTTGTAGGGATCATGCGAATTTGAATTCAGAATGCAAGTTGGTTGACCATTCTATCATTGTTCGATATATATTACTCTACTTTCAGTGTTTAGGTATTGCTAAATCAGTCAGATCTTAACTTACAATGTACATTCGTTTTAGAACTCTTTTTATTGATTGATGAGTATCATTTAGCCATTGGTAACACTTATTTACCTTTTCGTGAGATCAATTTATTTCAGTAAGAAAAACGTGCTACAGCGTCTTTAATGTATTTGGTCCAAGGACTTTTGTAAACCGGACAGGTAAAGAAGTAATGTAGCTAAACCTGCCAGTTAGCATCAGCCTTAACAGTAACGGAAGTGGCACGACCTTCCAAATATGCTGTGTTAGGATTCCAGAAAGGCATGATGGCTCAACCTACCCAGTGGTTCAACGAATTAGTTCGGTATTGTTGACACGTTGCTGCAAAATACATGTGTAATACTTTTTAATCACAAAGATGATTACTTGATGCTTTTTGAAAATATTGTCTGTTTTCTTTATTGGTAATTTCATTAACAAGCTTGTTGTTTAATATTTACATGTAACATATTAACTCCATTATATTTACGTCACAATATCCCATCAAAATTATACTTAATATACACCACCGTGTAATATGGAGCATATTATTTTTAATATCTTTAATTATAGCTCTAAAAATCTTGACATTAGCAAAATTTCGAAATTGTCTTTAAATTCGACTAAAGTTGAGGGAACCTACTTTGATAATGAACCAGTCATTGCTATCACTACTACTAGACCATGGTATCAAAATAATACGAAATTCACCCACCCTTTCTTGATTCACCGGTTTAAGACAAGTTTACTATGTACGCATGTTCGCAGGTACATACAGGGATATTTATATTACACTGAGGCATACTTAAAAAGCGCTAATATCGAAGGACTAACACGATAAAAACAATCGCCATATTGATTCTCACTAACACTCTCAAAATTTTCCCAAATCGTCCTTAATCTAAAAACTATGATGTATACATGTATGTACACAAATAAAATATACATACAACGTGCACTCAAAAAACATACAAGAACATTAAAATAGAAAAGCATGCTTCTCATTTTCGTAATCCTATGGCATCAAGCCCAAATAGGGTCATAAGGGGGTCACCAAATAAACAATTTAGAATCCCTTTTGGATAAGGAGTCTGCACGCAACTTTTCAGCTCTCTGGACCTTATAGAACTGGAGAAGAAGATGAAAATAGCTTTTTAAGGTTGGGACCCCTGTGACCCCATTTTAGGTCAAGGGGTCACGTAATCCACAATTTAGAATCCTCATTACCCAAGGAGTCTTCACACAACTATTCAGCTCTCTAGACCTTTTGGAACTGGAGAAGAAGATGAAAATAGGTTTTTAAGGTTGTGACCCCTGTGACCAAATTTGGGGTCATGGGGTCACGAAATATACAATTTAGAATCCCATTACCCAAGGAGTCTGCATATAAAATTTCAGCTCTAGAGTCATTGGTTCTGGAGAAGAAGTCGAAAAAGCGAAAAGTTTACGGACGGAAGGATGGACGGACGGAAGGATGGACGGACGGACGCCGGACGCCATGCCATGCTAAACATTAATACGCCATTTCTCTATGTCGTACTCCAACAATATATTATGCCCTCGCACATATCACACTCGAACAGACACACGGACGCACAGACGCACGTACGGACACACGGGCTGATGGACGGATTATCACTCAAACCTATCGCCGTCCAGTTCTTGGCAGTGTAAAAATGAAGTGAAGACATAGGCTAGAGTTATTTGAGGCTAGCCCGAAATGACTCTACCAGCATTGATTTGGTAAAGCCTGAACAATATTGAGGTTTAGGTAGAGCCATTTGAGCCTGGATAGAGTCATCTGAGCCTGAGGAAAATTCTAGCCCCAAATGACTCTAGAGTTATCTGAGGCCAGGCTCAAATGACTCTAGAGTTATCTGAGGCCAGGCTCAAATAACTCTAGAGTCATTTTTGTACTAGAGTCATCTGAGGCTCAAACACCGGTTTCGTCACATGACGCATGCACGGACGCAGGGAGAGGCAGAGCGTTCTATACCATCGACTACATCACATCAACTCAAAGAAAAACCACACAAAGAAAGCTAAACCTTCTAAAGTAGAAGAGCGAAAAGTTTACATGTTTATACATGCATATCACGGAATGGACCAAACCTGCACATAACAAAAAAATTAAACGATCATATTTGTATAGCTTGTTGAAAGTGGTATTATAAAGGAACATACGAATAGATTGTTGTTGTCTACGTTCGCATTATTATACTACTTTTAAATATAATGATGTACATTTAAATCAAATACACTAATAACTTGAGCATATTGTTTAATTATAATTCATTGCATATTTTCTTTTTAAATCACTAAAGGTTATTGAAGTTTTGACAGTTTGATAATGTGCAGAAGATGAGGAGCGGCAAAATAGGTGCCTTTAAACAGTGAATTAAAGTTGGTTCTTTTTCAAATTCAGAACATCTAAGTCGATCATGGTTAAACTGAAAAGTCATTGATGGATCCCTAAAGGCGTTATATATTGCTGTAGACTGCGTAAATAATCAGTTAGCCGTTTTCTTGTTGAACACACCTTTATTACACTTCTGTCTTTCCCATCCTGCTTTACAGCCACTGGGACAGTTTCCAGTCACGTGATGACAAGCATCATCAGAGCTACAGTTCCCACACGTCATGCTGCAGTTGGATCCATACAAGCCTGGGGAACATTCTGCAAGAAACAACACAAGTCAAACTCTGTAGAATTGCTTTAGACATGTACCATAGAAGAACGTATATTATCATAACATTTGTTAGACGAAACAGTGCAACTTAGGAAGCAATGTAAATTAATATCTAACATCGAAAAGTAATATTTGCTTTTTGATAATTTCATGTTATGAATGTCATTACCTTGTGTGCAGGTCTGCCCCGTATATCCGTCCTGACATGCCTGAGAGCAGGTTCCATCTGCAGGACAGTCCGATTCTCCCTGACAGTGACGTTTACTGCAGAGCGTGCAGTCAGATCCAAATGTATCAGCAGGACATTCTGTAAGTGAACAGTCACATCCACACGGCAATGTACATTTTTTTTGCAGAGATAAACAACAGCATTGAAGAGGATTGTAAAGTTAAGGTTGATACAAACCCAAAATTGAATGATGGGTTTCCCTCTAGATCTAGCATGTTTATGAATTAATGTTAAAATCTGTTTGATATGTTCATTCCTGAAACACAGTGCTCAAATAAACTCCATAACACATTTTTTTTGTTAATAGAGAGAATTGTCTCAATGTCACATGAGAAAGTTTAACGAGTCTTACCATAGACATTTTGATGAACAAATTTTCAATTTGCAGTATCCTGTAGTTTTGATGCTAAGCTGCACTTGACAATTGAGTAATGAACCCCCAACGTTTGGAAATGCGACCTTTCATTTGTGGAAAGGCGTTCTTTCCAAGAGATGGAAAGATCGCATTTCTACAGGCATATTTCCACAACTGGCAGAGAAGTGAAACGTTCATAAAATACACTATGCGGGTACATTATAATAGCAAATTAATCACCAAATACGGTCAATATATTGCAATGGATCTAGTTTTTTTATAGGTTACAAGTATTAATTAGTAATGTTGGCTTGTACAAGACACAATTACAAGATATTATTATTTGAAAAGATCATTAAATGAAGCATGAATAAAATCACCGTTCGTTTTTTTACAATGTGTGTAGTTGAGATCACATTATCAGCAATACATACACATACATTTCTATTTTTAATATTCTGTTCATACATTTAAAAGTATTCACTTGCCATTATGTACTATATAAGAGGTATTTGAATTAACATCATGTGTAACACTGTACAATTTTACGTTAGTGACGGTCTTATTTACCTTATCTCTTGTGAATCTAATAAGATTGTTCCCACTTTTTAACACCCAATCCTATTTTATTCACATAATAATCACTGAATATTTCTTTATAAAATAAGATTTAACTACTTATCCTTCCTTTATGTATAACCACATGATGATTACAAATATGTATTATACAGTTACATCAATGGCGCAAAATGTAAATTAAATGATTACACAGGGTAAGGAATCATACAACATTAAAATTCGTCCATTTTGACACGCATATATAATTATATTTGTCCATACATCATAATTGATCTTGTTGATTATCAAATTACAAATAAATACAAATAGGTGTCATCTCACGAGAGAAAATATTGCATTTGATTGAACTGTAGCATTTGAATATCATGAATATCCATATTGTATTTATAAATTATGAAATGTAATATAAACTATGTCGTGAAAATATTGAAATACTACTGCACAGATTCCGTTCAATTTTTCGCATTGACTATTGACCAAATATTTTTATCTGAATCACTATAAGTTATTTTAGAACACAAGTAAATGCATATGAAGTACATTGTAATGAGCATATGTTTAATTGAATCAGCTGTCAAATCAGCGGAATGATCACTGCGCTGGCAATGCATAATTTCGACAATGTTAAAAGGATTTTCACTTGAAATTGTGTACATGTATAAACACAAACATTCATTGCAAAACATACACCTGAACTACTTTGCTTGCTGCTACTCTTGCATGAATTGAACAACTAGAAACGAAAGAGTTCAACGCGAACAAAACGAAATTTAGACGATATATCACAAAGATTCTGTGCAAGGCCATTGCTAGTGTTGGAGAGAAGAATTGTTATTAGAAATTACTAACATCTCATGTACAATCGTACATCGTGTGTAATTACACCTTGACCTTCAAGGTCACATATTCAATGATCACTTTTCATTGTGAAAAAACAATGTAATGATTTAAAGTGTTCATAGTCAAAGTTGTGACCCTAAACCTTCAACAGATTTTAGAGAAAACCTTTTCAGATCATGGTCTTTCGCCATAGTTGATACATAACATATAAGAGCCTGATAGGATAACAACGTTTTAAGTTATAGCCTTTACAAGGATTTTTGTAGTAATTTCAGTACTCATAACCTTGACCTTTGACCTTGTGAACATGTCAAAATTATTCCCTAGGTGTACAAGAAAGAAACTATGTAAATGAGGTGTTAATACCTTCATGGAAAAAGTTATTTGGTGATTTCAGAACTGGTGACCTCTGACCATATCTTGTGACCTTGACCTTTGACCATCAATGATCACTTTTCATTGTGTATAACAATCAGGTAATAATTCAAAGTGTTAAAAGTTTAAATAAGGCATTTCGCAAAAGCATTCTCAAATCGTGACCTTGCTGTGACCTTGACCTTTGACGGATTTTATTGAAAACCTTTTCAAATCTCAACCTTTCTCCATTGATATACACCAAAAAGTGCCTGATAGCACAACTATTTTTCAAGTTATCGTGTTTACAATTATTTTTTCAGCGCTTTCAGAACTCATGACCTTGACCTTTGACATTGAATGTGAACACATCAAAATAATTCCCCAGGTGTATAAGGAAAACTCTATGTATATGATGTGTTAATACCTTCTTGGAAAAAAGTTATTTAGCGATTTCAGAACTGGTGACCTTGACAATAATTCGTGACCTTGACCTTTGACCTTCAAGGTCACACACTTATTGATCACCCTTCATTGTGAATAACTATCCTATGATGATTTAAAGTGAACATAGCTAAGATACAGCATTTTTGCACATCATGTCCAAATCGTGACCTCAATGTGACCTTGACATTTGACGGATATGAATGGAAACTTGATATAAATTTGGTACTTCTCCATAGATGATATAGACCAAATATAAACCTCAAAGAACAAAAAGTGTTAAAGCTAGCGAGTTTACAAGCATTTTTTCAGAGATTTTATAACTCGTGACCTTGACCTTTGACCTTCAATATGATCATGCCAAAACAATTGCTCAGGGGTAAAAGTATCATTGTATGTATGAATTGTTAAAACCCTATCATTAAAAAGTTATAGTCAGAACAGAGTGCGATGGAACGGCGGCGGCGGCGGCAGAACACTGATGGCAGCTCCGACCTAGTCGGGGCTGCAAATGAAACAGTGAAGCCATTTTTGTCAACCCTCTTTCCCTTTCTAACTATTTACACTTTTATCCGGGCTCATTTCTAGTTTTGCACTGATATATGATGGGTGAAAGGGTGTCACCGTTTCGTGTCACTGTTTTCGCGTTTCACCATTTCGTTTTTACGATTTCAATTTAGTGTAAAAATTCAAGCACGAAATCGAAATGGCCCCCCTCAGCCATCATACTAATAAGCTACATGTAGCCATTCCAATGTCTACCATGAAGTGAAATGACACTCGCACATCCGAGGTTTATACATGTATTTGTGTTGCTCAAAAGGACTTTTCAATTAACGTCTGGTCTTCATTTCTTTGGCAGATATAGATTTAGAGATATCTAACGTTCATTATTCACATAATACGTTTCGCATACTTTATGTATAAGAAATGCAATCAATACAAATCAATGTACTAAACAAATAAATTTATTTGATTTTTATTCGATAAACTCTGATGACGTTTGGAGCTGCTGAAGTATTGTTAAATTGACAATTAAAAGTCACCATTGGTTGTTCTAATGTAAGCAGTTCCATTCTTTCAAGTGAACTGTTTAACCGTTAGTAACTTACTTTTAACCACCCGTCACTCGTTAAAGCAGTATGAACCTTCAAAATCAGATTGTTTGGAAAAAAGACAAATTTGAACAATGTTGCTTACTGACGATATTCGGTCTGTATTACTGTAATGACACATCTAAATCACATAGATATGTTTGATTAACGACTCGAACTCATAAAGATCTCAGAATAATTCCAAAATCGTATGATTACAACATTTTTATCACTAGTTGTGGGGATGAAATTTTAAGAACCAGTTTCTTCCATATTTTGCTTGAAGTCAACTTGGTAACAACATTTTTGTTTTCGTCCTCTGAAAACTAATGTTTACTGCATAGTTTGGGCACAATAATGATTTAGATAATAATAATAAAAAAAAACAGTACCATTGCAAATTCAGTCGTCATTTTTTTTTAAATGTCAACATGAATAGCTTTTCTTCGAAGACATTAGTCATTAACTATCCTATCTTTATGTCTTTAGTGTTTACTTCAATACATGTATCCTAAAATTGCCACATCATAACATTTTAGGTATGAATGAATGGGGGGTGACTTTTTTGGCTATGTATATTTCCTAGCCTTATCCAGATGCCTCAAAGCATCTTTTAAAATATGTTCTTGTTAGTGATTTCTTCTTACAAATACGAACATACTATTTTGATGAATACCCCAAAATAATTTAGTTTTACGGTACATTGGCCAATTTAAGCAGTAACTTACCAGACATGTCTCAACAAACTGATTCTACTCACGACTTGTACAGTCGTCTCCTCTCCACCCCAGGTGACACCCTCCAGAACACTGTCCAGTCTTAGTGTCACACACAGATGATGAATTAATACACTGACGATCAGAGCAGAGCTTGATACAGTTGACTCCGTAGTTGACACCTTGATTACATGCTGTAGATAAAACAGATCAAAAATGCCATATTAGGGTGATGATTGTGATAATACCATATGATATTGCTCAGACCATAAATATCATACAGAGGTTAACATTCTCACAGGGCGTCCATACTATGATACTACTAGTGTAATGTATTAATGCTTGCTTAAAATTGGTTGTATTTCAAATTTTAGTGTTTTGTAAAGTCGACACTTTGTATATAACCTGTTACCTGCTGGTTTCTGTCTCAGTAAGCAAACAATTACACCACACACATTGATTAGTGTTCTTTTTTGTTCCTTAAGTCTCCATCATCATGGTCTATGTATAACTACATTAAAACTGTGTTTCTTAACTTAGATAGTCTTTCTGTGATACTGGTCATGTAGTATATTGTCTTACGCATTCAGTAAGTATAAATTGGCTAGCTCGGGGTTTCGCCAGCAAACTGATATGGAAACCTTTCACATGACAAGTAAAAGAGACACCCCAATTACTTTTTTAACAATTCAATCTTCAATCATAGACTCATCTTATTTCTCCTTCTACATCTCTTTTGAAATATCTAACGAGTTGACATGAACAAGAGCATAAGTGAAATATGTCACCTCGACCTGACGGCCTCGGCGTTCATTTCTTATTTTTTCATTTTATTTTTCTTCATATTTTCTATTTTTTTACATTAATTCGGGTTGACAACAGTGTTCATAAACAAAATGCATATATGCGACACGCAAGTTACAGTGACCTTAAACCATACAGACTAAAAGATAGGTACATGTAGTTTCAATTAATTAGTAATCTGTTCCCTATTACTTTGACAGTGTATGTATTAAAACAAAATACACATATGCGACACACTGGTTTCAGTGACCTTAAGTCATATAGACAATAACATATATACATGTTAAATCAAATTCAAACATTATATAGGTATATAGGAATAAACGTTTAAGTTTTACAGGTAGTTAACGTAAATCAATTGTTCAATATAACATTTAAGGATGACCAAAATTTAATAAATGTATCATTTTCACCAGAAACTAAATAAATGTATTTTGTTATGTCGTAGTACTGTTTAATGTGACTTAATACATACTTAAAATTTGGAATATTAATTTGTTTACTGTTCTTGAATATCATGTCTTTAACACGCAAAATAATAGCGTTATAATATTTCTTCCTTTGATTCCAAACATTATTATTGATAGCCTCAGCGTTCATATATACAGGCGCTATGTGTCATATAACGTTACAATGGTCTCAGCTTGTAACCTGTATTTGCACATTAACGAAGAGGTCAAAGGTTAAGTTCTTATCAAAAACTATAACCATTCTTGTAAATATATCAATTACGTTGTCTCTAACTTCCGATGCCCATGATCATGTATTACTTGCTGATATTACGATGTCGTTACAGTGGTCCCTCTTCTCCACAGAGACCTACATGTATTACTGTTTTAGTATTGTATTTAGCTTTTTAGTATTGATATGCGGATGTCCCTAAAGGTAAACGTGAAGCAAACCACCATACATATAGTGATAGCTACCTTGTCTACAATCTGTTCCCTTGTACCCCGTCTGACATCGACCTTTACACTGACCAGTCACGTGATCACAATCAGATGATGAGACAGAACACTTCCGGTCAGTGCAGTACAAGCTGCAGCTATCTCCGTAGGTACCAGGAACACATTCTGAAAACAGTCCAATTCAACATATGTTTCTATCACACGTGACAGTAAATTACATTTGTCGGGTACATGTCGGCTGCAGTACCAGTGTTTGAGTAGATAACAATACTGTCAGACGAATGTAACATCTTTTAAATTAATTTTATTGTTGTTGTTTTTATGCGCACTCAATGTTTTATCATAAAATGGTAGCCACAATAGAAATTACATTTATGGTTCCTTTTGTATCGGTCATTGTTTATTATAGCAAGCAAACACAATGTCATTTTGACATGTGCTTTTCATTGAAATATATTTTACTATATACTAGTAATAATAATAATAATAATAATAATAATAATTAAAGCTGCAGGCAGCGTTTGGCAGGCTTCAAGCTGCTACATGTCAAATTCCAAAGGTCAAGGTCACATGGTCAACAATTATGACTTGTTATGACTAATATGTCTGATCACAGTCGATACCAATGGGAAATATCAACGTTGTTGGCAATGTAAACATGGTTTTAAAGTCTTCCAGCCTTAAGGTAAAGGTCACAACTTCAAAATGTATTACCTTTCTTAAAAGTAATCATCGTAATGGATTCACATATGAAGTACTAGACGCCTATCACATAACTGACCAATCAAAAATTATGCTTAAGGCTAAGGTTGTTTTTAAAACGGTTTCTCTGCCAAGGTCAGTGTCATAGGTTAAGAAATTATGTTCTGTTCTAAAAGTTCTTATCACAACATATGCCCATGTCAAGTATGAATGGCATGTCACTGACCCATCAAAAGTTCTTGCCATGGTTAACATATTTCTAAAATCTCCTGTCCTAAAAGTCAAGGTCACGACGTTAAAGTGTGTGACCTCATCTAAAACAATAATCATCACAATGGATACACATGTGAAGTATCAAAGGACTGTCACTGACCAATACAAAATTATGTTTTTTAAGGTTTTTAAAAAATGCTTCCTTTCCCAAGGTCAAGGTCACAGGTTTAGAAATTATGACCTGATCTAAAAGTTCTTTTGACTAGACGCCAATGTCAAGTATCAATGGCATATTATGGAATGATAAAAAGATTAAGCCAAGGTTTAAGTTTTTTAAATAGTGTCCAAGGTAAAGGTCAACGGGTCAAACCGTATGACCTCCTCTGAAAGATCTCAACACAATACATACAAATGTGAAGTATCAGAAGTCTATCACTGACCAATCACTAGTTATATAGCCATGGTTAAGGTTTAGATAGACATACAAGTGAAAAATAAAATAACACTGGATCTCCGATTCGAGAGTGGAAACACATTTCCAGGAAAACTATAATTTAGGCATTGACATGACACATCCGTGGATGAGGTTACATACTCAGAGAATAACCAACGAGGTACGAGTGATAACTGAAATATCCATGAGTCTAAATAATGCATTATTTAGACGAGTGGATATTTCCCGTAATCACGCGTACCGAGTTGGTTATAAGGTCTTCAGACTTTAGTCTGCAAGACCTATTGTTATTATCCAATTTTCCTTATTATTAGGTCTTCAAGACGAATGTCTCGAAGACGTATTGTTATTATCGTGGGGTTTTTTTTATATTATATATTTTTTATATTATTTATACCGGAAAAACGGCCGATCCGATATGCATGAAATTTACAGGGATTGTAGCCAGTAATCCAACTTAGATTTTGTCGAGCCATTTTTTTTAATTTCGACCTGGTTCTTGAGTTATTTCCCCCTGAAGTTGAAACTTCAAACCTCAATATCTCGAAAACTTATCAAGATATGTTCATCAAACTTTCACCAAAATGTGGGCAACAACATTCCCCATCGATTAGGCATATACCGGTTTTCGGCCGTAATAATAGATGTTTTGCTATTTCGCAAAAACTGAAAATTTTGCGCACTTTTGCGATTTTGAGGGTACGCATCTTCAAAAATCTGTTCCTAAATCCCGGCAACGCATACAGCTATGTGTTTTACCTCATTTGAAAGCTGGATAAACATGTAAAAAAGTTATTCAGACAGAATTTTGAATTTTGTCTTAGAATTCGAGTAATGTGCCCTCGTATTTGGACCTTTTCAAAAAGTGCGTTTTTTGGCTGCATGTTCAAAAATTTGGACATAATCCCCAAAAAGTTACATTTTGTGATTTTGAGACCTTTTGAGGTGTTTATTCTTTGGGGAATTATTGATCATGAACCACTGAAGATAGGAAGAGTTTAAATAGATCATGTTGATGTAGAAACGTCATTCATTACGGACAATATTTTTCAAGGTCATATCTGTCTTAGTTTTTTTGTGACAAGTCATAGAAGTTTGTCATTTTAAAAAAATCGCCATTTTCAACAAAGTTGAAAGTTTCGTAACTGCTTAACTTCTTATGCTATTGTAATTTTACATACATCTACGTATGCACAATTTCAAGAAGAACAACTTTAATGTCGACAGCTTTCATCAAAAAGTTGATAGTTAAGCCTCGAACAAGCGATGTCTAGGGGTCCAAATTTAAGCATTTTTGAGTATTTTCTTGAATATTCAGAACAGCATAACGCATTAATTATGTATGCTATCTAAATGATGATTATATATACTTAAGCGGACATTACTGGACAATATGTTTTATGTAATACTTTAGTATGAAAATATTAACTGCTTTGTCTCAATCACGAGAAAGGTAATGGAGGGGTCCATTAATATGAGATTTTTGCTGTTTTCAGAGGGGAACCTTCTTTGGAGAATGTTTGTAAAAAAAAACTACCAAAGATAGAGACACGTTTGATAGCTCATTTTAAAGCAGAGAAACTGGTGAATAACAGAAAGTCTGACATGGAGTTCTAGGTCAAGCGGAAGTCTTGAAGACCTAAGTATTGCCTGTGGCAATCCTAGTTATTATTAGGTCTTCAGACTTTAGTCTGAAAGACCTATTGTTATTACCCGATTTTCCTTATTAGGTCTTCAGACTTTAGTCTGAAAGACCTATTGTTATTATCCGATTTTCCTTATTAGGTCTTCAGACTTTAGCCTGAAAGACCTATTGTTATTACCCGATTTTACTTATTATTAGGTCTTCAGACTTTAGTCTGAAAGACCTTATGTTATTATCCGATTTTACTTATTATTATGATTTCGGTTTGTGTGTTACAGCCCCTTTAAATTTCGATTTTTTTTAACATGGGAATTTTTTACAAAATGCACTTAGAAACTTTTTGCAAAAGATGCGTCATCATTTTCTTAGCGAAAAAGTAAATCATGAAAAAGTCGTACGTCACGTGACTTAGACGCAATTTTATATTTTAGTGCATTTTTTTGCATTTTCAGCCTGTCCGACACTACTAATCTTAAAAAAACTTCTCCTCTGAACATGCTGATACCACAGAGCTGAAACTTTCACAAAATGCAGCTGATGCATTGTACAAAAAACGATACCTACTTAGAAATAGGAAAACTTAATACTTTTTTCACAGTGACCATTCAAATTTGTCCGAAAATCGAAAAACATGAAATATCGTAAACTTCAAGGGCAGATAACTCGAATACCTAGAAAGGGAACTTTATCAGTTTTTCAGGGAAGGAGGACACATATTTCATGTACAGGAATCAATAATAAATTTGTTCGCGTACAGTCATTTACGGTCTGTATAAATGTCGAAAACTTGTCATTTTTCAAAATTTTAATTTTAACATGGGCAAAATTTAAAAAATAGAACCAGCGACTTTCAACTTAGCTTAAACGATAGCTAATGTCCTTGTGACAAAAAAAGTAAATCAAGACGAAATCGTAGGTCACATGGTTTCTATATTATAGTACATTTCCTTTGTTTCCCTTTGAAGGTCTGCTTTTGGCGGCATGCTCCTTGGCAAGAGGTTGCAGGAACCTTGCATCTTTTCACTATTTTCATTGTTTCTTTTCTAAATATCCACTTAGAGACTTGCAACTTGTTTTAAAAGATACACAATAACCTTGCCTGCAAATAAATAAAGCTTATAATATTCGTAGCAGGGGTAAAAACAATTATAATTCAACATTTCCATCGTTCTACAGCCTGGTCTGCTTTTGGCGACATGCACCTTGTCAGGAGCTAGTGAAAAGCTCTGATCTCGTGGACAAAAAGGAAAGATTGCTCTTGCTACAATGCAGCAGTCTGAAGACCGTCAGTACTGCCCTGGCAGTCCTAGTTCTATATATTACCAATTATGCAATTGAATTGACCAAATTATGCTTGGTTATTACATTTTCATGTTGGGCGGCCGCTGTGAAGGACCCGTCGCAACAGTAACATTGTGACGTCATAAGATAATTTGTCGCGTCAGACCATTGTTTTATGACGTCATAGTCATTCTTTCTCCGGGTAACCGACCAATCAACGTTGAGAGTCACTTGAAAGCACATGTGCAAATATCACAAAAATAATCACCTGTGTCTTCTCACCCGTATGGGTAATATACTAAAATAACAACACATCGTTTATTTCCTACTTCAACAATTAAATAAATGCATTTAAACATAATTTTGCACCAAATAGGACATAAAGTCTATTTAATAATTCTTCAAAACTTTTGAGAAATGCAGCTGGAATCGAACCCCAGATGAAACATTTGAAGTCCGGCAGGTAATCCACTGGGCTACGACAGATCACACTATGACAGTCTTGAATTTAGTCACTTGAGCCAAATGTATATGATGATATGGCATTAGTATTACAAATGAGCTGTATATGCTTCGAGTGTCAATATTGAATTAATGAGCTTTCAGAATAACACTTGTTTGCAGAGTCGAAGGCAACACAAATACGATCATGAGAACAAATGCACTTGAATATATACTGATGGAAATGAATAAAGAACGCATGTATTGATGGTGAAATTTGATTTATTGTCATGGGTTTTTGATCAAGTATATTTCATTAAGTATGTACACCACAGGTGAAATTTCAGTATCTGGTGTGTCCTCCCTGTTTCCTGATCACTTCTTCACTCCGTCGTGGAACCCTTTTGATCAACTTCCGGATGACAGCCTGAGGAACTGCGCGCAACTCTTCTTGGAGAGCCTGGAACGTGGCATCAGGTGTCTGGGGTAGAACATCACGATCCCTCACCCGACGTCCAATAACGTCCCAGAGGTGTTCAATGGGATTAATGTCTGGGCTCTTGGACGGCCATAGCAATACTTGTTGTTTTGCGTGAGAAAATCCCTGCTGACGTGAGCCGTGTGGGGTCGAGCATTGTTATGTTGAAACACCCACTCTACGGAGGAAAGGTAGAACAACAGGTTGCAACACTTCGTCTCGGTAACGGACACCAGTCACCCTTCCATCAAGTCGAAAAAGGTTGGTCCTATGGTCGTAGGTTATGCCGCCCCATACCATCACAGATCCACCCCCGTAGGCATCGTGTTGTTTGATGGTGCACTGATGGTGACGTTCACGAAGGCGTCGCCAAACGCGGATCCGACCATCTGCGAAGTCCAAATTGAATCGTGACTCATCGCTGAACACGGTATTGCGCCAATGTCGAAGTTGTCTAACTCGATGTTGTGTAGCCCATGCTCTTCTGAGACGTCTTGGTTCCGCAGTCAGCCTTACCCAAACAACAGGACGACGTGACTTTAAGCCTGCTGTTTTAAGTCTGTTTCTGACAGTACGGTCACAAATTCTTAGTCTCGTTACTGCCCTGAACTCAGAGTTTATTTTTTATGCTGGTTTAAATCGGTTGTGTAAGGACAGCAGCACCAGCTGGCGGTCGTTTCGGGGCGTTGTCTTACGTTTTGGACCACGACCGGGTCTAATCTTTACGTTCCCTGTCTGACGGTACCGGTTCCACAGTCGCGAAATCACCTTTTAGACTTGTTGAATTGTCTGGCTGTCTCACATATTGATTGACCGCTGTTTATGCACCCGATAGCCTGCCATTTCTCATTATCAGAAAGGTATGCTCTAGGCATGATTCTGAAGGTAAAGGTACACTGACATTCGTTGACTCCTTGATGGTTAAATGGACGTTGCCATGCATGAAGTTCATGGAAATGAATTGTCACGTGCACGGTACCTTTTCAGTGAAAGTAAACTTCAACATTTTTAGTTTATAATGGCCCCAAGCAGCCTCGAACAAACGGAACATACCAGACATAAGTTAACAGTAAATAAGCGTTCCCGTATTCATTTCCATCAGTATATACATGACAGACTGACAGAAACAATGAGTGAAAGAGTAGAATAGGGACCTGTTTTTTTGTGAAATGAAACTGTTCCTAACTAAAAGAAAAGGATGACCAAGAGACCGTATGTCCTGCAGAGAATATAAATAAAATGTAAGGATTGGATTATGATGTTAATTGTATGGACTTAGCTCTAAGCAAATTGAGAAATAGAAACAATGAGCACTCCGCCTGAGGTCAGCAATCAAATTTGACCCGGCAGTGGTTGAGGGGAATAAGGAAGGGGAAATGGAGACAGATGGTCCCCAGAATTATTGAGAGGTGTCACTTAATAGGTGCAAAGGATAAAGTGTGTTTATTATCGGCGATTTTCTGTGTCGTTTGAAGACCAACGTCCATAGATAAGATGTATATTGCGTTTACACGTGTAAGAGACTTAGTTATTTTGCAGTAAAATGCTTAGGACATGTGGTGTTAACTTCTTCTAAAAAACCGTTGATGCCACCTGACGGCCAAAGGGTAAGAGTGATAACTTTTTGTTAACAGACTTAAATTCCGCCCTAATGTAATTAAACTGCTTTCAAAATTTCAGACAATTCCGACAAATTCTGCAAAAATAAATAGATAAAAAATGCTTTTTTAAAAAAAGGTGGTTTTTGCCTTATCTCCCCTTTGTTTGTCAACAACCTTTTTCTTTGAGCTGCACAAAATACTTAAATTTCATCAAAATCGCGAACTGCAGCTCTGGTAGAAAACAAAACGTCAGAATAATAATAATAATAATCATAATAATAATAATAATAATAATAATAAAAAATAAAAAAAACTTCAGCAATATCAATAAGGGATTCTGCTTGAAGCCGTTAATAATACATTTTTAAAAAAATGCATTCGTAAAAGTCAAGGAGATACAAATATTAAATAATACGAAACTGCTGTGGTCATTTTCCATGAAAAAGTACAAGTTGTAAATATATGAGCTGAAACTCTCACTTTCAACGCAATCTATCTCTTTGAAGCCACGTAGACATCCATTCTGACACTGACCAGTCACGTGATTACACTCAGTTGAGGGCTCTACACACTTCCGGTCAGTACAGGACAAGTTGCAGCCAGGTCCGTAGGAGCCATCATCACATACTGAGGAGAGGAAGTAGAATCTACTCTATACAAGAGTTATAGTATCAATATCATAGATATATTTCATTCCACTATATATTAACTGTTTCATTCGCAAGTCGTATTCTGGAAACAGTGCATGTCAGTATATAATATATGTAAACACTCGATTAAGAAACTGAGTTCATTGTTCTGGTAATAGATACTTCTTTAAAGTGATTATCTATTTATTCTGTCCAAGTCTTTGGCGGCATTTAGAAATGGAATGAATAATGAAATAATTTACGTTTTGTTTTGTTGGGTTTTTTTTCAAAATACACTTATTTTCGGAGCATATATGACTACTCCAAAAAAAGCCAGACCCTATATTATTTTAGGTTTTTTTTTTTATAGGTTAATTTCGCCTTTTATTGTTTCGATCTTGATATTTATACATATTCACTCAAAAAACACTTTTGAACGTTACTGATGTGGTGTGAATGATAAGGTTTAAACAAGCAAACCGTTATTATTGTAGATTGCCAGATTGTTATGTACTCAAATGACAAAAATTCTTCATTCAGTACTGTTTCTTTGACTGTGAAAAGGATGTTTGATAAGCTAAATATGTTGATAAGTTAAACAATGAATTACTCGATGAAGTTTGACACTTGCCTTGTGTACAATCCGGCTCCTTGTACCCAGACTGACATCCACCTACACACTGACCAGTCACGTGATCACAGGAAGATGAACCGTCAATACACAGTCGGTTATTGCAGAGAAATGCACAGGAAGGACCGTAGGAACCGGACTCACATGCTGTGAAGAGTAAAATATATTTATGGTTATAGCTGAGACTGTGTCTATATTTCAGAGTAATGATGGTAGTAATAAGTTACAATCAATAGTTTTTTACTTATCAGTCCAGTCAAGAAGTATACACATTTTCATTGTAACACATTAATCACAAAACTGTTAACAGTTAATTATGAAGTTGACACTTTCGTTATATTCTGTGAAGAAAAATTAAGCTATCATGTGAGTAAAAGTGAGTGTAGCAATATTTGATATGTAACAATAGGGTAGTTTAAGATAAGATCATTCTTTATTACCCGAAAGTGAATTATTACCTTCACAGAGTCAAAAGTAACAATATACAACCAATGAAGAACAAAACACACATAAAATACATATCACATAGAAAGGGATTATGTACATCTAACATATATACAATGAGCTCTAAAATGATATATATGTATAGTAAGTGATAACTATTTATCACAGTTGCTATTTAAAAGTCTAATACTATTGGGAATAAAAGACTTTGTGGCAGGGTTGGTCTTAAGTTTGGGCATCAGAAAGCGGCGGCCAGAAGGTAAAATGGAATAGCTTGTATTTAGTGGGTGGGTTTCATCAGCGATAATCTTATGGGCAAGGGAAAGGATACGGGTATCATAGGTACTAGATATATTTAAAAGAGGGATGTTTGCAATTTCAGGAGCGATATTGGTAATTTTGATTAATTTGTTGTTTTTTTTGGAGAGGGGAGCGTACCAGCACTGAGTGAACAAAACAAGAATGAAAAGAGATAACAGTTTAACATCAACATTAAAAGATCTAAGTTTCCTCATGAAATATAATCGCTGTTGACACTTCTTGTAGATAAGAGTTTGTATTACTGTTCCAGTTTGATTTCTTGTCAATGGTTGTCCCGAGACAGTTGTTGTCGATAAACGCCCTATTGGGGTGACACAGAGAACGTATAAAAATATGTTTTGGATCCTATTTGCATTGCCGCTGTAATAATGACCAGATGGTATATCAGGGTTGATTGACTGCTGATTAATCGGACTCTTTAGGCGAAACACTTCTTACTTATAGCAGTGACGATGCTGATTCCATATGTTAAATGCCACTTGTGTGGGGAAGAATGAAACTGTTTAGTTTGCCAGATGCCTTATCTTTATTAAAATTTTGAGAACAGGTTAAGTCAAATGTTTTGTTGATAATAGATCTTCGGTATAGTTTCCTGTACAAGTCTTACATTTATTTACCCAGACTGTTTAAGTAGATATATTCTGACTTCATACTATGTCACACATTATTTGGTTGATTTAGCTGTCACTCCATCTTTCAACTATATTCCTATAAAAATTTTAACATGTTCAACTTTGAGTAGGCGGATTAATTTAAATGCATTAAACTGATATTTTCGGCACAAATCACATTGGTCTTATTTCAAATGATTATACGATTCAGTTGCAGTTATAGATTATTCATGTGTTTTACAAGAAAGGCTAGTTTCAACATAACATATTCCCATAGTATATTGCACAGAATATAATTCAACAGAAATCTGAGTGTCCATTTAGTTATAAAAACTATCAATCCATCTGGGATTTAATAGAAGACACGATTTGCATATTAAAATATCATAAAAACGTACTTAAAAATATCCTAAACGTTTCGTTTTCATATTATAAGTTTTGAAATATAACCTAACAGTTAATTGTTTTATTGTTTTTTATATCATATATTTCCCTCCAGGAACATGAGACTCACCCTGAGTACAGTCTTCCGGCCTCCAACCATCTTCACAACCATCAGAACATCTTCCAGTCAGACGGTCACATGATGAGGTAGAGGGCGCTTTACACTTCCGGTCATTGCACAGTTTGGTACAGTTCAGACCGTAGTAGTTGTTGTCAGTACACGGGCAGAGAGCTGAAGAAAAAGATTTATTTTCAAAATTTACGAACTTGTATATTATATGAAGACAGGGACATGTTTGATTATGTCTGGGATATTGCTAGGAAATTTAAAACATAACACTGAAAAAGATAATATTTTCTTCAATATAAATAGTTTCGTTCACGTCTGCCAAACGTATCATATTGTATATTTATATGTATTTACAATTTTATAACATCTTCCAAATAGAACCCCATAGTGTAAGGAGCAATGACAGTAACAATATTGGGGGACAAAATTGAAGTATTGAGATTAAGGGTGTTTTTAACCGTCTTGTCAAACACCAAATTTCATTCACCGAGGTGTAATAGTTCTTAGATGAAACATTGGAACATCATAGTTGTTATTCATACGCAGTTCAGTTACGGATCCAATGAGCATAATTAATAATAACAAACATGTAGTTTTAATATGGTTTGAGAACTCGATCAAAAATATTCTCAGTGGTATTCCCATCCCAATATTCATTATCGCAGATGTAGTAAACTAGTGTCCAAATGAAACGTTGCCAGAATTTCAACAGAGACAAAGTTGGGTTTTTATGTCTTTGATAAGCTTATTTTTGTAAGAATTATTGAAAATGTATTGCATCATGGTACGATACTTTAATTTTTACACGTCCAAACACCAATTGAGTGCTGAAAACGGCAGTTCGAAGGATTTTCTTTGGACAAAATGTTATGCATTTAATTCTACAATGCATGAATTGTTGAAAGTAAGTTAATATTTTGGACACTAGTTCACAGCGGCTATTTATACAATAAGAAGAAACTCTTCCCCATTGAACCCTTTAAAATGAAACATTGAAATCCGAGAAACGAATAAAGTGCGGATATAAACTTATTCTTGTATTTGTAGCTACAGTTATTTTAGAAAGTTTACCTAACGGCCGAAACATACCCTTAACAACTTCGCAGCTGACGTATTAAGTTAAATATGACAGATAATAAACAAAGAAGGAAATGTAGAAAAAGAACGCTAACACGAGAACAAAATAATACACTTTTATCCTGTACCTCACACTTTCCTAAATTGTCATCTTTCTCACAGTGTTTTGGCCTCACAATCTGCCAAATGTGTAATCAATCTAAAGGTGAACTATTCTTAGACTAAGAATCATCATGTGATACGGTTATTTGAGCTTTTGGGTGTTTTAGGGCATACATGTATGGTGTATTTTGTAAGGAATCCCTGAAAAGAAAAGAATAGTTTGGCATTAGTCGTGCTGCATAAACTTACAGTTTGCATACTTTATATGAGAAATACTTTTTTTTTTATCATGAACTGCTTTGGGATTGAATACTCATGGAATTCTCCTAAAAGTAGTAAATACCATTAATGATTATATCAACGTTTCTGTGTTGAAGGTTTAATTCTCAGAATCATATACTGAAGGGAAAGACAAATTGATTTATCAACTTACTTTATCTGAGTCCATTTTTTGAGAAAAAGATAATTATATTTTTAAATCAACCATGTCTTGTGTACATTGCACTTCTGTTCATCCAGACTGACAACCTACCTTGTGTACAGTCTACAACCGTCCATCTAAACTGACAACCTACCTTGTGTACAATCCACCACCGTCCATCCAGACTGACAACCTACCTTGTCTACAGTCCACTCCCGTCCATCCAGACTGACAAACTACCTTGTCTACAGTCCACCACCGTCCATCCAGACTGACAACCTACCTTGTCTACAGTCCACAACCGTCCATCTAAACTGACAACCTACCTTGTGTACAATCCAATACCGTCCATCAAGACTGACAACTTACCTAGTGTACAGTCCATTCCCATCCACCCAGACTGACAACCATCAGGACATCTCCCATCTCTCTCACACGTTGTTGTCATCGTAACACAGTTCCTGGAGCTGCAGGTCTTGGTACAGTCATCTCCATAGGTTCCATCAGAACAAGCTGGGAATATAAGAAAACCACAATAGCACTCAACAGAATAACATATATGGATAACTTACACAAGTTTTAGAACACACATTGTTATAAACAGCAGAGACGTTTCAATCATTTGAGCAATTCTACCGGAAAAGGAACCTTCAAATCTAACATAACATATAATCCTTCAAATCGTATAAATGTAAAGTCACAATAGCAAAATACCTTTAGAACGTTAGAGTTTAGCTGAATTATAAGTAAAAAGCCTTTTACAACTTACGTGAAATCATACAATAGCAAAAAAAAATTTTAAAAACGTGAAAAAATAAGCTTTTTGTGTTACCGTAACGCATGCACATGAGAACATTCTAAAATAGTTCAGCTATTCATTTTCTTATTTGCGCTTCCATCAATAGTTTCACTGCACACTCACGTTGGTAATGTAGCCGAGTCTTACCCTTGGAAACCACTTACTCTTTATGAACGACATTCAATCTAAACTCACGGCAAAAGAAGCTCTTCACAAAATTGTTGGTGATATCAAAGTTAACAGATATATATTAGATAAACAATTTAATATTTTTGGATAATGTTATATATGAAATCATTTTGGTATAGCTTCCTTTGCCAATGACTTAACATTTTAAAATCCTGGAAGATGTTTAACCTGCATAATGTAAATAAAAACAATCAATCAATGAATAAATGAGCAAACATTAATTTACTTATATTTCCGTGAGTAGTAACTTAAATAATCGCATTTTCCCCACCTAAAACCATTACTTCCAAACGGTCCAGAGTTTGTCCTGTCGATTTTCCATTGTTTCCATTCCATCAAAATTCCTTTGTTAACTCAATTACATTACACTTAGGTTGAGAATACATAAACACTCTTTTGATAATAATATCACTTTTCCTTTTGATTAAGGTGTTGTTTATATATCTGTTTGATTAATAGTGTAAGTCAAACATCAACTCACCCAGAACCGCAACTTCTCCAAAGTCCAGATTTTGGCCATATCCATCGTTGTCAGTGTCTGTGTAGAGTAGGAGATAGCGCCATCTACCGTGGCATGTTACATTGTAAACATCAGGTATATCACTTCCACTCGGATTCCCAGTAACAGTGTGACACAGCTGACCTTGACTTGTAGAGTTTAAGTCGGGGAACGAACTTGTGGACGTGTACAGCTCCACTCCGTTACGTCTCATCTTGTCTGTAAAGCCGGACAATGTGAAACATATCACAATAAGAGAGGATGCCCTGGGTATTAACAAGTAATTTCCATGTGACTACATTATGACGTGCGGAAAAGCGTGTTTTTTTCCTCTTCATCTGAAACTATGGAATGTGTTTCTTCTCTCTACGATGACACTTAATGAATGTTTTGAATAACATATTGCAATGACCACTCGCCAATGTCATTCAACTTGCTATTTTTAGAAACGTAAATACATGTCTAATCTTCCACTGTATTACAATTCCCTTACAAACTATGTTTTTCAGAATTCCTTGATGAGTTCTTGTTGTAGTGGGATGGGTAAAATTCATACTAGCTGATCGGCCCAGTACTTAATTTCTGAAAATTATTTATCTTAGGCTATATTAAAATGCAAATCCATATATAACATCAACGTCTGTATATAATTTGCACGGTACAAATACATGTAGGTAAATCAGATGACATTAGTAAAACTGTTGTCAAAAGAAATAATTACATTATGTAGGTCCTATCTCAAGCTGAGATTGAAAAGTTGAACATTGATTCAACCTAAACTATAGTTTGGCAGGAAAGTAATTGACACCCCTATTTTGTCAAATAACTACAAAAGTAAGTAAGCTACAAAAGCCATTGTTTGCATATGTCAGTTTCATCAGTGTACCTAATAGGGTTTTGAGTTTCAATTTTTTTCAATGAAAAATAAAGAATCTGTTTATATAACTATCATACAAAATCTAATGCAAATGCGCGACCCTTGTAGAGGGCGTGTTCCAGCTATTGGAACAGCCACGCGTTACGAGGTCAGACTACATTACGTGACAATACCTAGGACAGTGGGTGGCTTTGGTTTGGTTAATGTTATTGATAACATGTTAAAAGATCATGGACACCAGGTTCTTTGGCTTCCTCCCTAACACTGTGATCTCAACCCAATAGAACTGATATGGGGAGATGTGTCATAATAGGTTTACATTATAGTTAAGCTGTTGGTGCATTCACATCCGTCTGTCAACCATACGAACAGATACTTGCCATTTCCTCACTCGTGGCTCGATATGTGACCCTTGCTGTCGTTACAGAGGAACACTGTGTTCAACTTAAAGTAGGCAGAGTCTTCCCCTAAGCCAAGCAAACAAACTACCTTCACACCCAAAAACGCACAGTGTCATGACAAAAGCTGAACCCGTTCATAAAATTGATGTAATGAAAGTTCAACGTAATTTAGTGCAATATGAAATGGCAAGAAAATCTGGATTTGTATCCTTACCTTGCACATGGACTTTATAAACTCATGGACAACTTAAATCATACGCCCGGAAACTTATATATTCACGGTCATTGACAAGTTTATGAGAAACAAAAGTTCTGATAACGTTGGCCCAACTTGGGAGAAGCGAAAAAGAAAGCGAATATGTAAAACGGATGTACGGTGATATCATGACGTCACAAATGGAAAAAGGAGGTTTCTTGCTCCTAGCACACACTATATGTACAAATATCTAATATACTTTCGATGGATAGGTCCTCTTGTATCATATCTACAGAAAAATATCAAAACTTTGCCCTAATTGACCCCAGACGAGTGAGAGGGGACTACAGAGATGTCAGACATGAGAGCGACGACCATCGGAATTGCAAGAAAACGTGGTTGTACTCTATTGACGGCAGTAATGTTCCTTCAATGATACACACAGATAGATCAACCCCAAAACATGTTGAAGGGTGGATGTTCACATGTTAAAAACGCACGTGAAGATCAGCATATATACTTGATACATTACCTCAACGTCAACGACCGCAGCAGCATTGGGGCGTCGCATCAGGTGACTGACTGTTCTCAGACATTAGATAGTAGGCAGAATATGCTGATATTGACCCTTCTGTTGGGTGACCCTCACTGAACAATATCGAGAGACACTTTCTTAACCAAATAAAAACGTTATTTTTCTATCCTTTGCTACCCTACATCTCGATCACCTGTTATAAACCGATCAGACATATGCTGGAGCATCCTGGTAGACAAATTCGTGGTCGCCATCACCCTCCGAAGGCAAGACGAGATCTGATTGTTGCACTGAGAGACGAATATATGTGGAATATATGAAGGACCTAAGTTGGCCACACATCCTCAGACAACTAGTACATGAGGAACATGTTGGAAACACCCCGTTTTCAAAGTCATATAAGTGACCAAAGACCACATGTATTTAACTCCCTTATCAACGATGAATGTCAACCTCGCAGCTCAAGTGATACGGTTGCGAATGCTCTTTGGGACAGTTTTTGGAGATCAGGTCAAGGAAACATTTCTAAGGAGAGTATTAGGAAAATAATCGATTCTTTGACTGCTTAAACACAATTAAGGAGTTTACATGAGGCCTACATATCATGGAATAGTGACAGGAAACAGTATAGAAGTATCAATGACCCACGGTGGGATTTATTACTAAATAATGCATTGGAAGAGCCATAAAGTATGTAAGTGTTTCAAATACAAAATTATTTTGGGAGGAGAGTTTTAAGACACGACCAGGCAACTTTCGCCACAGTGACTTAAAATAACAATGAACACAATTGTTGAATGTGTCAACTTTATCCTTTGGGCTGGTACAGAATTCGTTTTCACTCACAGATTCAACCAATCAACTCGAAGAACAAATTGGACAGTACAGACAAAATAAAGGTTTCAATGACAATCCTATTGTGTATGCTGTTAAGAACAAACTGTCAGAAATGAACATTATTGGATCATCAACTCATCAACCAATTAAACCGTGAGAAATGAAGCCATTCATCGGCGCTAGTTGTGTGGAAAGTTTTGTTAGGGCATAGTCAGACTTTGTTGATCAGTCGCATTACAAATTACTTTGTTATCTTGTGGATATCCTTTCAAAGGGTATGCTTTATTCTTAAAACGTTGTAATATAAGTAAGTAACAATATGGCCGACACTCGTTTCTGTATAACCCTTTGTTAAACGACGTCGCAAAACCTGATATATTTAAAGCAGATAATTGCCTGCTTGGAATAGTCGCAGTGTCAAATCGTTTTGTTTTTGGCAGTGTGTTTGGAGTGTTGGATAGAGTTTTGTACGTTGATTTTTATCCCGCTTTATTTCTAATCTTTTAGCACAAAAACGCAAATTGAAATTTCAAAAGTTATATTAGTAATTACCAAAAATGTCATCTTTCATCTTGAGCTGGATGTAGTTTGATGTTGATACATACATCTGCTTCATTTAGCGCCATTTTAATTCGTTACCGATTACCCTGGCAGTAAAACAGTTGACATTACATCAAGTAGTTTTCACATCTACCGAGAGTCTATTCAGAAACTGGAACGGACCACAGGTTTACTGACGTCGAAGTGACGGACTTCAAAGTTCGAATCACATGTAGATTGTTGTTTTAGGAGATTGGATGGCATATGTGACTGGAGGGATATTGATTTAATTGTGATAGATAGACCTCAGTGGTCAAATTGTTTAGATACATTAAATGATGTTGATCATACGCTAATCATAGAATGATTCAACTCACAGTCTGTCCTGAAGTAGATCCTCACTGTAGCGTCCCGTACTTCTCTCTGTAGATCCACCTTCCACCAGGCGAAGTCATGCCCAGTACCTGTATCTATGATATATGGTGGAGTGTATCTTCCAGCGTCAGTGTTACCATCTACAGCTGTACTAGCACTCCATCCTGACTTGATGGAACTCGTGGAGGCAGGTTTTCCCAGAGCGACGTTTACTACAGACGCTAGAAAAAGGTGAATACAAACATTTCAAACTATGGGGTGCCAAACGGGACTTTAATAGTAAGCTTACTCATTCGTGTTGAACTTTAATCGCTATTTATGTAAGCTAACTAAATGAATTAGTAAGCTTACTAATTCATTTAGCAAGCTGACTAATGTGATCGATTTAAAAAGTTTACTAAATCATTTTGTAAGCTTACTAATTCAGCTGATTTAGTAATTCATTTAGTAAACTTATTAATTCATTTAGTAAGCTTACTAATTCATTTAGTAAGCTTACTAATTCATTTAGTAAGCTTACTTATTTATTTAGTAAGCTTACTGATTTAGTTAGTAAGCTTACTAATTCAATCGATTTAGTAAGCTTACTAATTCCATCGATTTAGTAAACTTACTAATTCCATCGATTTAGTAAACTTACTAATTCATTTAGTAAGCTTACTAAATCAGCTGAATCAGTAAGCTCACTAAATAAATTTTTTTATTTTCCCACTTAAAACCAAATAATGATTACTCCCTGCAATGCGGTAAAATGGCAGGAAAATTTCACATGGTAGTATATATAATATAGTAGCTAGTGGACAACGTTCCAAGCAATGCTTTACAACTGCTAATGTTCTCCCTACAGTGTATTTAATGTGTTCCACTGTTCGCCACCACAGTTACAGAAACATAATTTTCACTACAACGTTCGGCAAACATCGGAGTTATCTCCCTTTGCAAACATGAGCTATTGGTTACCGCGCATTTTAAACATTTGTCAGTCTCCCCTATTTAATGTGCTTGTTCAAATATGATCTGAGTGATCTACAGCCTAGAATGAACACTGTAAGTGTATATAATTATTATTTCATCAAAAACTGTCGCTTGTCTGATTAAGCCTATGTCTGATCGTTCTTGGGCGCAGTTATTTATTGAGATGTCAACAAACCAGAAATGAATTATAAAGTTTACTAAATCGTGAAACCGGAAGTGATTAATTAGTAAGCTTACTAATTCATTTAGTAAGCTTTTTAAATCGATCACATTTGTAAGCTTGCTAAATGAATTAGTAAGCTTACTAATTCATTTAGTAAGCTTACATAAATAGCGATTAAAGTCCCGTTTGGCACCCCATATCAAACGTCATGTTAACAGCAAACGTAGATCGATTGCTTTGAAATTTAAAAGATATTGAATGAAATGAATTTAAACCTAAAGTTTCTGTTGTTCATATTGATATATACAGGTACATCTATAGCAACAAAATTTTGCCTTTATTACTCTCAACCACTTTTATTCCCATTCAACTGACCCCGAGAAGTGCACTCATAATGAAAAGAGACCCGTTACTTATCATATGTATCCGATACACATATAGGTGCAATATATTTCCTCAAATATTAATATATAAACAAACATTTACATAAATCAATGTTTAATATGTTTCTTTGTAAATATAAAGCAAATGTTTTCTGGCCAAAATGTATATGTATCATGAAGACAGGTTTTCCATACAATGACTTTTTAACGCCCATATGCATAATTACAGAATAGTCAGCCTTGTCAGGTGTAATGCAGCTACTTAAAGCGAAAGTTCTATCGCCGATCTATCCGCCAACTTAGTTTCTTGGCACTACTAAATGAAAACATGCTATATTTAACCCAATTTTACAATGACAGAATATTCACATACTAGCACATAACATACAATGAAACTTATAAACGAAATGTTGTTTGGCCGTAGCAATGTTTCTCCCACTCACAGCGCCTATGAATGGCTTCAGTTGTGATTGTTTTTATTTGTCAACACATGTGCGCATGCCTTTATAAAGTTGTGAAATATAAAGTCATCAAAATATTACCTTCATTAATATCTTTCAATTTGACTGTGTTGTAATCATCTATTAATAGCATATATGTGTATACGGGGATGACCTCACAAATATAATTTCCACAAAAAATACCCTGATAGACATGATCACTATATTGAACGTGTTTCATCATGGTATGGGAACAATGGTACGCGCTGTCCTTGTTTCAACATTACCTAACGATATGCAGTTATCTTATTACAAACTTAAAATAACTCACCTGTCACTGTAACTGTACGTAAAAGCACGAGTTTTATGATCACAACCCATAACGTATCCATGTTGTAACTTCACATCAAACAGGAAGTAGAATACAGGGTAGCCAGACCTGTAGCAACCAGGAAGTTATGTAGATGTATTATCTAGCAATACCTTTATTATAGTAGTGAATTCACTCAGCTGAAATTGGATAACTTGTATAGTCTTGTCCACTTTTGTTCTAGTATGTTTGTCATGTATGACTGGCATATTGAAATACGATAAGTCTTTAACAGGGAAGTTTATGCATTGCGTAAACATTTGAATAGGTGTGTACATACTGCATTGCATATTCAATTTAAAAACATTTCTTCAAAGCGTACACAAAAGGTAGATCACATTGTAGACACTCTGTTCTATGTCGTGTTTAAGAAAGTTTGTCATGTCATGTTGAATATAACATTCAAAGCAACTGCATTGAAGGCACTTAAACGTTTAAATGCCGACTGGGAAGTACGGTAGCGTCGGAGGCCCATGGTAAAACGTGTTCGTCCTTTTAGTGTTTTGCGAATATTTTAATTCAATGATTTATAGAAATATAGAATGATGTGCCAGAAATAGTAAATATGAGTATAATGTCATGGTTTAGATTGATTTATTGTATTAGTTGTACAATGCATCAGGAATAGAGATTAAAATATGGCAGAATGTTGGAATGGTCAACTTTCTTGCTGTTTGAAATCTCAGAATCGCATGAGACATAAACATCTAATTCTCACAATGGAAAGTTCCATAACTCTCTTGCTCTCGCGCTCGACGTCGTACCTTGCATGGCAAAGAATGACTTCAGATGACTCTAAAGGTACTCAGTTGCACAGATAGTGGAGATGCATCCTACAGACACAACGACTTCTGGAATGTCACAAGATGACCGAAGTCAGCTAAGGATAAAACAGTTGAAACGGAGTGAGTGAGTGAGTTGGGGTTTAACGCCGCTTTCAAGAGTATTTCACTTATATCGCGGCTGCTAGTATTATGGCAGGGAGAAATCCCGCAACGCCATGTGGCTATTCACTGCGGTGAAACCTGCGAGCAGCGGCTGGAACTTGCGAACCATGGGTGGTACAACGCTGAAATGCAGTGTAGCATTGCACCCAAACCTTACAGTTCTCTACTGCAGACAAACATGCCGTGCCTGGCGGGATTAGTTGAAACGGAATTAACCTGCCTGTTTTGGAGCATCTGTCTCTGTATTGTAGCACTTCTTCATTTGCCGATCACTTACCAGATTGGATCAAGAAGATTAATATTGTAGAGCAATAAAGGGTTTGGTGAAATACTTTTCACACGTTGCGGATCATCTTCATACAGTTCCACTCACCATTGGTTTTGCAGTGTTAAACCAAGATACACTTTGTTCGAACGGCAACACCAGTTACTCTTAGATATACAATTATAATTGTGTTATTCATCTAAACTTTAGTACTGTTACAATTAAATACTCTAGTGTGCCTGGCACTCCTCACAGTACGGGTATGTCTCTCCTGCGTCAAACCGTCATCAATCTTTAAATAATAATAATAATATATACATTTTAACGCCTTATATCCAGTGCTAGCACTGCTCAATGGCGGTACAATTATTACCCTGAAGGAATTGTACTTTCGGTGCCGCTACTAAGCGCTCCGCGCGACCATTTAGGTCCGTACCTCCCGTTTTCAGGTACCCATTTAAACAGCTGGGTTGACTGAGTGCCCAGGGGCACAACACAGTATAAGACCCAGGTCACAAATGTTTGGTGTCTCCACCGGGATTCGAACCCGGCCCGTTGGCGTGAGAGGCAAGCATGCTAACCACTACACCACTGTGCTCCACAAATTGACTCCGCATTGTCAATGACGTTTTCGCATATTTTTAACAGAATATCATAATTATAGTTACTTATCTTATGCACGTATACAAAGCATTTTCAAAGTTTAATTATCAATGTTTTATATGCAAATGATTAATGCAGTTTCTGTCCTCTTGATTACTTCAGTGAACTTTACACACTTCCAATGTATGCATGTTTGTTAGACAACATTCTTGTTGTAGGCAAGGCCATCCACCAAGGCTTGTTGTGTGCCTTGCTTTCTGCGACGTAACAAACTCTACCTTTCTTATGCAAGCCTTGTTTGTATTTTGCATACTAACTGACATGTGTTATCTAATCCTCTCTCCTACTCCAGTGATCATCTACCCCCAACGACCTCCTCAAATATATTCCTGCTTATAACTGTAAATATTTAACAATTGAAAAATATATTTCACATATGTCCATCACATACAAACCAATACTTGTTAAAATTGCTTCGTATATGAAACATGGTTTTGGTATGTCCATTAATATGTGTTTTGTTATATTCATGTATATTAGTTCACTCTATGTCATTATGTGTGACTTATGAGAATAAACTTGACTTGATTCGACTATCAGCTTTTGAAGTTTTGGCATGTAAAAGTTTTGGCATGTAACACTAAAATCACTTCCTTGGCTGTTCCATTATGGAAAAGGTAATTGCATAATTCTGCCTTGAGCTTCTGTAGGAGTTTTGGCATGAAGACGTTCTGGCATGTAGAAGTTTTGGAGGTAACCTCAGTGGCAATAAGGAGAGTCAGGCAGTAACGTTACTTTCTGTAGGCAATAGGTCACTGCCTAGGAAATAACGAGAAAGACTAATTTAACCAGGCAGTAACGTTATTGCCTAAGACAGTAGCACTACTGCCTGCGATTTCGGCCAGGCAGTCACGGTACTGCATAAAACACTTTTAAAAGAATTGTTTCTAAACACAACTAAAAATAAAACTGATTGCCATTTTCTTATGTACTACCTTGTGTACTTTGTACGTAAGCCATAGCGAAGATTTAACCATCATGTAGTTTGCAACAAATAAAGTGTGGTTTGCTCTGACATAATAAGTTATATAACGAGTATTACACTTTACTTCAATAGAAGCAACATGATTTTTCTCTATTTTTCACTCACTAGTATGTAGATTTTAAGCCGTTTTAAAATGACACTGAGGTGAGACGAATTCAAGTAAAAGGCCGCGTCCAAGAATGTTTCACTTAACCTATAGCCGTGTGTGTAAATGCTTGGAGAAAGCCCGCATTATCATTGCGACTATGCATGGCCGTGAAACCTGCGAGTATAGACTGAAACTAAAGAACCTTGGGTTCTGCGCTGCTATACAGTGGACCATTGCACCCGAAACTTTCTGTATGTACAATTCTCTACGACAGACAAACACATCTTGATCCGACACCACTGTTTTTGCCTGCACGCATAGTGCCATTGGGTATGTTATATTTCTAAATATGAGATTTTGTTTCAACACATATAAATGATGCAAATTGCTGAGAAAATCCTTCACCTTCAATACGATATGCATCAATACATTTCATATCACGACATTCCGATGTAATTTGGTTTCAAAGACACCAAAATCTCGATGTAATTAGACGGATTTACTATATTATATTTCATTCGAGGTAAGTGTTGATGTATAACACAAGAACGAGGGCGTTTAAGGCCGCGAGCTTGTCAAATGCATAATCACAGCTGACAAGACACGTGCAAATCCATTTTCTCGACTATATTTTTCCTCTTACATTTAGATTTGTCACTCAGTTTTCATTTAAAAATCTGAATTGTAGATCTACCCCTTTACAATAAACTTAAATACATCAGTATTTGACATACTTTTAAAGAAACTTGCAAAACAGGAAGTTGTTTATTTATATGTCTTATTCAAACTTATATGCACAAGTAAACCGGTTTAACGCTATACTCAATGTATATTCACGTGAACCCATTGTGTCACTCATTTATGTGGAGATGAATCAAATCGGTTGCAGAAAAAACTTGGTGTTATTTTTGTATTCTACATGTTGTCAGTTCCATATATGCAGGGACCCCAACTAGTGGTAGAGCCGCCCCTTTTGTCTTTTCGTCGATGATTCAGTTTTTGAAAAAAATACTTATTGTGTGACTATAAGACAATTATAATTGATATAAAACGTCTGTTCTTCTATATTTTACACACAATGTTTCGTCAGAGTTTCTCATGAAGTCGATAAGCAAGTACACATTCTCTTCAAATAGTGAACAAATATAGGGAGTATCACACGCTGCAACAAGTTCACTGGAGCGAGACACGTTGACCTACCTGAGTAACTCGATATTCTGATATCTGCTGAATCATATCTACTCAATGTAAAACCAATTGAATTAATAGGTTATTACATGACAGTTTTCCTTTCGCCGGTCATATCAACCTTCGACTGCCATATCAGCCCTCATACCTTCGGTCCTCGGGCTGATATGGCAGTCTCGGGTTGATATGACAGGCGAAAGGAAAACTGTCATATCGTAACCTTTTTATCATATACCACATCTGTGACTGTGAAGTATTAGCAGGATATTGCTTCGAATATCTACAAAGACTCGACTAGAAGGAGTTCAGCGAATCTGGTTCATATTCATTTCTGTCGTGTTTTATGACAATTAGAAAAAACGTGCTAACAAACTGTCCAAAACCTTGGGTTCAATGTTTTCTCACTTCGCCAACTGAATCGAAATAAGCTTTAAATGAGTTTCAAGTCACCTTCGGTTTTCTTCACAGTGTTGACATTTTTCATGCTGCATCAGTTTCTGATCTTGCCTGAAATAGCTATGAGAACATACCGGTATTCCGTTCTCCCTATCGTTTCCACTACATCTGTCAGAGCTATGTATGTACCTTCGCTAACCCTGAAATTACATTATGGTGTCTTCATTTTCTAAAATTCCTTCCATAATAATTCTGTCGGCAAGAGATGCCAAAACATCGTCTCCGATACTCACTTTGCCAATGTCAACATTGACAAGGGCGACAAGGGGCGTAACTCTAAAATATTAACTGGGCTCTGTCTATTGACGTTTTGCGCGCTTGCATGAATAGATTGCAAAACCTGCTTACTAGCCGGGCAATACGGCTGATATGGATTTTTGGCCCTAGGGCTGATATGGCTGATATGGCTGATATGGCTGATATGGATTTGCGGCCCGGGTGGGCAATACGGGCGGAAGTCCGTGACCAGTACCGTATGTTCAAAATGGTCCATATTATTGATAGGTATATGATAAAAAGAGTTAGTTGAGTCCCGGATAACATATAGTGAATATTATGTGTATGTTTTAAAATCCAGGATAATGATGTCCTTGTGCATGAAAAACTGGTAAGGTTTGGTAAAATGTTGGCCTACAGTTACACGTGAGTGCATGATTGTTACAATACATTCAATAGTTAATAACACCACTATTTTGTAACTCACAATTGTGGAGATATGTTTATCAAAAACGGTGTAGACCTGTTTACGTGTCGATCATTAAGTTATTAGGAGAAAAAAGACAACATTTTAACACACTTGTAAGAATGAGAAAACGCTTAATAAATAAATAAAATAGTGTCATGTAACGATCTACTACATAAACGTGGCCATGCTCATATCTCGTCATTCAAATTCTTGTTCTTATTATTATATTATTATTCTCGTTAACAAAATAGTTAAAGATAAAACTGATATGTTCAAAATGAAGGGTGTTTTTTTTTTTATTTAAATGACTTATAGGATTACATTGGGTAAGTGACCTTATTCCAAATGTGCCTCGATTCTACCAGCAGTCTAAATGGGTACCTGGTTAAGATTGTTGAGGTGGCCTTCTAGTGACAAGTATGTCAGCTTGGGTTAGACAATAGTAGGTAACGTTGATTTGATAACGTCTGATGAAAATTGTTTAAAAATCGGACACGTGTTATACTGAATCGAAGTAATTTAAAATTGAACCCGAACGTTTAGCATTTGATTTTTCTTGAGAACCAATCAGAATCGAGTATCCCACAATGTCTTGGTAGAATAGAAAATATAAATACAAATACTAAAGAAAAGTGATCATGTTATGGCATTGCGTTGGTCTGACCCAGAAATCTAAAATGTTTTACCAGAAAAAAACAATATTTTATGTTGCTGCTGTTTAATGTGACACAGCTGTTTTGAGCATGTGTATACGTTGTTTCGAACCTTAAATAATTTCTTATTCTCAAGTTTGTCTATTAAGTAAGGGAGCGCGTTTATTATAACTTGAGTAAGAAAGAAATCTGTCAATGAAAGGACAGTACTTCCCGATTATCGAAAAATTCCTGATTGTGTTTATTTCAAACTGAAGTCAGACCCAGTTTCCTGCAGAAACTCAGAAGGAACTGATCCGGTAGTCCTCCTGGTACTGTCCCTGATAAAACTGTGTAATGTAGGGTGACTAACTCAGAATCCGGTAGACATCCTGGTATTAGTGTCCCATTGTTTGTCTGCAGATAAAGCTTGCCTCGAATACCATGTCTACCAGAATTGTAATGTAATCTCCTATAAACACCTTCACCAATTGATTTGTTTCTACATAAACAGAGAGATTCATGGGAGATTCCCTGTCCAAAACTGAAACATGATTTGAGAGATTATTTATGTCACCCTTTGGCAAATGACCTTATTCTAAGTGTGCCTCTGTTCACCCAGCAGTACAAATGGGCACCTCTCACAGGTTTTGCTGGAGGTGATCCTCTGGGGGCATGTATGAAAACTTAGGTTAATCATGTTGATAACGCATTGAACATAAACTAGTGGGTAGAAACGTGTCTATAACGTGTTATTATAATATGATTGCCTTATAGATAACACTTTAACAATATTGAGATTTAAGTCAAACCTTTTATATTTCGGGATCAGACCAACGAAATGCCAGCCCTTGGACGACAAACTTACCCTTAAACAGGTTTTTCAAGTGAATCATGTCATTAGCCTTTTTAGTTTCACTATACTGTTCACCTTTTCCTGACAATGATATTTAATTGACCGGTGTTTCTTACATCTATCACCTGTGCTTCATTTCACCTGTACTTCGTAATAAAACCAAACTACATAACAACAAGAAAGAATGTAAACATCTCAGCAGGGAAAGTTTTCTGCTTGCAATATGAGATTATAGTTACTTCTTTTGAACTTTTGGTACGATAGATCTCAATAGTTTTAGACGAGAAAAGATCACTCTCATTTGATCCGAAACACTATGAAAAGAAGCTCAATTATGAATGTACTTTATCTTTGGTGTCGACCAAAATAAATGTCCCATGTGTTGAATGGTTAATATAATGCTTTCTTACTTATGAGAATCTGCAAAAACGACAAGAAAGCCTTAGCTATGTCAGTGTATGAGTTCAATCATGTAAAGGACATTGTGTGAACAGGTGTCTAACGTAGTCTCACAATGTTGCTTCTTAAATCAGATTGTAAAGATACCAATAACCTGTTCACAGTAATGCAGTTCTTAGGTCGTGTTGACATACGCTAACAGTTATGCATCGAATGGTTTGACTGGATCTATACATAACCTTTTTATTTATGTTGAGGGTGCAGTCATACAACAAACTAATACACTAACACAGGCAAAGGTATATAACTTTACAGCTGCATACCGAAAGTTTGTTCACCTACCTGTGTATTTCAGTGCAAATGTCATGTAATTTGGTATGTCTTTAAAGCATCATATCAATGCGAAAAATAGACAGATCACTTTGCATTTTAGCATGTTTAGACAGTTGAGTGTTCCATAACATTATTTGATTGTATGCCTCATAGTAAACAGTTACGGTTTTGGTAGCTCTTTGAAGTGGGGGTCAATCTTTGCAAAACTACGTTGGGTTTTTTTTCTTCTGTGAAATATTCAGTAAGTGATCAACTACTTCAAACATATATCACATATATCCTCGGGTACTCATTCAATGTATTTGTGGTAAAAAAATTCTCGTTTAGTCGATATGAACACTTATTTTGAAAATGAATTAAATTGAATTTTGACCCCTTCTGTCTATTTCATTTTGCCACATTTCATAAACATCCATCACTGAATTGACGATCACAGGATAGGTTTGATGATGGATGGATATATGATGATTCATTGTCATTGTATGTTACAATGAACGTCAGTTTACATGATATTTGCACTAAGACACACGTGTAGGTGAATAAACTTTCTGTGTGCAGCCGAAACCCTATAATATAAAGAGGATTCAACTTCGTCGTTGCATTATGTCCGATAAAAGAAGCAGGTTTGTATGGATATGTATAGATATAATTATGAACATACACAACAGCGTGCAGAAGAGCTTCTACATCCTGGGCACTATAAACAAAGATGGCGACTACCCTTCTACTGATGGTCTCTACTGTTATCCATCTCGCTACAGGTAGGTAAGATTGTGTATGTATATTTTTATTAATTCATAGATACAGGACATGAGAGGGTTTAATCACAGAGTTATGACGCAGCTAAGAGCATTACTCTGGAGTAACTCTGTGTATACCAAACAAAGTTCATGTTCGTTTTCATAACCTACTGTGATTCAAACATAACTATTTAATATGTTGTTTATACATGTGTACATTACACACTGCACATTACAACAATACGATGTACTTTTACAGTAACAATGTGTTATATAACCTTTTAAAAATGATATGAAACAGATAAGACATTATAATAGTTCAGCGTGTATGTGATTCTATTTATGTCCTTTCGTTTCCTCATACGCGGTTTTGCAAATCTAGTTGTTAATTGACACATCTCTTTGGAAAAACAAATAATATCAATTAGTAAACAATTATTCTGCACCTAACAAAATATTGTATACATTCCTGCGTACAGACGTCAGTGGCCCATTTAATAAATAAATTGATCATAAGGTAATGTATGTAAGCTAATGGTGCTGATACTCCAATTGAATGAGGATTTTGTTCTATATCAAAACAAGTTGTACTAGTGTCAAACCTAACTCCAAGTGTTTTAATGTAATTTCATATTAAACGCTCCCTAAATAGGCAATACAATGACATGTCCTCTGCACATTGTGAACACAAATCATAGTAGCAACCATTTATTATAATTGTTACTTATCTGAATATACCTAACAATAAACAAATGCTTGCATTTTCTAACTAAAATCTGTGTTCATCTTTATATAACAGATTATGATATATTATTACATGTAACTATGTTTTTTAAATCAATACACTATTCAAAGTTTAAAGTCGATTTGTGAAACATGTACCCTGCTTTCATACTCATGGAAACATTGTGACCATAAGAAATACATGCCATTTAGATAGTGAACAAATTAACCTGTTGGTACTGTCACTACTGGCGATAGTTGCCTTACTCTGACAGTGTGGGTTCGAATTCCGCACAGGACCCGGCCCGTTAAAGTACAAAAAATTGTACTATTGAAGTTAGTTGTATCTGAAATTCACCATGTTATATTGTGACCATTTCCAATGAGAATATACAATTGTCATTTTCAGTACATATATTCAGGATATCATAGCCACATGATCTTCTTTTAAACGTTAATTTGCTTGGGACCTTGCCTCTATCCACTCATTAATGTTATTCTTTGAACTTGTAACATTCGAACAAAATATGATCAATTTTCTCTTTCTATTCCTCACTACCTCATAGAAGCTTCGTTAATTCTATTTATCAAAATTTTCTTCTTAGGATAATTAATTTTGGGACTTTGTCGAATAACAGCTTATAGGTCATGTCGATTATAAAATTTATATTTAAGAAGGTTTTATTCAGTGTAAATACTTATATCTGACTACCTCACACCTCTCTCTCATTTAATGAAGTTCAGTCAATCGTTCTCTTGAACTAAATTAAGCTGTATGTTTGTGCAATATCATGTCAATCGCTGTGTTGGGTCATTCTATATTTTAATGTAAGAGGTAACAAGCTATTGATAGAAGTTTGACGGCAGCACTTTTCCAAAGCTTGGTGGGATCAGTGATCGGTGAAATTAGTTTTGACAATCTGTCCGGGTTATGGGATGTTGGGATTGTAGGAGAGTACCTGTGAAAATCTTGTGTTAAGAATGTTTTAAAATCTAGAGTTAACAAATTTGCGTATATATATACTTTAGTTTTTTCAAACATGTTAATATTCGATACAAAATGAATGACAAGTGAAAGTTTATTCTGTTAAATGGTGTCGTAGCAAACAGCACATGATATACAGATTAAATATCGACGCATGGAACATTTTACAATCATTATGTTGATTGGTTTATTTTCAAATACATAGACAGAGTTTGTATGTACTCGGGCTTGCTGGATGATGCTAGCCGGTACATTTATTCCTTGAATGGAGTTTGATATAACATTGCAGAATCAGTTGTTCTCTAAAATGCTTATAAAATGGACAAACTAATACAAAATGGTACTCATCCAAAGTGCATTTTGAACATAACAGTTGTACTGTATCAACAGCATTATAGTAACTAAACTTACTATCTTCAGTTTGTGTGACTGAAATCTAGACTTTAAATTTGGTTATAAAATATATTTTGATTAAACAATTCTATGGCACATATTTCTATATTTGACAGAGAGTTAACGTTAGAATAAGAATAGAAATCATTTATTTATTATGTTAATCCAGCGTCGGTGGTAAACGTAGCCCTGGGAAAACCTGCCTCAATGAGCTCCAGCAAGTCAGGTTACAGTGCTCGTACAGCTGTGGACGGGAATACTGATACTGGAGGATGGACCCCACAATATATCATAGAAACTGGTAATGGTGTTGGGCATGACTTCGCCTGGTGGAAGGTGGATCTACAGAGACAAGTACAGGACGCTACAGTGAGGATCTACTTCAGGACAGACTGTGAGTTGGATCATTCTATTTTGCTGTTCATGACTGTGATCTTTTTATTTTCACAGTTTTTCACAGAAATATTTGGTATTCCCTGAATATACTTCTCTTCTGTTAGGTGAACACACATTTTGTGGAAGTTGTGTGCAAGGCCATTAAGAAATACATTTCATAATGTGTTTTTCACATGCTTATATTATTTTCAATGTGTGAAATAACTTGTATACAATATGGATCTTGTCTAAGACATACAAAAAACTTCCACATTTCTTATAAATTCAAATTTTACAATTTTAGAGATGTGTTGATCCTTATATAAAAAAAAATACAACACAAATGATGTTAACATTTACATCGTTAAAACAAATATTTAATCTTAAGTTACTTCCGCTAACAATAATAACGACACTTGTGTGCAACAACACATTAAACTTAGTTATATTAGTTAGATATGTTTAACTAATGGTTTTAACGAAAAGTATTAATCAATATTTTAACCAAACTGAACACAAAATGTATCAACGTTTTGAAACATATACATACTTAAAGAATAGGCTTTGATAGTGGTGATACAGTGATAAATGAGTATTTATTTGTTCGTAAATGCCTCGAAAGAACTCAACTCTCAAAACAAACTTGAATCTACAGTAAATGTTGCGGTAAACAAACACATTAACTCGCGGAAAACGTACAGTCCCTTCCCAAAGAAGTAAAATGATGTTTGTTGTTAGAGTCCAGTTGATTGTTAACTACTTTCGAATGAAAAGCAAAATCATTATTTTGGAAAATTACAGATGTAAGTCAATATCATTTGTTTGGGTTTCAGGCGTGTTTGTGTGGGACTCGTTGTTGCCTGGTAAATGTGTTTGTGTGTGTGATGGGTGTTTATTACAGAGCTGACGAACATACAACTAATGACATAAAAATTCCCTACTACACATGTCGTATGACGTCTACCTTTGTCCGAAGAATGTGACCCAAAATTAAACAACTTGATTGAATAAACCCTGACAACTACATTAGGTCCAGTTGATACGAAACTACTGTCGAATGAAAAACAAACACATTATTTTAGAAAAATATAAAGATATAAGTCAATACCATTTGTTTATGCTTTTGAAAGTTCTACATTTTTTTAACAGTTTGCAAGATTTAAAAAATAGCTCCAATTATCTTCGAAAGCATAAATTTACCTTACAATTGTATCAACACCCGCGCAAATCACAGTTTCATTGACGGCGTCACAGCATGTCTAATGCAAAATGCAAACACAATGTAATTCATAACCAATAACGTCATGAACAGCTTGAAATAGATAGAAAACAGATTCACTCTGTGTTAATCACTCTCAATGTCCGACTGTTTATCTTGGTCTAGCGGACGAGAACATAACACTCATTATGCGTCGATTGATTAACTGTTGTTACATTTAGTAGATGGTACATAACCGTATTGGCGCCGACACTGTTATTGTCCTGGATGTAGATTTTTGAAGCTCTCTTTGCTATGATATTGTCTTAACTGTTGTCACATAACTTTTTACCACTTGAGCTCCGGAAGTTTTGGCAATGCCACGCCTCAAACAGCCTTGGCACTTCAGCTTCCTCGAGGTGAGAAAGAACGAGGAAACTATGTAGTAAATAATGACCCGGTGCCGGGCGGTTATGGCATATACACTCTCGAGGGCTTTAGCTAACTAAACGAGATGGAAACATCAAAGAGCGATTTTTGGCTTGTTTTGTGACGCCCCACAGTAAAGATCCGTCAACAAATTTAAATAAAAAAAGGTTATTTATGTCTACGTAATCTTTTATTAATTAAATTTCTACTTTTTTAATTAAAAAAATTAAATCCCAAACAATTTGGCAAAATAACATCTTGAAAAAGCACCTCATGTGTATTTGAAAAGCCATACAAATAAAAGTATCTTACTCTAATGAATGAAATTATGTGTCTATCAAATACATTCAAAATCTACGTTATCCGACATCAATATTTTATTTTCTACTCTTTTAAAAATATTCTTTTGCACGTGAGTATATATACATACTAGAAAAAAATTAATAAAGTGATGACACAACATACTGTCCACTGATTGACATGAATCCTCAGTAGCTCGGGTGGCAAAGGAGCTGCACGACAATATAGAGGTTGATTCCCACTTTTATATCTAGTTTGATAAAATTTCCAAATTTGATAATTCCATTTGTTTCCTCAGGTTGAATTCTTCATAACCGACCATGGTAGCTGTGGCTGCGGTTTCAACCACTTTGTTATTTCATCATGTATTTCTTTTCAATAGCCCCATTGACTGTTTTCATAGTGCACATAGAGCCAAATCTCAAGAAATATGTTATGTGTTTTCGTAGGTGATCAAAGTACCGTACATATAATCGTCGGGTCGTTTCACTCAATTATTACAAACTTAATATATGAAACTATTGTACCCCTTGTTCAAAGTGATGATCTGCATACAATAAAATGCGTGATATTGAAAAACACCTATACAAGTTGTACCATCGAACTGGTCATCGTATAGGTCTTGATCTTTCAGCTTAGTTAAATACAACTTGAAGGATACTCTCTGGTCTCATGTGATATTCTTTATACGTGTTTTTGATGTGGATGCTTAGGGCAAGGTGGCAGCTTGTAGATATGTATTTCGCTTCAAAGAGTAGATTTAAGATTTCATTTGAATAAATTCAGGATGACGTGCATTTGCGACGATTAATAAGGTATCACGTTACAAGCAGGTTGAACAGCGGTCTGATGTAAACACATTATAAACTGTTATGATTATATAGTTTAATGGAATGAAAATAAATGATCATTAGATGTAGATAACATACATGCTGTTTACATATTTACTTAAATGACAAGGTCATTATCCTTATCATTGGTGTTTTTCGAATGTCATGTTTATCTGTTTTCTAAAGGTGATCGATTATGCTAGAGCTTAATTAGCATGACGTATGCTACTATTATTAATATGATGAACGTACAGATTAATAATTAAAGACTGTACATATTTCACATCGTAGTAATTCTAATTCAAAATGTGGCCCCTCCGTTCCTTGAAAGGTACAGTTCAAAAGGTTATAAAGTACTGTAACATATTTTAAGCGTGTCCACTTACAAGCAGAATTGGTTCACGAGAGTGATTGTCCTGTTAGGAATGGAATTCTAACTTCATGTCATGAAAATATTTTGATATCTTCAAATTAACAGTATATCCAAACAAGGATAAAGCTATCATTTACGAGTTGTTTTACAACGTAAAGTTACCACTTAAATAACATAAATAATCATCTGTTTACAGACACCCGGAGACTTAACGGAGTGGAGCTGTACACGTCCACAAGTCCATTCCCTGACTCAAACGTTACAAGTCCAGGTCAGCTGTGTCACACTGTTACTGGGGATCCGAGTGGAAGTGATATACCTGATGTTTACAATGTAACATGTCCCAATAGATGGCGCTATCTCCTTCTCTACACTGACACAGACAACCTTCACAATGGCAAACCGATAGGACCAACTCTGGACTTTGGAGAAGTGGAAGTTTACGGTGAGGATTGAGCACCTTTTACTTCATCAACACGATAAGAATTTGTTTATCGATAGATATGGCCCAGTTCTGGACTTTTGAGAAGTGGAAGTATTAAGTGAGTGATTTAAAAGTTTAAATGTGTTCATTTCCAATGAAAAGCTATTCGATTTGTTAAAGAGGCAACTCGATTAGATAAATTCTCCAATATAAAGTAAATACCAACATCTAGTTAATAATGGTTTACAAGTTCCACACATCAGCTAAAACAGATGCAGATATAGACTTGAATCATATTTTTCATTATACATGCTTAAAGAAACAATGGTAGTTTTGTTTAAGTTGTAAGACATCAATCTAAATAAATTTAGATCGACTGTCCTTTATCATGGATATACAGTAATACTATAATGATAATAATGGCGACTTATATAGCGCTAAATCCATAAGTCATATATGCTCTAAGCGCTAGCAATAGTAAGACTGAAAAAGATGTGTCTTTCGTCTGGATTTAAGAGAGTCAAGTGTCGGGGATTGCTTAATCTGGATTTGGAGTGAGTTCCATTGGACAACAGCGGAATGTTCAGATTCTATCTCCATAAGATTTAAGTTTGGTTTTAGGTACAGTTAGAAGTTGTTGATCTTGAGAACGTAGTTTTCTGTTGGGCTTGTAATCTGTGATGAGGTCTAGCTGGTTTAGTCACTTGTAAGTTATTGATGATATTTTAAAGTCAATTCTAGCGGATATAGGCAACCAATGTAAGGATTTCAGGATTTGAGTGATGGACTGATGTTTACATGTGAGAGAGATGATTCTTGCAGCTGTATTTTGAATTCTTTGTAATTGTTTAAGTTGATCTTGAGTTATTCCGAACAGAAGGCTATTGCAGTAATCGAGACGTGAGAGGATTAAACATCTGAACAGTGTGCTTGTACATTCAGCAGTGATATATTTACGTACTTGACCAATGCAACGGAGGTGGAAGAAACATATTTTGTACAGGTAGTTTATGTGATGATCCACTGACAGCTTAGGGTCCAAGAAAACACCAAGATCCTTTACTTTGCAATTGTTTGCGACGTGAACAGATGAAGTGCCAATTTGGACATGCTCATGTGATACTGAAGATATGTGTGCCTATAAACATGATCTGTCTTGTCCGTGTTCAATTTGAGCACGTTTGACGTCATCAAGCTCTGTATATCACCGGAACAAGAGGAAATGTCCATAAGAGCTGCATTAACATATTTTGAGTCAAAACGCTTGATAAGCTGGCAGTCGTCCGCAAATGAAAATGACCTAAACCGTGAGTTTTGATCACATTTGGGAGCTCGTTGATATATAGCAAAAATAACAAGGGTCCAAGCACACACCTCTCAGATAACTCATCGTCAATCACAACACACTGCGATCTGTTTGTCAGGTATGATTTAAACCTGTCGAGCGCACTGCCTCCGATACCAACATGCTGTTCTAAGATCACCAGGTGTATTTCATGATCTATGGTATCGAAAGCAGCGCTGAGGTCAAGGAGAATAAGTGAAGCCATGTCACCTGAATCCACAATCTGTCTGCGATCATTGATGACTCGAAGAAGAATAGTTTCATTCGAGTGCATATGCCGATACGCTGCTTGAAACTTGTTGAAGATGTCGTAAGTTGAGAGATGTTCTTTCAGTCACAGTTCTCTCAATGATTTTTTATAAAAAGCTCAGATTTGACACTGGTCGGTAGCTTTTGCACTAATTATCATCTAATGTTTTAGTTCTTTAAGAGGGGTCTTAAAATGACATCCTTGAGTATATCTGGAAATTTACCAGTTTCTAGACTCGTGTTGATGAATTGAGTGATAACTGGAAGCAGGATGTCGATATGGTTCACCACCATCTCAGTTGGAACTGGATCAAGCAGACATGTTGTCTTATTTGCCTCTAGAACTAACTTGTGAGTCTCTTATTCTGTTATTGGCTTAAACGATAACATTGGTTCACCGATGAACATGTTCACAACCTCAACTGGTTCACCACTTTTGAGATTGTGTTAAACTCTGTCACCAGCGTACTGTTATCCCCTTCTGGGCGCGCACACTTTTTTGACTTACCAAGCAACGAGTATATCTGTTGATCTGTTGACATCTAAATTTATGTAGATTGGTGAGCCATTGTTTTATAGGGGAAAGGGGAGTTGAGGTCACATCCTTTCCTTTCTACGCTTTCAATTAATTTCGCTGCGTAATACGTTAGGTCATTCGTTTATCAAGGTTGTCACTCGACCATTGATACATGTATATTAATGAATAGTTAATTAGATAAGAGTTTAACAGTGTGACTATGATCATTTGATAGATATTTACAACCACCACTTTAGTTACACTTTAAGTATATTTTGATGACGCCACATACATGTCCATGGTAAACCCTCCTTAGCTCCGGCTACTGGTGTCTTAGATAAAATCTGAACACAGATGACCATGATCTAAAATACGGAAATGTTGCATGATGTTTTGAATTAAATGATTTTATATTATTTTAATTGACAAATTATTTGATTCATATCTGGTGGTATAAACTTTCAGCAATCTCACAGTATTTGTATACCCAATTGAGACAAACATATGTGCGTTGTTAATATTTAATGTTTCCGAAAAGGCGTTGTCACCTTAACAGATGGGTACTGAATGTCTTTTTAACTTTTATCAATGAGTGTCGATACTGACATGTTGCACGTTGTTTTGATATCAATGCGATTGTATTGTTATGACTGAAAGGTACATTGGTTGGTGTCTGCTGTTATGAACCTGCTAGCCGTATAACGTGACAGTTGAAACGACCTTTATAAACCGTATCACCCGGTACGAGGGACTTTCATCATTGTAAGTCTGTCTAGGAGGGTTTACACAGACAGTTGTAAACCCTGTAAGAAGGAATGACAATGATTGATATATTTCCTAAGATGACGGCTTGAGAGTAAAGATCGGGAGAAACCAACTTTGGCTAATTTTGAAAAATTCTCGAATATATGACAGAATATGAACAGCAAATGTTTTGAAGAAAGTGTGTCTCGAACCCATATCCAATAACACCTGATCTACGTGAGTTAGCGCTTAAATCTACTAAGCGAACGAGCCAGACAGATGAGATTCTACGGTACAAAAGCACTCATATAGTGCAGCTGTTAACAGGCTGATTTTAGGTTCCAAACAAGGATTTTATGAATGATGAGGGATGTTCAATATAACGCAATAACAATTGAAAAGCCTGTTTTACACTTAAAAACGGTTGATAATATGGAGAAACCATTCTACCTCTGATATGCAAGGTTGTAAACCGTGATAATCAGGAAAAACCTTCGGATGCTTCGCATCCTCGGTTGTTCCTTCCTATCAAGGTCCACAACCTTATATTACCATATCCTTAGTATAAACTGTCAGATTGGTGTATATGAAACTTGAAAAACAGAAACTGTATTGTTTACACTGCCATTAGTCATCGTTATTTCAATGTACGATATGAGTCATAACCTCCTTATGTTAAAGCATTGTGCTGACATACAGTTGAGGTTGACAGGGAGGTGTGCAAAACCTATAGTACCTGTCAAAACGATATCTGCTAAGAGATATCAAATGATCTCACACAAGCAATATCTTCTGTAAAACACAACTTTGGATAAAGCATTGTCAGTATAATACTCATCTAAATTAGTGAAAAGATGGTAAAACAATTTTATCTTAAGCCTCAAAGGTACAAGGTGGATCTTTGAGGCCCATCTGAGTGTTTACATGTACTCACAAGCTGTATTACTGGCTTAATTTTAATTTCATTCTTCATTCTTTAAAAGCATTAGAACCAAAAATGTGTAAATCATGTTAAGGAATATCTTGTTGTTACAAGGCACAAGGTGGGCCTTGAAACCCAGTCTCGTTTTTGTCTGCACACTAGACTTTAAAAATTGTTCTTGTGTAAGATGGTGCTTATAAGGAATAGTAGAACACAATGAAGAGGGGTAGACCTAGATGTAGCGATATGTTCCCATTTAACGGTGACAGTGCTCTCACACATTCCGTGAATCTGCATGTCCAGATGTATCTGCATGCTTGTCTCTCCTCGTAACTTTCAGTCTTGTATTAAATGTTGTATTGCCAACTACTGCAAGGTTCAGATTCAGGAGCTTCATGTTGTTGATAGTGTCTCACCTGTACATGCAGTTAAACAGAAAGATCAGAACAGTAGTCGTGCATCTGGAAAATACAGTAGAACTAACTCCACTAGCTAGTCAACACAGACTCAAGGTCCCAGGTCGTATTACAAATGTGAACACGTCCAGAAGATGTGAAGCACTTTGTAAACACTGTAACAACTGTGGTAAACTCAATCATGTTGCCAAAATGTGTCGGTCTAAACCCGTTACAAGATCCAAAGTACACAGTGTTGAATATCAAGTTGATCATGTTGAGGATGAATAGTTCATTGATACTGTTCGTAATTCTGACATCTCATCAAAAAGATTGGATTGTGCCAATATCGGTAAACATAACAGTTCTCTCACTTAAGTAAAATGCATGATCTCAATCAAACATACTTTCTAAACGAGACTATGATAAACTGATCAACAAGTCTGTTCTTCAAACTATTGCTGAACGATTGATGAGTGCACTTATCCAGAGAATACCGAAATGTTGTATCTGCCATACTGTAAGTCACAACAGGGCTGCTCCATCTGATTGCTCTGAGTAAGACTTGTGTTTGTGTTCATTCTGACTGAACGCTGCATGGTTGCCAGTTTGATACTGTTTGTGTTAATTATGTTCATGTCTTTTCATTTGACTACATTGAATAATAAATTTATCCTGATATATATGTTTCATTATTTCTTCTAAATGAGGACCAAGACAACGTAAAGAACAACCTTCATTGCTTTCTGAAAGTTTTACAAGTCTGTATACATCCTTTCTGGTTTTTCCATTGTATCTTTGGACATGTTTCAGTCCAGGGGAAATATCTTTTCTGCAATACAACATTATATTAACTACAATATCATAAAAGAAATGTAGTGAAGGACAATCAAAATACATGTAATTTGTTGAAATCAAATAGTTATATTTCAAAGAGCGATAATATACCAAAATACAAACACCAAATAATTAGAAATACATTAAAATAGCATTTTAGAAGATTGGATGCATGCCCTTTGACCTCAGTCTTCTTCATGATGATGACAGCAAGTCCAGGTAGAAAGCGCAATATTAACTGTATCAGTAGTGTCATTATGAGTGCTTTGAGTCCACTACGTGGAGAGTACAGCGCTATAAAAAATACTATTCATTATTATTATTATATTCGTATGTGTAAACCCCCTGGGCCTCCGAGGCCCACGTTTTCCCTATCTGGTCTAAAAACCTGAATGCCTTTGAGTACTAGTGTTAAGGTTTTACGTAAATTAAATGACGCTAACTTGGTAGTCTCAAAAGCTTTCCAGTAGATATAGAGTTCTTTCCATGGATCAAGATTAAACATAACATTTCAAGTAGGACATGATTTAGTGCATCTTGAAATATGAATCAAGAGGGTATTGAGGGTAACAAGTAGTATGACAATATGTTCTTCATCAAGAATAAAATGCTAAATGAAACCTTTTCCCGTGCTTATTGTAAATGAAGTATGACGTCATATTTTACTCTTGGTGAACATATTCAGCGAATGGTATACTAATATCGGACGTGGCACGTGTGTTGTATAACGTTGACCTGAGTAGTAGCAACGTGAGACTTGACTCTAAACGTATTCTGAATGTTGACATATAAAGAAGTACCTTCACAACACAAATGTTATTGAGTATGTTCGTGTTTTTACTGCAGAGGTATTTTCAACTTGAAAAATTCGCTGTAATTTTGTTTCAAATACTTTTCGCATTCCAGTTAACACTCCACACTCTGGGGCGGTCAATCAATCTCTGTAAGATACCTTAAACTAAATTCAGAGCTATTATAACTTCGTTGTTTGCCACTGTTTGTCAAGCGCAGTATATGTATCTCCTATTTTTTAACAACATAGTCACTTGAGTATTAAACATCCTCCGACGTCTGTGAATTGGTTTTAACAAAAAAAAGATGACTTATCACATGAGATTTCCAATGTCGAAAAAGTTTTATTTTGAGAAATACTGACATATTCCAATTAATAATTATATTCAAATTTTACTAACACGTTGCTAATGTGGTTGTTATGAAACTATAGAGTTGCATTCGTCACTTGAGTCTATCATCCTCTTTCTATTTCATAAATGTCAATGCATTCTATATCCAGCATGTTCTGCTGGAACCTATGGAGAGGATTGTAACAACATCTGTAGCTCCAGGAACTGTGTTACCATGACAACAACGTGTGAGAGAGATGGGAGATGTCCTGGTGGTTGTCAGTTTGGATGGACGGGAGTGGACTGTACACAAGGTAGGTTGTCAGTCTGGATGGAAGGGAGTGGGCTGTAAACTTGTAGCTCTTGAGGGAAAACTTGGTCTGACAAACACTGCGTGGTATCGTCTGACAATATGATTAGCAGCATTACGTCAGTAATCTCAAGTCTGTTTAAATGTATTCACTACAAAGGGAATAAGTTTACCTCACCAGCAACTTTCATTTCAGAAATTATTCTATATTCTTCTGGTCTTGTATTCCGTCTGTTTGTTGGTACTGATGTGTAGTTGGAGTGATACATATGACACTGAAGCGCAGATATCGTAAATGAGTGTATTTAGATATTTCCGTTTTCAAAGAAGAAATGGTGCTACTACATAGGCAGATTTGGCTAGTTGCTTACCGCTGTACAGCTATTGTTTGAGTAGATCTAGGTGGGTATGTCTCAACCGTGGCAGGAATTCCTAGGATGGAGACAATTACCAAAGTGAATGATCCCTCACTCACCAAGTGTTTTGCAAATTTCCTTCAGCAAAAACCACCAAACACTGGTACAAATCATCTGGTCGTACGTCACTCTCAACCTTAAAATTAGCAAACTCAATTATATGAACCCCAGTAGATTTTCATGATTGTTTCTTGAAATAATTGGGCAGAAATTCACAATTTGTCTTAGCATTAATTCAAACTGGATTACGTTCTGCCTTGCCTGTTCTATGAGTAACAAACAAAACCCCTATCTACCCATATTTTCCCATTTGACCATTTCTGTCACGAAATTTAGCATCCAACAATAATTGGAGGTACAAATTAACTTATAAGTATACTTCCACTGACTGCAAACTATGTGCTAGTCGTGTTTGTTCAAATGTAGTCAATCGCTCTTATACAGTTACATTTTCTCTATCTGATATGTTTGAGCATGTGCGGAAAAAAGCTAAAAATCACATAAAATTCTTTAAATTTGGTAGCCGCCGGCATAACACCACTTAGGTATGTTCTTCAATAATTCAGAGGATACAGAAAGTATTCCTGAACAACTCTACTTACTAAGTAAGCCAGGTCTAGGATCATCCTTGGTTATCAATGGTTTTATATATGCTCCGTTACTCTCCATCAATCTGGAAGTTGTATACCTTAACGGTTTGCTTATTTTAAACCTTATCAATCATTGTTAAAGAAGAAATATATAGTTTACACCTCATCAGTGACTTTCAAAAGGTGTTTTCGGAGTAAATATGCATACATATCAAGCTGATGAAAATTGAAAACATTAAAAAGACGGGAATTAATCTATAAAAAAGCTGATTAATATAGGACCTGGCTTTTATTTGTAGTAGTCACACTTGTCCCAAAACGTTATGCATTTTGAAAAAAAACAGCAAAACAAAACGTTATTGCTTTCCATATTTATTCCATTTCTAATTGCCGTCAACGACCTGAGCAGAATAGGTAATTAATCGCTTCAAGGAATTATTTATTAACAATGACCTCACTTGCTTAATTGAGTGTTTACCTATATTCTATTCTTAAATGCACTGTTTCCAAAATACATCTTGGGGAAGGAACAGTAAATGAATAACGGAATGAAATGTATTTATGTATAAATATGTATAATAATACCATATCCCGTGACCCGGTATTAGAGTAGTCTCTACTCTCTCTCCAGCATGTAATGACGGCTCCTACGGATCTAACTGCAGTAAGATTTTAAAAGAAATATTTTCATACAGCTCTATCTCCATGTATTGACATCAACTACTACGGTCTGAACTGTACCAAACTGTGCAGTGACCGGAGGTGTAAAACGCCCTCTACCTCGTAATGTGACTGTCTGGACTGTGACTGGAAGATGTTCTGATGGTTGTGAAGATGGCTGGAGACAGGAAGACTGTACTCAGAGTGAGTCTTATGTTCCTGGAGGGAAATATGTGGGAAAGTGTTAAACAATTAGCTGCTAGACTATATTTTCAAAATATATAATATTAAAACGAATCGTTTTGGTAATAGATCAGGATATTGCAAGTTAGCAAATATTTGTTTTTTATCTTAACCGATCAAATCTCAAATCGATCAACTCAATGAACATGCAAATTTGTGCTGAATTATATTATGCCCAATATAGTATAGGAATGTGTTTGACACTTATCGTTCTAGCCTTTCTTTGTTAACTGCAACTGCATGCATACTCATTTAAAATCAGATCCATGTGATTCGTGAGGGAAACAAATGTTCAATGCATTTTAATGAATTCGCCTACTTACTTTTTCAGTCAAATAAATTTAAGAATTGTATATGAAAATAATGTTACCAATGGTAAAACACCCTTCACTCTTCGGAAAATCTAGTTAAAATTGAGTTGTAATGGTTCGGTAAAGCTATAGGAATCGTTTTTGTCATTCGAAATAGTAAAATGTGTTCACATAAAAATGGCCGTAACTACATTTTTCAAAAAACGTGCCCCAGCCCTTTTAATGTGGAACGTGTTTTATTGTTGATAGGATTAAAGTAGAAAGATGGTGTGATAAAGTAACCAAATAATGTGTGCCATAGAAAGAATACTTATTCTGAAACAGTCGGGGTATATGAAAACGGTAATGTAATGTAAGACTTGTACAGGTAATTGTACTGCAGATATATTATTTCAACCAAAACAATTGCGTCAAACATAACGTCAAACTGTAACGAAAGTGTCAACTACGGAATCAGATGGACAGTACAGTGTGTCCTGATGTGATTAGTGTGTTAAACTTAAAATGTGTATACTTCTTGACTTGACTCTTGACTACTATTGATTGTAACTTGTTACTCACATCATTACTCTGAAATTTGACACAGTCTCAAATATTACCGCAAGTATATTTTATTTTTCACAGAATGTGAGTCCGGTTCCTACGGACCTTCCTGTGCTTTGCTCTGCAATAACCGATTGTGTCTTGACGGTTCATCTTCCTGTGATCACGTGACTGGTCAGTGTGTAGGTGGATGTCAGCCTGGATACAAGGGACTGGATTGTAAACAACGTAAGTGTCATATGTCATCGAGTTTTTCATTGTTTAAATTATCAACATATTTAGCTTATCAATATCATTTTAATAATGAAAGAAACAGTACTGAAAGTAGACTTTTTGTCTTTAGAGTACATTAGCAATCTGGAAGTTCTACAATAATAACGGTTTGCCTGTTTAAACCTTTTCAATCACACCACATCAGTAACTTCAAAAAGTTTTTTTGGAGTGAATATGTATAAATATCAAGATTGTAAACAATAAAAGGCGAAATTAATCTATAAAAAAACACCCTGAAATAATATAGGGTCTGGCTTTTTTTTTTTGAGTAGTCATATATGCTCCGAAAAAAATGTATTTTGAAAAAAAAAAATTCTTTCATCATTCATTCCCTTTCTAAATGCTGTCAAAGACTTTGACAGAATAGATAGATAATCACTTCAACAAATATATATTTCCAGAACAATGAACTCACTTTCTTAATCTAGTGTTTACCTATATTCTATATACTAACATGCACTGTTTCCAAAATACATTTGCGAATTAAACAGTAAATACTAAATACATAGTGGAATGAATAGTCCTTGTTAGAGTAGTCTTTACTTTCTCTCCAGCATGCGGGGATGACTTCTACGGACCTGGCTGCAACTTGTCCTGTATTGACCGGAAGTGTCAAGAGCCATCTACTGAGTGTAATCACATGACTGGTCAGTGTCCGAATGGATGTCTACGCGGCTTCAAAGGGATAGATTGTGTTGAAAGTGAGTGTTAAAACTCATATATTTTCAATCTGCACCTTTTCATGAAGAATGATCTCAACAATTTCCTTCTATTTGATATTTACATATCCTTGTATGTTACAAATACAATCTTCATTTACAGTAAGTAGACTATAGTTCAATAAAATGCACTTACGACAATGGAATTATGTTTGCTTGCTATAATATATGATGATAACAATAAATTAACTTTCTATTGTGTCAACCGTTTTATCATAACGGAGTGAGTGCATATAAAGAAAATAAAATGAAGTTTAGACACTATCATTCGTCTTACAGTATTAATATCTCCTCAAACAATGATACTGCAACCGACATTAAGCCGACACTTGTAATTTACTATCATGTATTTTATAAAGATCTGTTTTATTGGACTGTTTTCAGAATGTGACTCTGGTTCCTACGGAGATGGCTGCAGCTTGTCCTGTACTGACCGGAAGTGTTCTGTCTCATCATCTGAGTGTGATCACGTGACTGGTCAGTGTGAGGGTGGATGTCAGGTGGGGTACCAGGGAACAGATTGTAGTCAAGGTAGGTATCACAATATGGAGAGAGCTTGAGATTTGGACGTATACATTCCTCATTCGAGAAATCAAAATCACAAAATATTTGGTTTGGTTTGGTTATTTGCAACTTCACAAAATAATGAACCACATAATTGCCTCGCAAAGAGACATATCTATTTGTGCAATATCAAAACTGCAAAGCCAAAGTTACCAAACTATACTCATGTATACTCATTTTCAAAAGAGTATAAAAGTGAACATCGATGTTGGAGAAAGTAGATTTGTAATGTATTTGACAGACACATGCTTTACTTTACTGCTACAGTACAGTTTCATACATCAGAATGTAGTATCTTTATTTTTGTGTCTGTTTTAATACACGTTTGGTGCTAAAATCGCTTTTTCAAGATGTTTTAGCCACAATGTTTGGTATAAAAGTTTAAAAAAAATTAAAAGTATGAAATGGTATTAATAAACTTTGAAGTCGACATGAATAACATTATTGGATTTAAATTTGTTGAAGGATCATTACTGTAGAACGTCACAAAACAAGCTAAAAATCCCTTTTCGACGCTTCCATCTCGTCTTGTTAAGGAGATAAAAAAAAAAACGACTATTTCTTAAAAAGTGTGTTTCTCAGTAACTTAAACTGGTAATGTTTTGATAATTAAGGATTCAGCCATTTGGCTGAATCTTAATTGATATTGGCGTGTTTATTATTTTCATTATTATTCTACAGATTTTGTACTCAAGACTTCGACAAGAAGTATTACAGCTATTGCAACCAAAATTAACAGGCTGATAGCCCTTAACGTGGAATAGAGCAAGGAAGCTTTTGGGCCCAATCGGTCCAGCCATTAAGGATCCAGGTCGAATCCGAATGTCAATTTTATCATGGGAAAAAATTCAAAATGAACATAGAGACTAGCAACCTTTTTTCAAAAGATTCACAATGACAATATGAGTAAATAAGTAAATAATGACGAATCCATGGTTTGTTCGCCATCATTTTGATTTTAGACACTTTTTCATTTTTACTGACCCCATGCACCTTTGAAAATCTCCTCCTCTGAAGATACTTGCATTTAAGAGCTGAAACTTACATATTTATGTAGCAAAAGCATTGGTTAATACCGTGAAATTCATAATACTTTCTTCACAGTGATCAATTAAATCAGGTAATTTTAGAAAATTGCAAACTTTAAGGGAGGATAAGCAAAAACCTACTCACCGAATTTAAAGAGTTTTTCAGGACAGTTAGACAAGTATGTGTTCTTTATGAATCAATAATAACACTGCTCGCGAACAGTCAATACCGGTCATTATGAAGGTTTAAGTCTTGAAACTTTTTACTAAAGATGTGCAAGTATTATCCGAGTTGTTGCTCTCGTGGTTTAGTCGCCATTTTGATTTGCTTTACAATTGTTTGTACATGTACATTTAGGGTATCAATAATCATTGGGACATGCTAGAAACTTGCACCTTGTTTTTAAAGATTTGCAATAACATTAAAAAGATAAAATTCATTATACCTCAAATAATTGAATCATTTATGTGCTGAATCCTTTTATTGTCGCTTACGATTTTATTTCATTTTTATTTTTGTAGGGTTCTGAAGACATGATCTAACGTTGTTTCAGTCTATTTATCGCCCGTTGTTTGAAATATCTTGTAATTTGGTTTGGGACGTTTCTTTGGCACGTGGGTTAACATATTATTAACTTTTAAATTGATCTTTTATGCAAAGAAAGTTATCTCAAAAGGAAACAATGACACAAACAAATATTGAAAACAAATGGTTTCATTTCATCCCATCTTTCAGCCAATAAAATTGTATTCACCAACATGAAGCTAGTATCTGAAGCTATTATTATTTTGCTGGTCCTTTACCTGTATTATCACTATTTCTATAACTCTGTAACTATGGGGAAAGGAATCGTATATATATGAAAAAGAGCAGCATTATTGTCCTGAGCTTCATAGCAATTCTAAAAAGCAGTAATACATATACCAGGAGACCACCTATTGATATACTTTAATTAACTCTGAACGTTAGATGGCATCGTATTAATATGTTTAAGCATTTGTTATAGTTTTGAAAAAAAATATCCTCTGACCTCTTCGTTCATGTATAAATACAAGGTACCAACTGTGACCTACTTGTTAATGTTATATGACACAGCGCCTGTATATATCATGAACGTTAAGGCCTATGGGTCGAGGTTTTCATGTTTCACTTACGCAATGGTTCGTTTCAGCTTCGTAACTTTTTCAAACGCTGATTTAAACCTACATCAGACCCGTTGTAGAAGAGAAACAGGATATAGGTATACTTGAGGATTGTTTTAATAAAAAAAAAAGTTTTACTTGTCATCTAAGCGGTCTCAATATCAGACTGCTTGAAAACCCTGAGCATGCCATGCTGTATCTACGGAAAGCTGCAATGAACAAGCTCGTAACGCAATAGTCGCCTGACCAGCTGCAGTAACATTGAGAGAATTTCTAAACTAAAACAACACAATTTCAATGAAGTTTGAAATTTTCACGGATGCTTTTGAATGGTTACTAATGAAACAGTAAGGAACCCTAATGAATGTGTAGGGTGTAATGGTTTGCTTGCTTAGAAAGAACGAAACCAGCAGATAACAGATTCTATACCAAGTGTCGAGTGATGCAATATCATAAGTTTGGAAAAATCCTACTTTACAAAACATCTCCACTTATATTTGAAATATTCACATTTAAGCCATACTTAATGCATTAAAAAAAGACAGTATCACATTATGGACGTTCTTATAAGGATGTGAGCCTCAAAAGGTACCATATGGTACTGTCACAATCTCTACGGTCATGTGGCATGTTTGGTCTTTTTTCTCAACAGCATGTAATCAAGGTATCAACTACGGAGTCAACTGTATCAAGTCCTGCTCTGATCGTCACTGTATTCAACCATCATCTGTGTGTGACACTAAGACTGGACAGTGTTCTGGAGGGTGTCAGGTGGGGTGGAGAGGAGTCGACTGTACAAGTCGTGAGTAAAAAAAGATTATTTAAAACATTTCTAGAATGAATTAAGCCGCTAAATGTGAATATTGTGATGCAATCAATGCAGAGAAGGAATATTATTGTTAAAATCAGTATGTTAACTTCACTCCTGGAAACGGATTCAACCATCATTAATATTTTCAGTCATGATTTTTGTTATGCAAGTTTGTATTATCCCTGTTAACATATCTATTGCAGAGTGTCCTGCTGGTACATTTGGATCTAACTGCACGTCCTGCAGTACACGTCAATGTCAGGTAGAGTCGGACTGTCCTGCAGATGGAGTCTGTTCCCAAGGATGTCAGGACGGATATACGGGACAGACATGCATGCAAAGTACTAAACATTGTTTAATAAATAATTTGAACTTTCCACAAGCTTTCTTCTTTATGAGGAGTATTCATAGGTGATGTGGCATAAATAAAATACTGCAAAAACACAATATGTTTTTGTTTTAAAATCGATCCAATAGAGAAGTGTAATGACCAGGATGCAGCGTGGCATGTTGCTGCAAATGTACAATATAATTTCTGATACAATCTCAATTTTGATAATCATAACAATTTCGGAATTTGACTAGAAACTGTTTATTATTCCCGGCAGCATGTCCCCGAGACTTGTATGCACCCAACTGCAGCATGACGTGTGGGACCTGTAGCTCTGATGATGCTTGTCATCACGTGACCGGAAACTGTCCTAGGGGCTGTAAATATGGATGGAGAACTCAGAGGTGTAACGAAGGTAAAATTATCAGAATTTAACAACTCTTAATTTTTCTGCAAACAAATTTTTCTAAACAAATCATCATCAGGTTCTGTCAGTTTCCATCAGTTACATGTACTATCTTATCTTCTAATTTCAAAAATATTTTTTTATCATGCTACTTCCCGTGCTTTGACATTGTTTTTTATTTTACCCTCGCCTGAATTCTGTTTCAATTAAGTCAGAAACCGTTTACATATTGTAAGTTTAGGACTTGTTTATATATATCTTAATATTATAAATCAGACAGACGATCGTATTTCATAATTGAAATAAAATTAATATGTAAGAAAATCATTTCATTGCTATTGTCTAAGAATAATTAATTGTGAGATGAGGAAACTGTTCTGGTCTGGTGCCTTGATGTCGTTTGACTGTTTAAATAATTCCGATGATTGTGAATCTAAAACAAAAAGCCTTTCAGGTATTGTCTTTGGTTCATTATGCTTTTTCGTCTTAGTCTGCATGGACGGTTCGTATGGTCCAGACTGTACAGAGAAGTGTGGTCAGTGTGATGGTGTCTGTGACAGTGTGGATGGGAGGTGTCCTGCTGGATGTCTGGATGGATACAATGGTACAAAGTGTGACGTGGCCCATGTAGTAATACAAGGTACGTGTATAACAGGGGATATTTGCTGCATCTCAAGCATATTGCTTCTATGAATTGTAATTGATAACAAGTAACGTAAATTTATATTTATTGCAATGTGTATCTTCCGCAGTTCATTTGTATTACAAAATACAAAATATTGATTTGACAAATTCCAATGTACATTTTGTTGATTCATAAACTATTAAAATCGCATTAAGATCAACATATATTTGAGAGACTATATACCACACAAATACCATTGTTGATTGTATTGACTTGTTATGGTTTGTAAGTATGCACACACATGATATTTTGATAAACATTATTCAAAGAAATGACTCAAATGCAATCAAGGCAGTTTCAGTCACATAATCGACTTAGTCTATCTTCAATGTTCCGACATATGACTTGTGTAAAGTAGATTGGAGATTGCCAACTGACTTTTAGTTTAGCTCTCTGGTGTTAAAGCTGGATGAAACATAAACTTCAAACTATGAACATGTCAGATTGTATTCAAGTAATCTTATGGACAAATCTGGTCGGAATAACCTGACATTCTTTTAAAATAACATATGTTGAGTTAGAAGGTTGAAACTGGAAAACCCATATGACATGTTACATAACTATTTAAAATTGTAACGTTTCGAGTAATTTTAGTTATGTGACAAACGTTATTTTGAATGAAAATTCAGTACAATCACATTTTAATTCATCATGTCATTACAGTGCCAGGTTTGATTCATCAGGTAAAGCTATTCTCAAATATCTCTATTAGTTTTGGAAATGTACTTTTGGTGGATGCATTACGAAAGTAATGTTTGTTACAGTTTTGACAAAGAGAAAACTGTGTTTCCTATTTATATCACTCCACAAAAACATATGGGAGTGATTTATGTTTTTGTATTGTAGTCCATAACTAATTAATTCTTTTACATAATATATATGTTATGTCCTGCCATTGAAGACGAGGCATCGGTCTGCTTCACTCCTGCATCTCTTGTTGGTGCTGTTCTTGGAACTTTTCTCCTGGTGGTATTGGTCAATGTTGGAATTTGTCTCTGTCTTATAAGACAAGGGAGGTGAGAACACTAGTTGGTTTGTGATCAGATACTCTAACCTACTCTGGTGAAACCTTTTCATTATTTTACTTTGAATATATAAACGTGTTAACACTGATTTGTTGCAATACATATCATACATATCTGATACATATAGGCTTCCATCTTCACAACGTCACGGGCGTAACGAAAAGATTTTCATATCATTTCTCTCCGCCCGTGACTTCACGGCCCGCTTTTTATGCGCTAAGATTTAAGCGTACTGCAGGCTAATCGGATAGGCCAATCAGAAGAAGCTTGCAATATGAACTTCTGATGTCAACAGCAAAGGCGTTTGCAGTGATAAATAGCCCTTCGGGGTACTAAACGAAAACATATTTTAAATAGTTTCAAGCATTTACTTTACAGTCTCAAATCGTGTGCTAAAATCCCAATCATAATGAGATTGTCCGAGTAGACAAAGTCAATGTTTTATGATTGAATGTAATAGAATTGATCTATAATTAGACTGGAAAACACCTTTTCTAATTCATCCAATTTCTCCGCTAATTTTGGGTCGCAAACTGTACACTTTGTGACAGTATTTTGATCAGTCCAGGACTTGTGTAATCTTTCAATTGATGCAATAAAATAAATACAATTCGCTTTCATAAACCTGTAATCGATAATCGAAACGTTGAAGAGGATAGCTTCAAAAGCCATTAAGTTGGCACATGGAGGGGATGCACTGTTACGATGTTACTGTATGATGACTGCCAAACTGGATACATTCATACATTTCGCGTATGATTTTGCACATGTTATCAGGTATCGTTTGTTAATTTCACAATATTGCAGCTGGAAGTACTTTAAGTGATTCAATTTACTTGGTTGTCATCGTATGTTATTCACTCCGAAATCGAAGAAATCAAGTGTTGAGTTTGAATGAAATATCATTAATGTTTTCAACCTAATTTGTTTACAAAATACCAAATAACACGTGTGGCATAATGGTATTTCGAGTTAACAATCTCAATTATTTAATTCTGATCTACATACCGAAAATTCAGGCTGTATAACGTTTAAAAAACTGTGATTTGATTTCTTGTTTGATAAACTGTGCCTCACTCTTACTAACTCTTATTTTTAAATGTTCCAATTTTTAAATAAGCAAGTTATACTTATTGAAATATTCTTATTCAATGCGAGGATTTGTATTCAAATCTTTTGACTATGGTTGAACGTGGGTATTTCTCATTTGCATATGAACTACATATGTCTTTGTTATAAATTTAACAATCAACTAATTAGGCTTCCTGGCTCGCATTTGGTCTTCTTTCTTGATAAGCATATTTATGATAATATATTTTCATATTTTTCATTAAATACTTTACGACGAGTATTGCAATGTACAAGAAGAAACGTTTACCCAACGTATGTTCCTAAAAATAACAATTTTGAAATTATCGCTTCTGCAGTAACGAATGTAAAACGGTGATTTCATTGGCTGTCTGTAAGCAGCTGGTAAGGGGCGTAACTCGTGATCACAATAGATGTCGCTGCTTCGTTGCACAGTTTTCTGTGCTCTTGAGGGCAAGGTAAACAATGGAACGAATTTAATTCGATACGTTTTTACCTTGCCGTGGGAGGATGATAGGTTTCTACCTTATGAAATCACTGTAAAACCTTCCGTAGCTATTTTTGCCATAACAATTCATATTCTCCAGATTGCAGTGGGTCAAGAATCTTGAAGACAGGAAACCAGTTCAGATGACACGTGACGTCACACAGATGAGCAACATTGCCTCTCAACTTCCTGATGTCTCTGAGCATGCGCAGTCAAGCAGTCACGTGTACAACAACGACTACGCTGTACTCGACTCTGGAACAAAGACAGGCAACAACGACTATGATGTCATTGAACAAAAATATTACCAAAATGTCTATAATTCCGTCTAGCCTCTCTGGTTTCATTTACGAGTGTTGTGTATAGGCGTGAGACTCACAACAAACATTGGATACTGACTATGGAATTTCATGGAAATTGATCGAGCTAAAAATGGATTCCGCCACGAGAAAAAGCCTGAAAACACGACATCAATAACCTGTCTCCATGACTCTCGTCTTATACAACAGTCGTGACAATGTTGTACATGGTTTTAGTTAACTGTCTTCACCCAAATTATCCATTGTAGCAAAATGTTGAAATGCACCTAGTCCCGCCTTACTAATAAAATCTCAGATTCAAAGTTTATAAATTTAACTGTTCCCATCTTTGTGTTAAAGTCGATGTTCTCAATTGATAATCTCATGATATAGCCTCAATCATGCCTATGACGTTTCTAATCTTCATACATCACATACAAAATAAACTTCCAACGAATTTAATCTTCTAAAATCTTGATCACGGCTTGCAAATTTCCTACAATTTTTTTTGCATTTCGTATTTAACCATTTCACCTAATTTTGGTTCATCTATATCTATAATTTTTCTTCTGCGCTAAATATAACACGATGACAAGACAACTTAAGGTGCAGTCCATGTCATTTCATTTTAGACCCTTATTCCTTTACTTCAGGTTACATGTTCGTTACAACTTAATATTTCCAGTAACATCAACAGTCGCCTGATGACCAAACACCATAGTCTTCACAAACACATATTTAGTTAAGCACCCGCTATGAGCCCGTATCATTAGTCGTTTGAGAACTGATGACCACCCTGGAGTCTTGAAGATAACTCAAATAAATCATATTATGTGTTATCTGTTGAACACATATTTACATGTATTTTATAAATGACTGATTCAATATCCCCAATTATAAGACCCGCAGAGCAACCCTTACTATAAACAGTTATTTCTCATAACCGTTTACTGCCCTAGGAAGGTAGTGTCAGAAATAAAAGACGCCTTTGTCGACCCTGATATCTGCTGCTAATCCACACAGAAACTAGTACTCTACACCCGAAATGTATATTGTTTATCCTGGCGCGAGCAGATGATTAAACTTCCTCATGGCTCAGTTGACGACAAATACATGTGAATAGCAATTAAGACTCTGTTTCGAAAAGAGTAACTTTCTACATCCTGGATCGTCGATAGATATGAAGATGGCGAATGTCTTGCTATCTGAAGTTTTTTAATGTACTAGCTACATCTAGGTTAGATTGAGCACTGAATACACTTAGGATATACAACTTTAATATGAAGAACTTTGATACACAGAAACATTACATAACTATGCAGACAACTACAGGAACTCATGTACAGGTAACCAAACATTTATATGGACACTGTTTAATAAAAACCCGTACACTATGCCTAATGTGCATTACTTGTCTTTTTAAAGATGAAATTTATTATACATTTTAACGCTGAAATCTATTAAATTAGAATTTAACTATAACACAAAAATGTTATCGTATTCTAAATACTAAATACTATTCTATCTACAGTTTACACAGTTATACTAATTTGAGACGTATTCAAAAGAATTCAATTACATGTATTGTGTGGTACTACTCCTCTTCAGGTTTGTGATTTGTTATCACGTTATTCTAGCGTGAACGTGACCCGTGGAAATGCAGCCTTAATAAGTTTCAGCATGCATGGTTACAGTGCTAGTACAGCTGTGGACGGGAACCGTAACAAAACATAAAGAACCATTAACACAGTTGACAGGTTTCCCTTCGCCTGGTGGAGGGTGTATCTGCAGAGAGATGTACCTGACCTCATTATGTTGATCTGTTGATGATCTTGTGATATTATAGTATTTGGTTTTCACAGGAATGTTTGTATTATTCTAAGATATCATTCACTTATAAAATGTAACACAATTGTTGACAGGATTTATTAAAGGTAATCTAATAAAGGACAAATTGGACGAATAAATCATTTCTTTTAAAATTTGTAATTCTTTTTAAATTTTTTGTATTTATGTCTCTTGGTCAAATGTGTAAGGAAATGGAGTGGTCACCGGATGATTATAAGTTAATAGCATTTATAATAATACTGCCGTCGGTAAATATAGTTATTATGTAAGATATAGTCGTCTTCAATGAGCTTCGATATTTCAATGAATAAACTCAGAATCGATTTGGATGAATTTTACCCACATACGGGGAGGAAAAGCAATGACAGGAGCAACACATTTAAATTAAGACCTTTTTGGAGAAAAACGGTATTTTTTGGTATATTGTCTGGCATATTCACTGGATATTTACTGATGGAACTATTTTCGATGTTGCTACAGATGTGATATATATGATGTGCTCAGTTTAATATACAACCGAATTCAGAAAATAATAAGAGAGGGTCTCAAAAGGTTTAAAATTTTCATTTCATTTCATAGAATTCCAGATTTTAAACAAAACTGACAGTTTAAACAATTTAAATGTTTCTTTGATAGCAAATCGATTAACTTTTATTGAACACGCATGTCAAAGATGCATTATAGAAAACTTCCTCAGACAACAATTCATTAATGAATTAAGATAGTGATAAAATTAGAATAACAAACATATTGTACCATTATTTATCACACAGAGATGTATGTTCTCGCCAGGATAAAGTCAACGGATATTCACAGTATTTGTTGGGTTCATATGCGGATTTTGATGCAAATTGCGAGGTCATGTTACACAAAATAGTGTCAAATGTTTTGACATTTTCAACGCCTGTAATAACTGACAACGGATAGTGGATAATGGATAACGTCGTCAGCGTATACAGATATATATGTATATCATAAACATTATTTTAAGAAATGACGAAACAAAAATGTGTTATTGTTATTTATTTATTAGCAAAATTATGTTGGTTTTTTTTATCAGTGCAGTGCCAAAACAGTTCATCGCCAGTTGATATCGTTTGAGCAAACAATTGTATCCACAAGTAACCATGGCAGTTTGAGTCACATGTTTGTTCACCTATTATCAATCTTAATTGTGCCATATAATGTGAGTTGGGTAAAGGTGATGGAGAATTAACAAACTGAAATTTAGTTAAGTTATTTGTGTCTTATGCGAGATGAGCAACCGTTTGCAGCTCTGGTCCCTCAGTCAAATATACAGGGCACCCTGGTTATAATGCCACCTTTTGTCCAAGAGAAAATATAGCATTATATTCAGGGTGACATTATGACAAGGTATAGGACATTTGGGGATACTTTTGTTTTGTTTTTTTAAAAAGAAAGTTTTGTTAACATCCTAAAACAATTTCTCAAGTAAAATGTATAATACATTTTAAAGAATTAAAGAATTAAGACGAATAATGATATTTTCACATGTATTCTAAGGTCGCTCCCACTCAAATAAGTACTGCCAATGACATCTATGTTGAAACATTGCCAAAAGAGAATAATACTGGTTGTATGTCATTAAAAAAAGTCTCCAATCTTCATCACTCGAAGTTCTAGAATGCTATTTAAAAAATCAGACAGTAATTTCTGCGCAACTATACCCGTGTGTGTCCAGCAGTAAGGGGTTGTACAACAACAAGTGTAATTATACAATTACTCACTCATCATAAAACAACATTTCACAATTAGAACAATATACAATACCAAATTGATTTATATGTCATCTATATTTTGCTTTTTATAACATTAGTATGTTTTGGCTTGTAAATATTTATGTACTCGACATATAAAACAAAAAAGAAATGCAATAAACAAAGAAATAACATATTTCTACATATTCTATATTCTATATTCTACATATTCTGATACTCCTTGTGCTGAATGACGTCATAGTCTTTGTTTCCAGTCATGTGCTCAGCGTCAAGCACAGCATAGTCATTGTTGTACACATGACTGCTCGAGTGCGCATGCTCAGAGACATCGGCAGGTTGTGCGGCTATGTCAGTCATCTGTGTGACGTCACGTGACATCTGAACTGTTTTCTTGTCTTCGGGGTTTCTAACCCAGTGTACATGCAGTCTGAAATAGATTTAAACAATATTCTCACTAATCTGTACTTTAACAAAATAAATTCTACCGAACAGTTATGGACGGTCAAATGTATGTGTATAATTATGTTATCTGTCTGCGGTTGTCGTAAACTCTAATCCTACCGTTCTGTAAGACTCTATATATATTTCCAAATGAACTATTTAGTCATATTGATAATGGTCTTAATAAAATAATAATAACGGAAGTATAATAACAGGCAATTAACAGGAAGTTGAAACCTGACTTCAACAATAAATAACAACCCAAAGCTTGACTTATACAATACCTATAAGTATACGGTGCAGAACAATCATACCAACACTATTGGTTGGTTCATCATCCTTACCCAACAACAGGGGACGGGATAGCGCAGTTGTTAGCGCGTTTGGCTTCGGATCAAGAGGTCCGGGGTTCGAATCCCACTAGGAATTGTCTGCAGTAGAGAATTGTTCTACAAGCAGTAAGGTTTGGGTGCAATACTACACTGAATTTCAGAGTAGTACTACCCATGGTTCGCTAGTTCCAGCCGTTGCTCGCAGGTTTCACTGCAATGCATAGCCACATGGCGTTGCGGGCTTTCTCCCTACCGTAATTCTAGCAGCCGCGATCGTAAGTGAAATACTCTTAAAAGCGGCGTTAAACCACAACTCACCTCACCAAACAGACTCAACGTGAGCGAGGTTATGTATCAGTACGATGTCATAACTTTTCATTGATTAAAAGAGATTTTGTCATTCGGGAATATTATTTCAAGTATTTTATTTCCAAACCGAAATTTGTTTTAATCATCAGTACTTTATGGTTTAAGATGGAAAAACAGTCAACTACACTCACGAGCAAAAGAAAGCATAGGTACAACAACGCAAGATAATTTAATCAACGAGTGATGAACACGACAGAAACAAAGATACATAATGTCTCTTAAAGTCAACTAAACTTCATTTGTAAATTTTGAAAAATCATCTGTTCATATACTACGAAAAATCATGGCTGTCAAAAAATTGTCGTTTAAAAATCTTCTTTACCAGACAAGCTAAGAGAGTACAATATGGTTTAGGCTTGTTTTATGAAACCCTACAGCAAAGATGCGTCTTTAAATTTAAAGACCGAGAAGTTACATTTTGTCGACAACTACTTTTACTAATATTATTCCATATTTCATAACATTTTGCCTTAAATGACAACAATTGTGTCCAAAAAAACCTTTGAAATAGCAATTACAACAACCCATGTGTGTTTGAACAGAAGATATAAACTGATAAGAATCACATTCTCATCAATGAAATTGTGTATATATCCTCATCACAAACATTAAAAAATAACGTTTTGAGGCAAACATATTTTGTATTTTGCTGTGATGAAAATCAGGTTTACCCTTTTATGCCTATTACTCACCTCCCCTGTCTGATGAGAATTAGCTGAACTCCAACAACCAACAGAACAACAATAAGAAGAGTTCCAAGGAAAGTTCCAACCACTGCACCAACAAGTGTGTTGTTATCTGATAAAAGGTGCACAATCAAAGATAACAGGCCATTGAACGATTAACACAAGTTAATTACAAGGACGGTCAGTTAAAGTATTACTAAAACATATCCTGACATGAAATTTGATGAATACCAGTTTGATATAATTGTAATCTGCTAACAGCAAAGTCAACTCTGTAAGGAATGAGAACACGATGATTAAGCCCGAAGGTACTTTCTTAAAAATACCATAGGATAATGATTTTCACGATGTGATGACGGCCCATCATCTGTTATATGATTTTTAAACGTATTTACATTTGATATCAAGAACTACTTTTGAAGCACATCATTCACAAAACTGAAGACGGTAAGGTCCCATCTACCTGTTGTCCTCGTCACATTGCACCATGCTCCCCTGTATCCGTCCTGACATCCAACATAGCATAGCCCGTTTACTCTGTCACAGACACCATCACAGTAACCACACTTCTCCAAGCAGTAGGGACCGTAGTATCCTTCCAGACACCCGGCAGGACACCTTCCATCCACACTGTCACAGACACCATCACAGTAACCACACATCTGCAAGCAGTAGGGACCGTAGTATCCGTCGAGACATCCAGCAGGACACCTTCCATCCACACTGTCACAGACACCACCACAGTAACTACACTTCTCTGAGCAGTAGGGACCGTAGTATCCTTCCAGACACCCGGCAGGACAACTCCCATCCACACTGTCACAGACACCGTCACAGTAACTACACTTCCCTCTGCAGTCTGAGCCGTATGTTCCCCTATGACACGCTTAAAAATCGACCCCAAAAAAAATGAATTAGTTTGCTAAATATCTTTTTAATCTCGTAAATTTTAACAATTTTGTCAATTCTTACAAGCCTTACATGTCTACTGTATTGCGCATCCCATGTGGAATGATTGAAGTATAAGTCTATAACTAAATATTTTTCGTCGTGGCTCCCGTATAGTCTTGATGTCCGCTGCCCGTTGTTTTTCACACGATATGAAGTCGACGGTCATAACGACGGACCAAGTACGGTACCAATACAAGATCCGAATCGTTAAGACACTGGACAGCCTAAACAGAAATATAGGGGGTCGAATTTCTTGAACTTATGACGTTGCCACCCATCATCAACATTCTGACGTCATAGCCGCAAGACATAACTGTATTCGAATAAATATATCCGTGATATTGTTCCCCTTCTGTACTGGCCCAGTTGCCAATATGTTTGATGCAAACAAATTGTTAGTTAACTGATAAAAGTACATTTAACATGTGTAAATTTATAAGAAAATTCATCATTATATTCGTTTCCATGTTAACACTTCTCAATTTACCAGAAATTTTACAAATACAATGGAAAACAACAAGTTGACAACAGGCAGTTTCTTCCATTTTCTCATGTTCAATGTTATGTTATGCTATTCCATAACATATTTTATATTATTATGTGTGTACATATACACGGAAGCCGAATGTACTGACAACTGTGCTATCCTGCCCCCGATAAAGAAGAAAAATGAAACAAAATCGTTGATAATTCAGCTATAATCTGTTTTTTTCATTCATGATATCATGATTTGTGAAATAATATTAACTTTGATCACTTACTTTGTCTGCAATCTGTACCCATATACCCTGGCTTACATTTACAATGCCCAGTCACGTGATCGCATTCAGACGAAGAGTCAAGACACTTCCTGTCAGTACAGGACAAGCTGCAGCCAGGTCCGTAAAAGCCAGAATCACATTCTGGGGAAGAGAATCACATTCTCTTAATTAACCGCTACGATTACAATGGTGAATTATGATTACACTGACTGTGGAAAAGGAATAGATAGATGTCAAACTTGATAAGGTAAAATACTCAAAGAAAAAGAAAATAAAAAAGAAACAAATGTTCAGCTTAAAGCCATAATGACATACGTGGTGCACTGGACCATAACTTTGAAGTCATTAAATTATTGAAACCTTGTCTTGATTTAAAAAATTAGAAATTATGCTTTTGGTATAAAGCAAGAGGCATGCATCAAATGAAAGTAGGTTTTTCCAGAACTCAAGATGTCCATTGTATCTGCGGTTTTATAATGGTGTCTGATGATTCATAATATTTTTTATAGGAAGTTATGCTTTTCTTATCATTTGAGTCACATGCAACAGACAAATTTGACATGTCAGATGTCCAGATGATCAATAGTTTATTCTGTGTTTTTGAAATGTTTTTGAAATGATGCCTGTTAATGCAATAACTATGAGGAAATACACACTGATATATTGTTTCATAGCTAATCTCCATAAATGGTCAAGAATACCACCAGGCCAATCATGCAAACGGCACACGAATCTTCAAAACTGTACAAATATACCCTTAATCAGATCACAAATCCCCACAATAGTACGACAAACCTTCCTAAACTGAATTCATATCCTCTAAAACTAATTTCATATCCTCTAAAACTCATTCCATATCCTCGAAAACTCATTTCATATCCCCTAAAACTCATTTCATATCCTCTAAAACGGGCGACAAATCGCTTGAAAGGGACATTTTGGCCTCAAAACGGACCACAAATCAACGGAACGGTCAACAAATCGCCTAGCAAAATGGCGGCTCGGCAACAAGACAAAGTAAAAGGAAGTGTTGTTTTCTTATACTACGACTCTTATCTTCTACATGTATACATCGATATATAGCGCACAAACTCCTAAATGTAATAAACTTAAAATCTATGTCCTTACATTTCATTCTCAGACGTGTGATTCTACATATTTTGGTACCCAGATCGATCAACCTAACTTGTGTACAGTCAACTTCTGTCCATCCACACTGACAACCTTCCCCTGTGTACAGTCCACTCCCGTCCACCCAGACTGACAACCTACCTTGTGTACAGTCCACTTCTGTCAATCCAGACTGACAACCTACCTTGTGGACAGTCCACTCCCGCCCATCCAGACTGACACCCTACCTTGTGTACAGTCCATTTCCGTCCATCCAGACTGACAACCAACCTTGTGTACAGTCCACTCCCGTCCATCCAGACTGACAACCGTTATAGCATCTTCCATCTCTCTCACATGTTGTTGTCATGTTAACACAGTTTCTGAAGCTGCAGTTTTTGATACAGTCCTCTCCATATGTTCCATCAGAACAAACTGCATAGTAGACATAACAGATATGTGAATGAACGTGTCTTTTCAAATGTTTCAAATCTCTGACATGTCAATTTAAGTCTAGCTGGTTGATTAAAGTAACATTTAAATCAATAACACAATTACCCTTGGGGAACTTATCTAAATAATGAGGTGTCAATTTATACCACAAGTTTGATTTTATACCATTTGATGTTGTAAGCTAAATACTATTGGGTTAGGTTCTACCAGGTATCTACCAACCGAAACAAATACGACATGTTCTTCTCAAAAACTTGTCTTGACTAAGTGAATTTAATACACATAGTATTATTTGACTGTTTATTGTTATTTCTAAAAACAAGAGAATTATCAGTGATATTAACGTTTTAACGCTGTAAAAACTTTTGTAATGTAAATTCAAAATACCTTTGTTTTCCCAATAACAATACGTTTAGTTTGGGAAAACATAAACACCCTAATGTTGTCAATCTTCCTTTTAGTTAAGGGGTTTGTTTAATAAGTCAAATGTCAACATTATCTCACCGAGAACCTCAACTTCTCCAAAGTCCAGAGATGGTCCTGTTAATGTTCCATTGTTGATGTTGTCTGTGTCCGTGTAGAGAAGGAGATAGTGCCATCTACCGGGACATGTTACATTGTAAACATCAGGTATATCACGTCCACTCGGATCCCCAGTAACGGTGTGACACAGCTGACCTCGACTTGTAGGGTTATAGTAGGGGAATGAACTTGTGGACGTGTACAGCTTCACTCTGTTTCGTCTCCAAGTGTCTGTAGATATACATGTTCTTGATAAACATATTACAATCACGGCTGGAGTTGATATGGTCTGTCTGTGCCACTTCAAGACCATAATTAATTGGAACTCTATTGCCTAAAGGCTTTTTTTCACTTATCTACTAATTCAAGTGGCCTGATTGCATCATTATTTATATTTGTCAAAGAAAAAAGTTTGATAATTAACAGTGGCCGGGATTTTTGGAATGGATGGGCGTCTTTAAGTCGATATATCACATATTGTGCTGGTAATACAGCTGTTTAATATAACTTTATTTCTATGATGAATTACTTACATATAACTAGAAATATTTGATGCACCGTGCTGTCATTGCTCCAACTTTCAATCCAACCTAGTCATCTTACCCTCTTATGCCAGAGGCAATCCAAATAAGGCAATCCAAAAAGGTTAATCTGTTAGACTACATAAACTTGTTTGATAGTCTTGGAACATTTGATGGTGAATATGAAATAATGCTTGAGAACAAATAATAACCAGTTGCTCTTACAGCACCAATGCACGTTCCAATTCCTCTTATTCTCTGGAGAATATGAATGTCATAACACCTGTAACAGAGCCATTAAATTGGTGTTAGGGACTCGTCGTTGTTCCAAAAAAAAGTGATAAAGTCAGACTATGTGTTGACCTGACTCGTCTCAAAGTAAGTGTCAAAAGAGAACTCCATATCATGCTCTCAATTGATCATATTCTCGGACAGCTACAGCGAAAGTGTTAAGTCGATGGGATGCAAACTCTGGATTTTATCAAATAAACCTAGCTGAAGAATTATCAAACCTGACGACATCCATAACACCGTTTGGAAGGTTCCATTTCAAGACACTACCTTTTAAAATTACAAGCGCCAGAAGTGTTTCAGCATAAAATGCTTGATGGACGATGTTCTCGACTATGGTTCTACATTTGAAGAACATGACAAGACGCTGAACGCTGTTCTTTCATGATTGTGTTACTGTAACATTACACTAAACTTGGAGAAGGTGAATTTACCAAACGTGAACTGAAGTTTACAAGGGTATCTAGGCCGACCCTTCAAAGGTGAACACTGTCCTCGACATGGAGCAGCCAAGCAATGTGACTGAATTGAGGAGATGTTTGGGGTTCGTCAAGCAGATGTCGACGTTCTCAAGTATATACAAATCAACTGAGAGACCTGTTGAGCAAGAAGAATGCTTTCCTCTGGTCTCAAACCTAGCAAACTGCTTTTGATGACTTGAAGCAAGAAATCAACAGCTCGCCAGTGTTAGCATTGTATGATCCTATGAGGAAAACCATGTCTGCTGATGCGTCCTCCTATCGTCCAGGTGCAGTGTTAAAACAATGTCAGTGATGACAATGGTAAATGGTGCCAAGTCATGTTTGCTTCAAGGTCGATGACAGAAACTGAGTGTCGCTTTGCTAAAATAGAAAAAGAAGCTTTGGTAATCACGTGGGCAGTAGAGAGATTCCATGACTTCCTGTATTGGAAAGACTTTATGAGACTGATCATAAACCCCTTGTATCTATCCTCGAAGGGCTTGTAGGAGCTTTCAGTGAGATTACAAAGGTATTGTATGAGTCTTATGTCTTCCACACAGCAGGCAAAACTTGATAACAGCAGATATGCTTTCCCGTTCTCCTGTCGACAAGAGACTGAGTCCTAAAGAGAAACTGGTCCAGACAGAATGGAATGGAAATGTTTGTGAATACTGCGGTGAAAAGCCTCCCCGCCTCAAACTCAAAATTCTCAAAAGTCAACAGCAAACCTATGGTAAGCTTGAGAACTACATTCAGAATGGATGGCCAGATTACCAGCTGTTGAAAGGAAAAGAGAAGAGTATCTACAAAGAAAGGGAGAAACTCAGCGTAGCAGATGGGTTGCTGATGAAAAGCAATCGCCTTCTTATTCCACTGAACATAAGAAAAGACATTTTGTTAAGACTTCATGCTGGACATGAAGGGATTGGGAAGTGTCGAGAAAGAGCGAAAACTTCAGTATGATGGCCTGGTCTCAGCACAGAGATCAAGAAGGTTGTGGAACAGTGCAAGGTTTGGGCGAAGTTCAAACAAATACCAAGGGAACCACTCATTTCTACTCCTGTGCCGGAGAGACCCTGGACAAAAGTAGGAATTGACCTGTTTGAGTTGAAGAAAAACAAGTATCTTCTTGTTGTAGATTACTCCTCCATGTACATTGTATGTGGACGATGCTAAATTATCATCAACCACGTCCAGCTCAGTGATCAGTCACTTGCGCTCAGTGTTTGCTTGACATGGGATCTCAGAGAATGTCTTCTCTGACAATGGTTCCCAGTACACGTCGGAAATGTTCCGTGAGCTTGCAAAGTCATATGACTTCAAGCATGTGACGAGCAGCCCCTTATTTTTCTCCAGAGCAATGGTGAAGCTGAACAGGTTGTTCAAACAGTAAAGAAGATGCTCAAGGAAGCTGAGGATCCTTACTTAGCTCTCTTCGAGTATTGTGCAACGCCACTGTCTATGGGACTAAGTCCAGGTGAATTGCTTATGGGTCGGAAGTTACGATCTCAGCTTTCAGTGAGATTACAAAGGTATTGTATGAGTCTTATGTCTTCCACACAGCAGGCAAAACTTGATAACAGCAGATATGCTTTCCCGTTCTCCTGTCGACAAGAGACTGAGTCCTGAAGAGAAACTGGTCCAGACAGAATGGAATGGAAATGTTTGTGAATACTGCGGTGAAAAGCCTCCCCGCCTCAAACTCAAAATTCTCAGAGATCAGAAAAAAGTCAACAGCAAACCTATGGTAAGCTTGAGAACTACATTCAGAATGGATGGCCAGATTACCAGCTGTTGAAAGGAAAAGAGAAGAGTATCTACAAAGAAAGGGAGAAACTCAGCGTAGCAGATGGGTTGCTGATGAAAAGCAATCGCCTTCTTATTCCACTGAACATAAGAAAAGACATTTTGTCAAGACTTCATGCTGGACATGAAGGGATTGGGAAGTGTCGAGAAAGAGCGAAAACTTCAGTATGATGGCCTGGTCTCAGCACAGAGATCAAGAAGGTTATGGAACAGTGCAAGGTTTGTGCGAAGTTCAAACAAATACCAAGGGAACCACTCATTTCTACTCCTGTGCCGGAGAGACCCTGGAAAAAAGTAGGAATTGACCTGTTTGAGTTGAAGAAAAACAAGTATCTTCTTGTTGTAGATTACTCCTCCATGTATGTGGACGATGCTAAATTATCATCAACCACGTCCAGCTCAGTGATCAGTCACTTGCGCTCAGTGTTAGCTTGACATGGGATCTCAGAGAATGTCTTCTCTGACAATGGTCCCCAGTACACGTCGGAAATGTTCCGTGAGCTTGCAAAGTCATATGACTTCAAGCATGTGACGAGCAACCCCTTATATGCCCAGAGCAATGGTGAAGCTGAACAGGTTGTTCAAACAGTAAAGAAGATGCTCAAGGAAGCTGAGGATCCTTACTTAGCTCTCTTGGAGTATTGTGCAACGCCACTGTCTATGGGACTAAGTCCAGGTGAATTGCTTATGGGTCGGAAGTTACGATCTCAGCTTCCAGTACATCCAGGACAACCTCACCAAAAAAACTGTAGAGATTCCTAAGTTTCGACAACATGAGGAACACACAAAGCCCGGAGATGAAGTCTGGGTACAGGAGGAGGTGTAGTAGTTGGAAAAGCGAGTGCTCCAAGATCCTATATGGTGGAAACTAAGTGTGGAAACTTGAGGCGCAATCTAGGTGCTTTAAGGGTAGTCCCAAAGGAGGCAAATAGTGAAGAGATCCCTCCCTGTACCAATCAAACTAGTCCAGTTGTGAGTTCTGAGAGTTAAATGGAACCAAGGGTACAAATGTACATGCAGTTGGCGAAGAGTCAAACCTCCATACTCAATCTTTGACTTTATTTTAAAATGTGTTTAATTGTATTCAAATGCAACAATACCGTTTGCATACTACAGTTTGAATGACAATCTTATTTGTTCATAATGCATGAATATGCAGTTCAGTTCATTTTGTAGCTTAAAGCTAAACGGGGCGTTGTAGGGTTATCCTTTTAGCGGTATGCAAAGCACACACTGCCGCAGAGAGTTATGCACCTTTACAAGAATAAAGATGGCTGCGACCTACGAACGCACATGGTTCTGGCATTACTAATAGAAGTCCCTACGGTGATTCAAAGAACAGAACAGATAGTTTAATGCTATAACATATACAAACTCTGTATCCTGTAATTCTTTCCTATTCGAATACGTATTGTCATATATTATATTTTTAAACAGTTTGATTAACCACAACCATTAACTGAAACATGACAAGAAAGATCTACACGTATGTGGAATGTAAAACATCCAGTATATACTCATACTACTATATATATATATATATATGGAATGTAATACACAGCCAGAGCAGATAGCTAACCTCAAAAAGTCGTGAAATTTGGAACTGCATTAACAAGTAAGCTCTGATATTATCTTATTGAAATTATAATGATTGTGTTAATGGATATGTGTTTCGTGACATCATTGCCTATGCTATGGTATATCGTTTGATGTATCCAAATTATTCTGTAGTGAGGTAACAACATAACTCTTTATCGTCCAATTTGTTTCAAGAGCTCAATAAATTGTCAGTATCTACTGTTCTAATAGTGAAAAATTTCCGAAAAGGGACAATAAGATATCAACTCACCATCTGTTCTGAAGTAGATCCTCACTGTAGCGTCCTGAACTTGTCTCTGGAGAGACACCTTCCACCAGGCCAATATATACCCTCCACCTGTGTCTATAACGTTCTGTGGGCCATATTGAGCAGCAACAGTGTTTCTGTCCTCAGCTGTATCAGCACTGAAACCATCTAAGCTTGAGCTCATTGAGGCAGGTTTTCCTTGGCCTATGTTAATCAGAGACCCTAGAAGAAGGAAACCAAAAGTGTATCCTCATGAAGACAGTCTCTAGGAGCGATTGTGTTTATCTTTTATATACGTTTAACAAAATGGTTCTGTATAATCTAGCTTTGAAATTAGATATAATATTTTGTCAGAGAAAAGGGCGAAAGGCTAAATAAATTTCTCATATTTATAAATAGAAAGGATATCCTGCTTCACTGATAAAGAACAGCAGAAAACGTCACTGAAATCCCAACAAACTAATTGAGTCAACGACATCAAAAAGTAAAATGAAATAAATAACTAAAAGAACTAAAATATTGTCAATTGTAAAACGATTATGTCATCATTGAATACATTCCTTTGAAAATATGTAACGTTGAGTTTGTGTTTCATTATTGATCCACACTTTCTAAACTGATCCCTTTTTTAAAACAAAACTACGTTAACATTAGGATAGTTTTGTGATCGTAGTTTGGTGATACAAGTCTCAAATAGTTTACTCATTTACGAAAAGGCTCCAATAGTTTAGAACTGAGACCAAGAATTGTTCCCGTCAGATTTGAATGCGCTCGAACGCTGCTGCCTAACTTTCTAGAAAAGTGGTGTAATACAAAAGCCTGTTTGCAAACCTAATGGCGACTTCACGTAACAAAGGTCAATGAACAGTTGAATTGCAACAGATGGCAGTGAAGAGGATGAATTGCACATACAAGAAGAAATCAAGTTGTTACAATGTATACTAAATAAACGCTTCAAAACGACAATAACTATCGGCAAACATCCATTAGAATTCAATATGGATTTCGAATCATTAATAAAACCAACCTGGTAACCCATGCACTGAGAACAAAATGATTCAGAAATCATTGTTTTACATTTTTAAATCATAGTTTCATCCGTCCGTATGTACAAAATTATAATACTTTATTAATCGTGTTATACCTAAACAAAGAAACCTTATTCGGAGCAAAATGGACGAATTAAGATATGACATCGTTAAAAACAGTTAATGATATGTTTATGAGGGGATATACATGTACCATGTAATGATTGATTCATTTCCTTATTACTAACTTCAAATGTCTTAATTAGGAGATGTTCTAATGAGAAAATGTTCGATGTTTGATGTTGAGAATTAATTATGAGCCAGTAACGCCTAAAAGCCAATTCCTCAAGCCCTGATGAAGAGATATGTTAGGATGTATCAGTCCCAAATAGGAGAGACGGATCTGTCGGTCTGTCCGGAAAACCTTGAGGGCCTTCAGTGCGCGTGTCGATGTATCTCAATTATTTAAATTCAAGATCCTCTCTTGAAAATTCAACTTATACACTTGGAAATAATTTAACTAACACTCTAGTTTGTAAAATCAAATGCAGTGTTCTGGGAATGTTAGGATACATTGAATGATTCTATCACCCGAGACTGAGCAGTTGTTTATTTATTGGCTAATTCATTGTAATATAAATCCACCAAATGAAAACTTAATGAAATTATGAGGGGAAAAAAATTATTGCTCAAGGAAAGAAACTACACTACAAACTTTAGAATTAATTTATTGAAAACAACATGTTTTGTACCAAGTTGACATTCATACACCACAAGAGCTTCAAGCGTGATAGGAAGCCAGCCAGATATTAAATTTTCAATCCTCTTTTGTTGAGAAAAAGCCTACAACCATAGGATCTATGAATAACTTTGAGATTACTTGAGTATAATCTGTTCATTAAGGACGTCTTCTCGCTTTACGTAAGCCAATACCGAAAATACTGACTGTATTTGTTCATTAAAACACTTTTATTGAATTTAACAGTTTTATGATTTTTAGTTCAAAGGTTCATACTGCTTTAATAAGTGACTATTGTGAGAAAGTCAGTTAGTAAAGTGTCACCAATTCACTGGAATGGAATTAATCGCATTTCATCCAAAATAATACTGATATGTTGTCTTCTTGGGGTGTTGCTTAATCTATACCCAAGTGTATATATTCTAAATCTAATTAAGTATCTTGAAAAGTCATATTTCTTTTTTGAAAATTCAACTTAATCAGCTACCATTATTTAGCACTTTTTATCTTGAAAACTTGATAACTCGAAAATTCAAGATCCTGTCTTGAACACATAATCATGTACAAGCATCTACATGAATGTTTATATTTACCTGCATATTGAAATTAAACCTACCTGAAACTATAGGTAGCAGGACGATCTGTGCGCATACAATCCACACCATCTCCATGTTGTAACTTCGAATCACCCACGATGTCAATACAGGGAAGTAAACCACTGTATCAGTAGTCGAGAGTATACATACCATGCAAACACGGTCAATCAGTGTGAACGAGATTGTTATCTCGAATTTGATTTCAAACTCCACTTCCAGTTCCTGACAAAGGAATAAGACATCGCTGTTGTATCACATTTATGTATTTTCCAACTTACAAAATGTTATTTTCAACACTTGAAACCTCATCCTGATCTGTAAGACAGTGACAATGACGATCAGTGGATGACCTGTGTGAAGAGGAACCCTAATGTCATCCCCCATTTTATTTATCATGTATACTAACAACTGTTGAAGTGTGCATCAACATTGATCAACAGTTTAACGTGTAGTCCTGCTGACAGACTGTGATGTTATTACCAAATAACTTTGATGTGAATACATCTACCTTCATCTGAATACGAAGAAGACTAAGGAACTATTATTGATTTTTTAATCTGTATACATTACGAATGAACACTTTTAAATTGGAAATGAATATAAGTACTTCTGAACATTATTGACAATATACTTACTTTCTCAGCTAACGCTATCAGATCTACATCAAGTGTCAACAAGGTTTTTTTAGTTGCGAAGATTAAGAAAATGTTAATACAGACAATGCATTTTTATACAACTACTTAGTATCGTACCAGCTGTGGTTAGTTTGATACTAAATATTAAATGTTCATAAGTTCAGTAATCGTCAGACTCATTTAACATGTAATTATTTGTAGATATGATTGGAGGAAGTAACTTTTTATCATGTTACGCATTTACATTTGTGCATTTTGTATTTCAAAATACTATAATTTGTGATATTTTTACAAGTGCAGTAATCTAACAAGGAACAAGGAAAATGTGTTTGAACGATAAACAAAAATGTACTGCATCTTACTGGTGGTATTGCCCTTTACAATGTATCGTGAACTGATATTGACATTGAAATTGTTTCCTGTGGTAGCCGCATTTTTCATTAATAAAAATAGTATATATATGTTACGTGTTTTAATCAGGTTTAATAAAGTTGGACACTTGTATTTCATCATGTGTCTATTCTCATTGTCTATAGCATTTTAAAGGGGCACCAGCACATTTTCCCGCTCAAATAAGTCGATGAAATAGATTTGAAATATAATGTCACCAATAGTGAAATATCCTTTTCTCTTTGAAAATCAAGTTACAAAAAATGAGTGTACTTGGTTCCATAAAGCCATGGGAATCGAGTTTGACGTTCGATTGGTTTATGTAATAAGATGTTTTACCCTTTAAAGTTAATATAAGTGACAAAAACTTTCATTATAAATGGACTATTTGAAAAAATAAAATTTGCAAAAACGTGCTACTGCCCCTTTAAGGTGTTCTCTTGTGTTATACATAGCAGCCATGTCAATTTCATGTCAATGTTACTCGGGCCAGTTTATTCTCTGTTGTCGTTCTCTTACTCTATTGTGTTTTCTTTTGCATGCTTTTGTATTTCACCAATCTTATTTCACAGAGACAAGACACAACCAAGGTAGACAGAATTGTAGGCAACTGTAAGTTTCTAATATCGAATAGTTTTTGCATAAATTTCATCTTCTAAATCTAAACCTAAACTTATATCTAAAGTAAAAGTAAGAAATTGTACTTATTAAATGTTCTTAAAGCAACATTATTTAGAAACAAGCGGTTTAGTATTATCTGTATTTTTTTTGCATATCTGTGTTCAGATATTCTGGTTATCTCAAGCCAATATTTGACTACTCTCACAAATGTGTTCACAGAGGAAAGCGGTCTCATTCTCCGAGGACATCATAATTAGATGTTTTAATAACCTCTTGCACACTGTTATCTCAATTCGTTCTAAAGCATTGTAAGTATTATGTCCCCAAATTTCACAGCCATAGGTTAGGATCGATAGTATTTTGCTATAATAAATGTTGAAGTCTTTTCTGGTTAATTATGAAGCATTTCATAAATATACTATTCAAAGCTCACTTACCCTCATTAGCTTTTATGCGTGATTCCACGACAACTGTGGAGTAAAATATATATGTAAGTATTTGTAACTGTTAATAATTTTCAATTCTTCATCATCACATTTCCATCTGTCATTTGCGCTTATCGTAACACCCTTTCTGAATACCGTTATATTTGATTTTGCCATATTCAAATTTAAACCATATTTGATCGAAAATGAGGAGAGAATGTTCAGCTGTTTTTGTAGATCCTACACACATTAGAAAACAGCACAATGTCATCAGCAAACAAAAGGAGATATATATGTACAAGCTAAGGTCTGACATGCGTTGTAACTCATAACAATCTGAACTTTCAATACTGGTTGCTAATTTATTTATATAAATGGAATATATTAGTGGGCTCATGATGCAACCCTGTTTCAGTCCTATGGGGCATTTGAAGAATTCAGAATATCTGTTATTGTTCCTTACACAGGCACTGACATCACTATAAATATAATGTATGATTTTGAATAACTTGTCTTTAATTCCAATGCTGTTAAATAGATTCCATAACTTTGAGCACTTAACCGTATTGAAAACCTTTTTAAAGTCTATAAACGCGGCTTATAGTTTACCTCTTTTCTTAGTCATTTGTTTTTCTATCAAAGCACTAAAAAAAATGCATTATCAATCGTTGAATATTCATGTCTAAAACCAGCTTGCGATTCTACACTCTTATCAAGTATTTCTGTCCACATCCTCCATCTGTAACATATTGACGTAAATATTTTGCTAAATATGCTTAAAAGAGATATCCCTCGATAGTTATTTGGCTCATTAAATGGACCACCTTTATGTAATGGGATACTAATAGATTTAGACCATATAGCTGGTACAGTCCACAAGTCGAAAGTTTTATTAAACAACTTCTGAAGAGTTGGAATTAAAACAAAAGTCCCATTAAAAAAAATTCAGCAATTATTTTATCAAGACCAGCTGACTTATTTCTAGTATTGGTGTGACTTATGCTGAAGTAATGTGCCTGTATACAGCGGCGTTCGTCCATACGTCCGTACGTACGTCACATTTCTTGTTTACGCGTTATCCCATGAAGCGTTGCATCCAAAGTCTTTAAATTTTGTGTAAGCCTACATTGTGGTTGGACGCAGACACCAGTCGATTTTGGTGACCTTGACCTTATTTTCAAGGTCACCGCGACACTTTGACCACTTTTCCTATTCTTGTTAACGCAATATATCATGACTGGTTGGACCCAAAGTCTACAAAGTTGGTTTCAGCCTATATTGTGGGATTACGCAGACACCAGTCAACTGTGGTGACCATGACCTTATTTTCAAGGTCACCACGACACATTGACCACTTTTGAACTCTTGTTTACGTGATATCTCATGTAGCGTCATATCCAAAGTCTTCAAATTAGGTGTCAGCCTACATATGGGGAAGATGCAGACACCAGTCGATTTTTAATGACCTTGAACTTATTTCCAAGGTCACTGCGATACTTTAACCACTTTTCGAACTCTTGTTAACGCGATATATCATGACTGGATGGACCCAATGTTTTCAAATTGGTTGCCAGTCTACAATGGGGGATGATGCAAACACCAGTCGATTTTGGTAACCTTGACCTTATTTTCCAGGGGACTATGACACTTTGACCACTTTTCGAACTCTTGTTAACCAATATCTCATGAACCAGAGCACCCAAAGTCTTCAAATTTGATGATCATCATGACACTTTTTACCAGTAATGCAATATATGAAGTAGCTCATTTTGACCAAATGATGTGTCTTTTAAACTCAATGTTATCGGCGGGGGAACATTGCCATGTTAGTGGCAAACACTTGTTATGAATGTATTTGTATGTATTTATATACCTGTATGTATTATATTTGTATGCATGTTAACTATTTGTACTGAATGTTATTAAAAAGTTTCAGGGTGGCAAAACTAGAGTTATTGAGATCATCAATAAACGTCCTCCATACCCCAGCAAGTGTTTGTCATCTTCAGTTATCCCTGAATCCGAAGATCAAATGGTTCTATGTGCATCTCATGCTTTGAATACACTATTGCTAATACATAGGTCCATTTACCGACACATTTAGGAATAGTGCAAGGGTATCCATTACCATTATCTTTGCCTTTTGGAATTTTGCTTTCGCTCAGTTAATTGAAATATATTGCAATCATACCCACACATTTTAAAACTTGGAGGAAGCTGTGACACAGTTGATACGTTTGCATCATGTGTATACAATATAGAGGACATTATTTTAGCGTTATGTTATGCTATGTTTATGACAGAAGTGCCTGAATGTTGGTATTTCCTGAAAGAGAAAATGCCTAGGTTCACATATCAGTGTCGTAAACATAGTATGCTACATAAACGAAACTAATGTGCTTATTGTTATCATCTTGGAGTGGAGGGACATGGCTAACTTTATTTTCAAACAGAGACAGACTTTTCGCCAATGGCGCCTTCAGAATGAAATGTTATACAGGAGACAAGACGTCATAACATTATTTATGCCGTCATGTCACCATGAGAAAATGATTTGGCATTGTATGAAAATTAGACCCCGATAAATTTCCGTAGCAAGTAATAACTTTGAGTATAATACATTAAACAAATTTGCAAATTCATTTTACTGATTTTTCTTCAGCTAATTTCCTTTCTGAACATGTAGGTTGCACATTGTCTACATTGATCAGAGGTTATTATCAGAAAAGCGATAGAGGTTACAAGTAAACACTTGGCTCAACACAAGCTGTAGGAGTCTATCGTATTCAACCAGAAGCTAAGACTGGAGCTACAAAATTTACGCATATAACTATAAACAGTTTAAACTTGGTACAGGTATGATCAATGTACTTATCACAGGTGAGCAACAGTATCATTAAAATGTTATGATATTGTAAGGTTTTAAGAAATATGATATAGAATCCTTCCATCAATCCATCTTTACTTAAACAGACATACAAACATTCCAACATTTTGGTAAAACCGCCTTTCACAAAATGCATAATGTTTTTTTAAGTCCTTTCACATTCCATGCCAAAAACCGGCGTCCGTGAAGTCTTATTTTAGGGCATAGCAGTGATAACAAACTTTTTTTCTTGACTTTTCGACTCTTTACTTATGAGATAATCTTGTTCAAACCATTGAGATTACCAAGTCGAATAGTGGCGTCCAATAGGTGAGTTATTGTAAGGACATCACGATGTTGACACATTCCTTTGCACTGGTAATGCGTTGATATTCGAGATTTACATGTTTGGATGTTTAGATGATAGCGTCCGAACATAAAGCTATATTATAATGTAACTGTTGTATACACATACATTGTGTTTAATTTAAGTTTATGAAGCATGTGTTTCAAAAGCAAAGCCTTAGAGGTATGAAACTTTAAACTTGGAAAATAAGATGAACAATCAAATATTAACTAACAAAATCCTACATACAGCTAAGGTATTTAATGTGAGAGTAAAAGGCTTATAGTGATGTGGCCTTAACTGAGTGTAGATATCCACTTTATTGCTGCATTGTTCAGTTTTCAACCAAAATTCTTCAATCTCTATAAATAGTTTAGGATAAAAAATACAAATTGATTTTAGCATTTAAAAGCTTAAATACTTTCATGACAATACACAATAAAACTAACATCAAAACATAAAACTCCACATAGAGAAAATAAAACGTACATAATATATAATGGTATACCTCTGTGATGATCACATGAAAGTAATGTTCATGGTAAGTAATGGTTACCATTTACCAGATTTTAAGGAGTATAGAGTTACGAGATGATAAGCCTTATTGAGGTACATTCCGACTATCCCATATAATAAATGTTAAAATAAGGTGAGCATAACCTGTGAACTATTTGTATATACTAATTACGTTATATAGCACTTCGTAATTATTTACTTTCACAAAAGTGAATCGACACTTTCTATGAGTGGAATGTCAATTTTAAAGAATCAGACATAGGAGCATTCATGGTTAAGTCCCCTATTTGCAATTTCAATTGCGTGTGTCTCATCCAAATTCTGTACGACGAACAACACTGATGTTCTTGAATGTTCATAGTTTTTCTGTTTTCAAGAAGTCCTACAGTGAAGACCTGAAGCCGTTTGTCTCAAGTGACGCTTAGGAAAAATAGACGGGCTGTTAGTAGATAAAGAAGTGGCATCAGGAATACTCCGATCATCGGGTACTGACTATCAAGTTCCAGGCCTCACAGAAGTATTGAGGCATAACACGGATATATGTACCATGTACCATGGCCGACACTAATCTCAGTTTGATGATGTCCGTGTTTGTGCTCTCCTGAAGAAAGAAGACAGTGGGAAGTACCAGAGCAGCAGTTTGTTTCAAATTATAATCCACTTTACAGTGACATCTTTAACTGTCATTTTCCTATCGGATCCATAGTTTACCACCTTCAAAACTGTCTTGGATAATATTATGCAGTCAGCCTGTGTGTCCCTATAAACAAAATGAAGTCGGATATAGTCACTGTAGAACTTGAAAACATCTTCCATCCAAAGTCCTAACAGTGTCTGCTTCAAATAATCTCCATCGAAATGAAGTCAATGTTCAACTGAAAGACCTCTCATATGGACCACTATTAATCAACTGTAATTTATACCATAGATAAAGGTTTGGTCTAATCCCTCGAATTTGGTTCACAGAGGGAAATTCGTAATCCTACATAACAATTCTAAATGCCATGTAGAGATCTGTCAAGGTTTCAGTTGCTAATAAGCTTTGTGGGATTACAAACTTTGATGACCTCGACGCTGCGTTTGAACAGGTGGTTTAATATGATGTTTGGTAATCCTTTGCCTGGTGAGACTCTGATAGACAAGTTTTTACTCTTGGCGAGGCTTAGTCAGTGGCTGGGTTGTCATCTTTGTGAGTTGATATTATAATAGAGGACAGAAGCAATCGCTTGGTTCAAGACCTAGGCGTCTACCAAATTAAATCATCAACTTATGATTTGAGCTTTGGAATTTACTTATAGAAAAAGGAAATACTTAAAATTTAGAAAGACCAATGTACTGATCTTTTATCTTTATCTTTAATAATGTTATTTGAAATTCGAGTTTTGAGAAACATGATATAGCCTCCTTCAATTTCTTGTTATCATTTTTAGTAAATGTTTGCTGAAATAGAGATATACAAACAGTGATATTAAACATATTTGTAAAAACCTTTCACTTTAATTTCTAAAAGTAAATTAAAATTGATGGATGTTTAAACTGACGGTTAGACATAAAACTGTTATGTTTCGAAAAATAAACCAGATAAATTAAAAAGAAGTCAAATTATATGTAATACAAAAGATGGAGATAAAAGATAAAAGAGATAATTCAGGCACAAAAACTTTTAGTACTTAGATGCTACTATAAGAAACAAACGCCATGTGCAAAACACATTGATAGAAACCTTCCAAAAATGGGCTGCTTAGATATTTTAGAACTCAGTCGTCACCATTAGAAGAACCACATTATTTCAAAGATAAGAAATCCTTTCTATGTTGACATGGTTTCATCCTGGTCTGACTTTGTACAAAATATCACACCACAAACAGATACAGCCATTCTAAATCAAACGATCTGGCATAACTGTAATATCAAGATTGGTAACAAAAGTATCCACTATCCGGACTGGAATTCAAAAAGAACACACTTTATTAATGATATTTTTATGAAAATGGTCGTTTTCTAGATTTCATAGAAATCACAAAGAAATATGCAAGAATTTCATGCAATATTACGGTTTGACACAAACGACAAAAGCATATATCAAATCATTAAGAACTAAAGAAATAAAAAAGAAGCTAGAACTACTCATCTTTCCTCTAAATCTACGACACCTTTGCAAAGAAAACTGACTGAGAAACAAAGCATAAAAAATCAACATATGAGTAAATGGGATAACGAGCTGCAATGTAACATTTCTGTCTAAACATGGACCAAATATAACATCATACCGTTCAGATGCACCACCCATACAAACCTGCAATGGTTCCAATACAAGATCCTTCACCATATCCTACCATCCAATACCCGTTTACATAAAATGGGATATTCTAAGACAGATAAATGCGATTTTTGTTCCAACAATACAGATACAGTGAAACACTTGTTTTGAGAATGTGATCATGTGCGACCGTTGTGGACCAAATTGGAATGTTGTCTTAGAGCGAAAGCACAAGTAAAAATATGTCTTAATAAAGAAAACATACTTATTGGTTTCCCCGAGAGAAACAATGACCCAGTAAACATAATCTTCCTGATCTTCAAAAAGTCTATGTTCGACCATAAACAGAAACAACTGCCAACCTTTCAATCACTAACAACTCAAGTCCGAGACTATTATAATGTTACTAAATGTGCAGCTGAAATGTCAAATAGAGTAGATGTGTTCTATACATTCTGGTCCTCATGTCATATGTTCTTTATATGAATGAATTTGTGTGATTGATACCTGTAAAAAAACATTAGATAATAAAAATAAAAAATAGAAAATAAAAGTGTTATAATTAACAAGGATTTCTGTATTCTAAGTTCAAAAATCATGTGTTTGAGGAGGAATGTATCTTCACATTCAGAAAATGAGATGAATCATGTAAACGTAAAAACAAAATCTTACATACAGGTATATAATGTGAGTCCAAACGACTGATAAGTGACCTTCAATGAGTATTAATTATTTAATTTCTAAATGTACATTAAAACTGCAAGATTTTTAGTTGATGGTTGGTAAATTAACGATTAGACATGAAACTGTTATAATTAACAACGAGTTATTTAAATCATGTGTTTGTTTATGTGTTATATGTTATGTGTTTGATATTATGTGAGTGTAAACGACTGATAAGTGACCTTAAATGAGCATGAGACATCCACTTTATAGCTTCATCCAGGACAGCAATTACTTTATCACCAAAATAATAATAACTCACCAGATTTTACAGAAAATACTATTTTATTCAATTAACAAGCATATTTTAATAAATAAAACTTGCATTAAAATGTAAAGCTCTAAATAGAGAAAATAACAATCCATGATGGCACTCAATGTAGGTTGTCTCTGTGACGTCTATGATCACATTAACATATATTGGACAACACGTTATCATTTAATGGTATAGATACATTGGTGTTTCCAAAATTCACTTAAGTATAAATCACTTCAATCTCAGAAAAGAGCTTAAATTATCAAAAGAATAATAATTAATAAAGCAATAAAATACTGAAGTCAGTTTTCTCTAGAAACACGGCTATGGCTTTTGAGATAACCAATGAAAAGACAAGTGTCAGGTTGCTCTATCTACATTTTATCTTCTAACAAAATTGCAATATTCGTGCTATTGTGTCAAAAGTGAATAAAAAAACATAAGCTAAGATAAAAACAAATAATCATCTGCTATAGTACATTTAAAAAAGGTTTCTGAAATAGTAACTTTCTGAAAATAAAAGCTCAAAGTAATGCTTCAAATGTTGTTAACGTTCAATGAAACCAAGAACTCATCACATTCATAAAGATCACAACCAACACAGTTGAATAGTTTACATCCAATAGCAAGTGTTAGTGTGATATGTATGAAATGTCAACATATACTCTTATGAAGAAATAGTAAGGCATCTGACTAATCACACGAACAGTTATCGGTTAGAGAGTCATCCATTGAGTTTCATAATATTAATTTGCCTGAAGAACATATGTGCTGTAGTATGTACTATAGTTATTTGATCTATTAAACATTATTAACCCAAATTTGTAGTTATGTTTGTTGTAAATCATTTTTCTAAATTGTGTTTGACTGATTGTATTGCGACAATCGCAGTGCATTACCCGGTTTTCAATCAGAAATCACTACTTTAAACTTTAAATCGCCGCTATACTGAACCGATAACCCTTAAAATGATAATTTTCGGCAACAGTCAGTACTTCTCGATACATTGATACTGTTTAAAACGTTTTGTATGCGTTACCCCCAACGACAAAGGTGATGTACCTGATGTACCTGTAATCACCTGATCTATAGCAAATATATTGAAAAGTTAAAACACGTTTTTATATAATGAACAAACAAAAAACACACTTTAATATAAACAAAATAATCCATTGAATGCGTTAACTACTAAATATACATTTACATTCTACCATAACTGTTTTGACTGTATTAAATAAACATTTCATATATACTTGTTAAATTGATGGCAAGCATTTATAGAGATAACTTTCAATTTTTAGTTGTTTGTTTGAGTATTCAGGGTCCCAATTGCCTAAATATTTTGTTCACAAGATTTTATATTTGACTTTAATCAAAGAGGTGAATACGTCAGTAAGCTGAGAATATACAGCAAAACATCAATTTGCATTCTGAATACCCTCAGTATAAATACTGTAAAGGAATTTGATCAAGGAAAATCATCAACTACGCAATCAAGTACAGTAATACAATTTTACTCTGAGGGATATATTACGATGGTTAATCTAGAATAATTCCAGTAATGAGATTTGATGCAAACCCTCAAAGCAATTCTATGGAGAAATTTAAACAATCACATGATAAAGACATTTCTTATGTAGGGAAAGATCAAAATCTTCATGGAATGTCACATGTTGGTAGAGATTAACATAATGGCAAAGATTCACATGTTCATGGATTGTCACATGTTGGTAGAGATTCACATGTTGGCGTACGTGCTTGCTGTCAGCTGGGCACATCTTCTTGCAAAGTCAAACAACTGCTTCACGTCGTCCTGGAACAAAGAGAAGGAATTCAAAATGAGAGTATGGTACTCTTATCTTTGATAAGGCGACACAACGAGGTTAGACTACCTGTATGAGTATGATCGGTTCCTTAATCAGTATATTTCTGTACCTGTGTGAGTTTGATGTCCGGGAAGCTCCTGGTGAAGCTCCTCACTTGATGCAGGACATCCACTGTCTCGTCCTCCTGGATCTCAGACATCAGGTTCCCCAGCATACAGAACATCACACCAGTCTTGCTGTCTGTGGAGCTGGAACAGAGGATAGTTAGTGATATATACAGTACACAGAACATCACACTGTCCTTAACGTTTTCAACGCCTGCAAATCTAATAAACTGAATAAAATTTATTTTGTGAAGTGTTTGTTGACTGGTTCACAGGTTATTAGTGGAATATTGGTGTATGCTAAATACAATACATTCAAAAACAATTCTTCTAGTTCTTATTCTTATTCTTATTAATATTAATATATACATGTACAATAATTCTAACACTGTAACCCTACCTGTATACTACAGCTCTCGGTGAAAGTTCTGACGTCATCAGTTTGAGAAGGCTGTGTTCCAGAAACGAGGCTGAGAGACTCTGCACAGACACATGCTCGTGGAACTGGAGGAGTTTCAGGTCCTTTGTGCTTTGATGAATCTGGACAGTAGACAGAATTTTAGCTCCATAGAGAACTCAAACAATTGCGGATTTGATTAAGACTTTCTTAATAATGTTTGTGAGTACGTACGGGTATTAGGATCTGTAGCGTAGAGAGACTCAGGTCAGAGGTCAATATAAACTGATCTTTGGTTGTCAACTTCATTTCATCGATTGTCTTCATACTTCCCTTCTCACCAACCAGCTTGTTCTGCAACATTATTAAAACACTATTTAAAATTGGCATATCAAAATGATATCCTAAGACCTCGATTCATCCAAATGCATACTGATGAGACCAGAGACCATTGTAAACAAATCAAACCTGGGTTTTATCAAGGACGATGACGAAATTAACGTTGTTCTCCTCCACCAGCTTCCACAGCAACTTCTCCTGACCCGGATGTGGAGACTCAGAGAGTAGGTGCCCCCTCACGTTCCTCAGAGACTGTAGGATAACATAGTATTACTGTTGGATAACATATTGTTATGTTTTGGATAAAACATGACCCGTGGCCATTGATACTTTGAAACACATTAGTGACACATTGTTATTAAATTTATGATAAAATACATTGTTATGTTGAAGAACATTGGTACTTTGAGATTGATAAAAAAAACAATTCCCTTATGATAAAATACGATTTGTGGTTTCACAAAAACATTGTTAGTTACGACAGTAGTGAATATACACTAACGAGTAAACCTTATAACATTACAATTTGTTCAAAAACTTCGGGTACATCATAACTATAAACACAAGATAAAGAGAGAAATACAGAGAAACACACAGGAGCTGTTCTGACAATGAAGTCCTGGTTACCGTCCACCCACATCCGGTTCATGACTGGGGCACCTGTTCAGTATACAAAGATCAGATGTTCAGTATTTAATTGTCTTTATTGTGAGGACAGATAAATATGGTGCTGCTAAATTAATTAATTTATTCTTGGGAAAGTAATGTGGTGAGAAGTTATCAGTCTCTAATGTGGTGACAAACATTAAGTCCAAACTTATATTCTAAGAATTCTTTATATCTTCTTTATTCCTTCAAATATTGTGTTTATTCTGCAATACCTCTCACCTGCGCTGTGTTCAGCTAGCATCATCTGAAACAATGAAATTAAGTTCACGTCAGTTACTTTGACTTCGTGACTCACCACTGTTAGGTTTGGAATCGATCTATATTACTTTAGTGTACTGTTTCACAATGTGCAGATTTGAATACCAATTAAATATATATTAGAATTACATGCAAAATAATATTCCAACACACAATAAAGTCATAATTTAGTCTTATGAACTATGTGATCTCCCCATTCAAAAGGTACATCCCTTTTTGAATGAATTGCTTAAGATTACCTCCCTTGGCCTGTTCTGGATTTACAGGTGAGTTATAGCCAAGCTTTCCATTTAAGTACAGATGACTTGTTGCCTTCCGTAGTTTTAAATTCCATGTTTTAATGTCAGGTGATGCTGTTTAGCATCACTTTAGACATCGGAACAAAGTCAGACATAGTAATGGGAGGCATATACCTCTGAGGTGTCGAATATTCATATTCGTATTGGTCGCATATGACTTTGTGTTTGATGGGCAAGTTTGGTTTACCTGTGTCAGCTCCCTGAAGGTCTTGCTATCTGAGTCCACCTGTGCGTCCATGCCGTTGATGGTGTAGAGTGTGGTGAAGTCGTCCACGGTGAGACTGGTGTTCCCGTACTTGGTCATCTCCACCAGACAGTTGAACACACACTCGTACTGGTCCTTTAATGGTAAATTAACAATACTGTAATATTTTAGGGCATGAACTATCGGGGAGACCGCCAACATTGCTTCCAGTACTAGTAGATTGTTTTAAAAGCTATTCTAAAAGCAGATTGTGCTTAGGAAACCACTGATGTCGTCCATAGGTAAATTTACCTGACGAAAATGCAAAATTTAGGGTTAGAAATTAACACACTAATAATTGGACAATGATTAGAACAATTAATCAGAACTGTTAGAGTAAAAAAAGAAGATATGTCAGGCCATCGTGCAAATGTACGGACAACAATTTCCTAGATATTAAACACCCACCACGGTCTGTATCATGTTCTTCCTCTGTCCCCTCATTATGGACACGTAGCCCTGCACATCCACCTTCCCCTCCTCTCTGGCCTGGTCCAGCAGCGAGTCCACAGCAATGTACGTGCCTGTGCGTCCTATACCAGCACTGGGGACAGACATCATGTATAAGATAGACTAGAAATAATCAGGAGTCCACAGCAATATACGTGCCTGTGCGTCCTAAACCAGAAAATGGGAACAAACATCATGTGTTAGATAGACTAGATATAATCAGGAGTCCACAGCAATGTACGTGCCTGTGCGTCCTATACCAGCACTGAGGGCAAACATCATGTGTTGGATCAACCTGTCTCAGGGTATAACGTACGCTAATGCAACTTTCATACCCTGTGTGCAAAGACAGCTTATATCTTCGTGAGGTGACGTATGATCGAGGAACAATCTAAATATAGACAATCAGTGACGTCACTTGAAAGGTGAGTCGGCTTCGGCCAGCGTTCTTTGTGGTTTATAACTGCGGAAATCATAACGATCTCTCAAAACCGATTCATCAAACCTTTACCCCACCTTCCTCGATGAACTGCATGTCCCACCCCAAGGTCTGCATCTGAGACAACTTCACGGTAAAAAAAAACTCTTCCATTTCATCTCGCTTATCTAAGGAAATTGCCATTTTGTGGAAGTGCGAAAGCCAACTGCATTTTGAAAAGCTCTCTGTAAATGGCTAAATTTTATCGCCATCAGGGCGAGAAAATTGTTTGATTGGCTGGTGTCCTATACCAGCACTGGGAACAAACATCATGTGTTAGATACACTAGAACAAATAAGGAGGTCACAGCAATGTACGTGCCTGTGCGTCCTATACAAGTACTGAGGACAAACATAATGTGTTAGAATCCTAACCTTCCTAACTTTCCTAACCTTCAACATCACTCACCTGCAGTGCACAAGCAGTGGTCCATCTGTCCGTGTGTGTATACGTCTCATCATCCAGATGAAGTTGACTAGAGCGAGAGTGTCGGGGACGCCGTGATCAGGCCACGTGGTGTAGTGGTACTGGACCACTCTCCGAATCTCTCCAGTCTGAAGTTCGAAGAGGTTGACGTCCAGGTCTTATTATATGTTTTTAGAATATTGAAGAAAGCATGTTTGCAAAAGAGCGAAATGACAATAGACGAATATGGTGGGAAAGTGGAGCCTTGTAAAAGGTGTCTGCATCATAAGGATTGTCTATATCATTCTATTCACTCACTTCCTTGCACTGGACCTCCATGGTCCTGGTGGTGTAGTTAGCACGTGTGTTGGTGTCCTTCAAAGTAACCCGGAAGTGGTCTGTGGTCAGCAAGTCATTCTCCGGCCAATACTTGTAACACTTTTCCTGAGAAAAGATAAAATTTGAATTGTCATTTGATCACTAGTTTTGTTCTAACTGTCCTGTTTACTAATGTGTACTGACATCATCTCCTCAAATCCTTATCCTAAACATACCGTTTTAAAATAAGTAATAAACATAAGTTGATGAGTGTTTTGGTTTTATATTGTGGACATTTAATTTCACCCTCATATCTTCCACAAGTCCAGTCAACATGGCCACGAAACGAACTCTCTGTTGCCAGATCATCCTCCAGAAATCTCCAAGTGTGATCTTTTTAGGAGCTGCAAGAAAATACGCCAATTATTGATTTCGAGCTAAATACAATAATATTTGGCAACATCGCTTCAAATCAACGGATATCAAAAGGTTATATATATACATCGATCCATTTACAACAGGACAAATTACAAGATAAGTTTCGAACAGTGTGCAGTGCAGTTACACATTAGGGAAATAGACAAAACCCAGCTAAAGACTGTTTGTAGGCAACGAACCTTGCGCTCCAATGTATGTTTTCGTCTCGTTGATATTCTGTTAAACAAAATATAAAGTAACATCATCAGTACACCGTGTTAGTTGCATCCTCAACAACTTAAACATCACATCCTTCTTTACCAACAAATAATATGAATGAACAATTATCAAACACAAACCATTAACATTTTGCTTCATATGCGCCTTATTTTACATGATAAAGCGAAGTATTGAAAGTCATAATTGTAATTGATAATTCATGATTTCTAAGAAGAAGTTTTGGAAACAGCAAGACCGCTAACATTTTGAAAGATTGAAATAAATCTGATGTTTTGCCTGGTTATCAACAGGTTTCTGTACATGACCCCTTGGTTAGTATCGCATCACTCCATATGTGACATGTATAGTTAAGGGCGAGATACGCTAAATAAACAAGCAGCATCAATGTGACACAGATACAAACACCGAGCAGTGAATGGATTCCCATAAAATCACATGAAATACATTGGACGAGGTAAGTGTCGGCTGCTCAAATAAAATGTAGACAAAGACAGAAAAATATCACCACTGACGTGCATGATGCTGGCGTTGATGTAGTCTGATCCGGGGACGTCATGGAGGAGGGAGAGACGGACTCGGTTTTGATCATCTGCAAGTGGAGATCATCATTATTGTGGAAACCTTCAAACTTTTGAACGTGTACTTTAACATGCTGGTGAGAAGTATTCATTTTGAGAACAGTTTAAATACAGGAATTTGACTAAAGACTCACACGGATAGTAGCCTTGGAACTTATTCTTCCCCTTGTTCTCTTCCTTCTGTGAGTCAGCATATGTAGCAGTGAAGCCAGTGGGCAGCCTCTTTAGAAGAGACAAAGATTCATTACAACGACAAAAAATACCCTAAAACGATAAGATGTTGGTTAGGATTTGTATATTTCTTGTAATATCCTGTCAAAAAGGCTATTTCAAAGAGTTTATATGTACTAATCATATTTCGAATTTGCGTTCATTTTATGCTTCATGTCGATTCCTTGTCCTATTTACACGGGATGTGATTAAACTTTGTCCTTACGAAGCACATGTGTTGAATGTAATTATAATATCTATAAAGTGCTTCAACTACATGCTTGATATAAGAAGTGAATATCAAAGATATGTAAAAACTCCAGGTTTTCCTCCTTTCTTCTGTAGCGATACACTGCCGGCCAAAAGTACACCTACTTCATTTTCCTTAAAATGAAAGATAAAATAATTTCTTAAATAAAATTAATGGTGGTCTCCACGTTATGCTTAAAAAATGATTAATATGAAAGTCCATTGAAACCATGGAAAAACTGTGATTCGAGTCAATAACATTCATGAAGTCATTGGAGTTGTGTATTGAAATAAAGTATATTCTTATTTCAAGGAAGTGTTCATTCAGGGTTTATGTCTATTCCCATTTCTATTTGCATAGGATGTGATTTCTCGTCATACTTCACTTTCACTTCATTTTGAGAACAAGGTGTTGATGCAAGTTTAAACAATTAGGTTATTTTTTTATAAAATGCGTATCTAATGCAACAAGAGAATTAGTGAGCACAGTTCACTCATATACTCCCGCTTATAACATTGTCAAAGAAGAAAAGTTTCAAAATAGCAGATAGACATCAATGTTAAGTCTTCTGTATGAACAATCCACAGAAGTACTATAAAAGCAGAGTATGTGTGTTTTCATAGTAACTTTGTCTTCATAGATACACTTGTAAGAGTGCTTTAGAAGTAAAAGTTGAAAAACGAGAACATTTGCATAAATATGCAAATGAGTGTATGAAACATACAAAAGGCAGATGTACACATCTTAGTGATTATATGTACGAAGTTTCGAAACAATTGAACAAATAGTGTTTGAGTTATGGGGTAAACAAAGCGTGTGAAAGACGAAGTGAAAATACTGAGAAAATTTGTATAAATTATGCAAATGAGGGTATGAAACATGCAAAAGGCACATGTACACATCATGGTGATTGTACATATCAAGTTTTGTAAAATCAAGTGTGAGAGTTATGAGCGGAACAAAAGCATTCCGGACAGATGCACGGACGGACGCACGCGCACACGGACGGACGTGCTGCCCGCGTTATACCCCCGACTACGTCGTAGCGGGGGTATAATTAATAAATATATGCAAACGGTAATTTATTCTTATTTCAGTGTGTACGTGTTGGCTTTATCACACTGTAAGAGACGTGGTTAATGGTTATGATCATAATATTTAGTCTAAAATGATTAAAGTAAGGAATCAACAAAATAGTTTTGCTCCTTTGGCTTTAGCTGAAGATTCAACTGGACTACGGAGAATGGTTTACAGTGTACAGATATAAAATCTGCCACTCTCACTCTGAGAGATAATCTAACTTTCAACTTGGGTCATGTGCACTCAAAATATTTGTATCATTTTAGAATCATTCACATACATTTTTGTAACATTTGGTGTAAAGTCAGAGCAAACATTTGGATGGATTTGTAAATATTTAAAAAGAAAATTCGGGGCAAATGACGAGAACGTTTATCTTCGCAGGCCACCATCAGTTGTCTTTCAAAACACTCACAATAATTAAATATATTCAAGTGAAAATGAAGGAAGTACAGAACTCACATTATACTCTACTTCAAATCCTCCCTCCCTGCTGTTTATTTTCTGTACAGTAGCTGCCAGATCCTCCACAGCCACTTCTCTGATGACCTCCTCCTCGTCTATGTTGTAGTAAGGTTTGGAAGACGGAGCCTCGTCCTCGACCATGATCTCTTCTGATAGGTCAACGTCTTCGTCACGTGACGCTTTGGGAGGCAAATCTGGTTGCTGTGCTACCTTAGCTGTTTTCTCTCCTTTTATCGGGTCCACGGTAGCCATGGCAACATTACAATACACGTTATCTGGATTAAAAATAGTATCTATCAGTGGTTTTGCTTGAAAAGCATTTCACAGAATGCATGGAAATGATCTTAAAATTAACTTACCAGGGGAAACCGTTTTCCTTTTTCTTGAGGAATCTAAAAAATGAGAAAACAGTATTAAGAATAACAACTAATGGCACCATCAGTTATACGTGACAGCATTAGCTATTGGTCTGTCTGTGATTAAAAACTTTCAGGCTATTGCAATGATTCCTAAATTCATTATTAACTAGACATATGTGCATGTGATGCACTGCGATGTTCCCCGCTCCTACTTACAATCCAACTTGTCCTCTTAACATTATTTTTCACTTATGATTTTGAGATGGAGGTCAGAAAAGTTTATTATCCCTATATGCACTAAGTTCAATCTGTTTCCATGGAAACAAGAAAAAATCATCAGAATGACCTAATTAACAAAAGGCACCACTCCCACACTAGATCTAACCACACACCAAGATTTATGAAAAATACCACATAGATTTTGAGAAAGAGGCCGGAAAAGGTCACTACCCCAATATGAACTAAGTTCAAACTGTTTCCATGGAAACAAGAAAAATATAAAAATCAGAATAAGCTAAGTAGCACAAGGCACCACTCCAACACAAGGTCTAACAACACACCAAGTTTCGTAAAAAAAATACTGCATAGAATTTGAGAAAGAGGCCGGAAAAGGTCACTACTCCCATATGCACTTAGTTTAAACTGATTCAATGGAAACAAAAAATAAAACAAAAACAAAAATCAGAATATCCTAAGTAGCACCACTAGATCTAACCACATACTAAGTTTCGTAAAAAAAATATTGAATAGTTTTTTATATATGGCCCAGGAACGAAAGCATTTCGGAATTACGGAATTACTGACGGAGGCGAAAACAAAGATTTGCGGGAGACAAAATCATCCATGAATGAAACCCACAACATGTCCATAAGGAATCAGTACCAAATTCCGTGGAGCTACAAACACTTTGTTTCAATGAATGCAACGTTTAAGAGTTAATTCAAACATTTTATCACTCACCTCTCGTATGTAACACGTTAGTCTCTTGATTGCTGAATAGGACATATAAATCACACGATGTTTCATGTATGCCAATGACACTAAAGGTAACTTACCAACATTTGAATGATGTTCAAGCGTGTCATCACTTTGATAGCGTTTGCTTCTTTTTCTGTAAATGTATTTGAATTTTATTTAATAAATAGTCTTCATTTATACAGGACTGCAACAGATATGTAAATTATATAGTAACATAAAACATAAATTGGTGTTAACTACTTTACCTTCTGCAGATTACGACAGCGACGATGACAATAATGATGACAACGACAGCAGCAGCTGCACCAGCAGCAACAGGGATGACAATATCTGTAGGTTCTCCTGTTGAACGTTCTGCGAGAAGAAATATATGCACATATCAATTTAAAATTTTATGTTAACTGCAGGTAAACCGATGGTTTGTTAAATGATAGTTACAAATTGCTTCTGATTTTTTTTGTTGCTTTTATAAGAATTACTAGACAAAATGATATATTGTGGATGTATCTGTTCAACACAATCATTTAACACATCAGTACAACAATTATTTGAACCATGGAGTTTAAACCAATAAAAGTCACAATCATGACATATAGGTAACATCCAAATTTTAAGCTCATACAGTTTTTAGTTATGCTCAGAAAACAACACAAAGTCCAAATATAGGACCGTTTTTGGTCAAAATTTCCAAAATTACTTATCAGGTATGAGTTGGCACCACTAAAAGGCATAACAGCAGCATGTAGGTTACTTCCATCCCAAATTTGAAGGTTCCAAGTCATATATTTTGTTTTTAGATGTGCTCCGGTTTTGGACACATAACGCATGCACGGACGCACGGACAGGCGGAGCGTTCTATACCATCGACTATATCACATCGACTCAAAGAAAAGCCACACAAAGAAAGCTTAACCTTCTAAAATAGAAGCCCGAGAAGTATACATGTTTATACATGCATATCACGGAATGCACCAGGCACCCTGCACATAACATGTCAGTCTATAAAAATTAAAACATCATATTTGTATAGCTTGTTGACAGTGGTATTATAAAGGAACATGTTCGAATTATTATACTATTTTTAAATATAATGATGTACATTTAAATCAAATACACTAATTTCGTTAGCATATTGTTTAATTACAATTAATTGCATTTTTTTAAAATCACTAAAGGTTATTGAAGTTTTGACAGTTTTATAATGTGCAGAAGATGAGCAGCGGCAAAATAGATGCTTTTAAAAAGTGAATTAAAAATGGTGCTTTTTCAAATTCAGAATATCTAAGTCGGTCATGGTTAAACTGAAAAGTCCTTGATGGATCCCTAAACGCATTATATATTGCTGTAGACTGTGTAAATAATCAGTTAGCTGTTCTCCTTTTGGAATCACCTCCATTACACTTCTCTGCTTTCCATCCTGCTTTACAGCCATTTGGACAGTTTCCGGTCACGTGATGACAAGCATCATCAGAGCTACAGTTCCCACACTTCCTGCTGCAGTTGGATCCATACAAGTCTGGGGAACATTCTGCAAGAAACAACACAAGTCAAGTTCTGTAGAATTGCTTTAGACATGTACCATAGAAGAACGTATATTATCAGAACATTTGTTAGACGAAACAGTTCAACTTAGGAAGCACTGTAAATTAATAACTAACATCGAAAAGTAATATATGATTTTTGATAATTTCATGTTACGAATGTCATTACCTTGTCTGCAGGTCTGCCCCGTATATCCGTCCTGACATCCCTGAGAACAGGTTCCATTTGCAGGACAGTCCGACTCTCCCTGACAGTGACGTGTACTGCAGGGCGTGCAGTTAGATCCAAATGTACCATTAGGACACTCTGTAAGTCAGCACACCAACATAGGGACAATTTACATGTTTTGCAGAGATAAACAACAACATTGAAGAGGATTGTACAGTTATTGTTGATGCAAACTCACAAGTGAATAATGGGTTTCCCTCTAGATCGGACGTGTTAATGAATAAATCATGTTAAAATCTATTTGATATGTTGAATCCTGAAACACAGTGCTCGAATATAACTAAAAAACGCATCTATTCTGTTAACCAAGTATATACAGGCATACTGCTTCAAGGTCTCAATAGTAAATTTAAGTTTCACGAGTCTTCTCAAAGACATTTTGACAATGTTTTTGATTTTTTGCAGCTTTTGATTCTAAATTGTGTTTGACAACTAAGTCATTAACAATCGGTACGCTTGAGTACAGTAGCTTCATCTAGGAAACTGTATCACATGTTTGGCTGGCCATGTATGTTGGAACCATAGGTAGCATCTTGTCAGATCGTCAAAACAATCGTTTACAGGCAGCCATTTTTTTTAAGGACAGGCTTTCCTTAGCATCTTGAATGAAACAGTGAAATTTCTGGCAAAACCCTTAGCCTCCTCTTTTCAATTGTAACCTTTTACACTTTTGTCTGAGCTAATTTCTAATCGAAAAGCTTGCCATTCTGAGGTTTTCACGTGTATTTTTGTTAGTCAAAAGGACTTTTCAATGCACGTCTGATTATTCATTTATTCATTTATGTCATCATTCACTTCATATTCTTCGCATATGTTATGTATAACAAAATCCTCCCATACATATCAATGTTCTCAGCAAATATATTATTAATTTTATTCGTTTAACTCTGATGGCGCCTGGAGCTTCCGAACGGTGAATGGACATCATCACGCATAGATACCTCACTGGCAAGCAGAGTGTATGGCGGCACAACTCTTATCCATTTTTTTAAATTGGTAATGCATGTTGTTCTGCCTTTTAAATTATTCAATGTACAGTTTACAGAGAACTCACATTTGTCTTTGTAATAAGCAAAAGTTACTACAATAGTTTTCAAATTGTTTCGGGAAAAACCAGGACAGTTTGTTTGAGAGGCCCTGTCCGAGACCCTGGTATTTCCCGATGCAACAATGAAATTATGGTAGTAACTGACTTACCTATCAGTTATTCCGAGTGCAACACAAAATAAAAGTTTTAAAAGTATGAAAATTTCCACAATCTTTTTGAATGAAGTCTGTAGTACTATGGGTGTTGAGCTTCAGCGATTTAAGCTCGTGGTTGATAGCACGAAGTAAATGTTCTTAAATCGTGCAAACCATGCAATCCTTTACATTTTCACAATATGTACATTTCAGTTTAGAAAAAATGGGATGTACATTTGTGTTGCACAGCGCGAGTGAAATTTCGAAAGTGGATTCTTAATAGAAATATATTCGTCGTACTGTCACTATTTAGGTTACCGAAATTTCTTATTTAAATATTTGGTATGTATATATATATCTGCCTAATTCAACATGTTTCGATATTATTGTATTTCTAGTTATATCACAAATAGACACCTTGTACATACAGTTAGTTCATTTCGTAACCATGGGCCTGACCACACGTGTAGAACTAAAGATAACAGATTCAAATCATTAATTGATTACATACTCATCCCGTCACACATGACTGGTCAGCTTGCCTATTGTTGTGTAATGGATAGTTGTAGTTACAATGTGTCCGACCATTATCCATGCCTCGTTACTATATCACGAGAGCAAGAACACCCGCGCAAATCAGATAGCCTATACTTTCCAAAATGGCAAAAAGCTGGACAAAATGACATTGATATGTACAGAGAAGAGAGTAATCGGCTTCTCTCAGATATCCATATCCCCTCTCATTATCTAACTCCTTATCAAATTGAGTACTACACTTCCAATGTAATAGATGCATTACATTTGGCCAGTTCCCGGTGTATTCCCACTGGTGTATTTAAAGCTCACTTAAAGCCATACTGGAAACAAGATAGGCTAAATGATTTGCATTACAACATGCGTGTAACTAGACGTGAATGGATAGCTAATGGTAAACCAAGGGCAAGTAACTCATCATTGTACTGTGATTACAAATCAACTAAGCGGGAGTTTAGACGTTTACATCGGAAGTCTAAAAGGAAACAACATTCAGATACAGTTAAAGAACTAGAAAGGTGTTCTGATGCCGACGTAGGTACATTCTTTCGGTCTGTCCTCAAAATGAGGCGGCAGAGCCCTGTTATTAAAGAACTTGTAATGGGCAGCAAAAGGGCAAACACAGCAGAAGATATCTGTGAAGTTTGGGGTGATTACTTTGCTGACCTGGCTAAGCCACATTCCTCCTTGTTATTTGATAATGACTTTAAAATATCTGTTGACAGAAAGATAAATCAAATACGTCAAGAATATCCCTCCTGTGATGATGATACCTTGTGTAAATGTATTACACCAGGCGAATTAAAAGGGCATGTAAAAAGTCTTCATAAAGATAAATCTCCTGGCCCGGATTGTGTTCACAACGAACATATAATATACAGTACCGAAGGTATCATAAATGTTCTAGCTGCTCTCTTTAATTCTATCATAAAATCAACATACGTCCCTAACATATTTCGAATAAGGGAACTTATTCCAATATATAAAGGTAAAAAAGCCAAACATGATCCTAAAAATTATAGAGGAATCACCCTAACATCTTGTGTTGGTAAATTATTTGAGAAAGTCATTCTCGCTAGATTAGAAACCTGGGTGCAGGAATATATACCCAATTTTCCTGACAAGCTCCAGTTTGGCTTTAGAAAGGAACAATTCATTTTTTACTTTAAACGAAAGCCTAAGTTACTACATAAACAGAGACTCACGGGTATTTACAGCCTTTATGGATAATGAAAAGGCGTTTTACCGTATTTGGCACAATGGGCTCTTTTTAAAATTGTATGAAATGGGTATAAAAGGGAAAATGTGGCACCTCCTATACCAAAGCTACACATCAAGTTCTGCATTTGTTCAATATTGTGGTTTAAAATCAAATGAATATGCCATACACCAAGGTGTTGGACAAGGTAGGGTCTTATCATCCTGGTTTTCCTTGTTTTTATCAATGACTTAATATCTGAACTTAGAACCTTGAGCAATGGTATCCGTGCATATGGTATTGATATCCCGTGTATTTTGTTAGCTGATGACACTACACTTGCTTCTACATCTCCTAAAGGTCTTCAATCATCACTTGACACTGTGTATGACTATGCTTGTAAGTGGCGTCTTACATATAATGGCTCTAAGAGTACTTGTATTATATTCAGTAAGTCTAGAAAACAACTTAGTGGTTGTTCTTTCAAATTTGGGGAATCAGATATCGCAATAAGTGATAGTGTCAAATATGGAGGAATCCTACTCTCCTCTGATTTATCCTCCAAGTCTAGAGTCCAGGCATATTGTCAAAAAGCACGACAGTCTGTAAACTCTCTCAGTAATCTTGGGCTAAACTGTAACGATCTCCACCCTATTACGTGTGTTAAAATATGGAAGAGGATGATACTTCCCACAAGCTTCTATGGATGCGAACTCTTACCTATTTTGCGAGGTAAAGATTATGAACTGGTAGAAATCACACAAAGATATTTTGCTAAGCGTATTCAAGGTTTCGGCAAACGATTTTCCTCTGCCTCAGTGTTAGGAAACCTTGGTTAATGGAGCATGACTGGCTACATAAATAAATGTAGACTTTTATTCTTTGGTAGATTATGCAACAGTCAATGCAACTCCTCCTTTAAGGACTTATTTTGTGTTCAACTAGCAACTCTTCAAACTAGAACAGCAGCATCGCATAGTATATGTGACACACTTCTACAAACTGTTCGTAACTACAATCTCTTTAAGTACGTTAATGACTATCTTGAAACTGGAACGTTTCCATGTAAATCTTCATGGCGTAAAATAGTTATAAACTGTGTTAATGAAACTGAATCTGTACGATGGCATACCCAAGTTTGTTTGCGGCTGGATATGTCCAGATACCGCCTTACCCACAAAACATTTGCTGTACATAGATTATATAATTTGATGTATATCTATCCACAACACAGAGATATTTTAACATTTTGTGTACAAGTCAGCTCAAGAGCAAAATTCTCAAAATATTGTGAACTGTGTGAAAGACACTGTAATGACTATGACTGCCATATTATTTTACATTGTGAACACTTTATGTACGACAGGAATCAATTCTTTTCAAAACTTGTAGACCTCTTTGATGTAAATGCATATGTACAAATAGAATTACTAACTGAAGATTAAATGTTGGCTCTCTTTGCTGGAGGTGAAATACCATTAACTGACGATTTAGAGGAAATGTCATGGAGATGTATGCTAATCCTCTTTAGTAAGTTCCTCTATTCCATGCTCTCTTCACTCAGGTGTTTATACTAGATCTTTGTCTTAAGTCTGTTATGTACATGTATGACTTGTTGTAATTATCTGATGTAACTGCTTTATGTACATTGATCTTCGGACTTATGTCTGGAGGAAATAAAGAGATTCATTCATTCATTCATTCATTATTACTATTATTCATGAACATTTATGATTCATTTATTTCTAGATTAACATTTAATTTACTAAAGTGGTGAATGTTGTGGATCAAGGTTTATCAGCTTAATATCTGCCTAATCAGCTTAATATCTGCCTAATTCAACATGTTTCGATATTATTGGTACATGAAGCATTAAAATTCATGTTCTTGAGTCATTATCCTATTCAATGAAACATTTAGCTCGTTGTTGATGTCTTTGTCATTGAAATTTTGTCAAAAAGTGTCCGTGTATCAGATATCAGGACTCTTTCAGCCAAAAGAGTCGTGGTATCGTAATTAACATGACACTTTATGAATGGTTACCACGGACAACCAAGTTTTATCAATTGAAGATTGCCTTTTACGCTCTACACTACACTAAAATAAAGGAATTATGATGTTGATTATTTGATATGATAAGAGTTTTTGGAGTGTCAACATTAGTGTTATAAATATGATATGTATCAAACCATTCATTGGAAAAAAGGTATTGCTTCACAAAGTTGGCATGAACATTTTTCTACTTTCAAATATATGCAACATTTCAGATGGTAAATCTCTGTTAAATGTAATATTTATTATACATTAATTTATAACTTACAGGTTAACCTTCTTCCTAGAACTGTACAGCTGCATACCGAAATGTGTTCACTATAAGTGCAAATATCATGTTATTGGGCATTTGAGTTACAGTTGAATAGGTTTGCGTAAAGGTTCGTTACATGTGAAATAATGTGAATTTATATATTTCAATAAGGGTTGCAAAGAACGTGAATTATCAGGGAAAAATTACCTTTGTCATTATTAGTCTTTTTTTTCTTGCGCATTGTATGCAACAATCACGAGATTGTGTTTGCTTGTTTAGGTTTGTTACTAAATATTATTAATTGTCAAAATGTAAAAATGACAATTAACCTCTGACCTCTAACCATGTGTACAGTCCACTCCTATCAATCCATATTGACAACATACCCTGGGTACAGTCCACTCCTGTCCATCCATACTAACAACCTAACTTGTGTACAGTCCACTCCCGTCCATCCAGACTGACAACATACCCTGTGTACAGTCCACTCCCGTCCATCCAGACTAACAGCCTACCTTGTGTACAGTCCACTCCCGTCCATCCAGACTAACAGCCTACCTTGTGTACAGTCCACTCCCGTCAATATCAGACTGACAACATACCTTGCGTAAAGTCCACTCCCGTCCATCCACACTAATGACTTAACTTGTGTACAGTCCACTCCCATCAATCCAGACTGACAACCTACCTTGAATACGCTCCATCCCCATCCATCCAGACCGAAAAAATACCCTGTGAACAGTCCACTCCCGTCCATCCAGACTGACACCCAACCTTGTGTACAGTCCACTCCCGTCAATCCATATTGACAACATACCCTGTGTACTGTTCACTCCCGTCCATCCAGACTAACAACCTAACTTGTGTACAGTCCACTTCAATCCATCCAGACTGACCACCTACCTTGTGTACAGTCCACTCCCGTCAATCGAGACTGACAACATAACTTGCATTAAGTCCACTCCCGTCCATTCAGACTGACAACATACCTGGTGTACACTCTACTCCCGTCCATCAAGACTGACAACATACTTTGTCTACAGTCCACTCCCATCCATCCAGACTGACAACATACCTTGTGTACAGTCCACTCCCGTCCATCCAGACTGACAACATACCTTGTCTACAGTCCACTCCCGTCCATCCAGACTGACAACATGCCTTGTGTACAGTCCAATCCCATCCATCCAGACTGACATCATACCTTGTGTACAGTCCGCTCCCGTCAATCCAGACTGACAACATACCTTGCGTAAAGTCCACTCCCGTCCATTCAGACTGACAACATACCTTGTGTACACTCAACTCCCATCCATCCAGACTGACAACATACTTTGTCTACAGTCCACTCCCATCCATCCAGACTGACAACATACCTTGTGTACAGTCCACTCCCGTCCATCCAGACTGACAACATACCTTGCGTAAAGTCCACTCCCATCCATCCAGAGTGACAATCTTCCTTGTGCACAGTCCACTCCCGTCCATTCAGACTGAAAACATACCTTGTGTACACTCCACTCCCGTCCAATCAGACTGACAACATACCTTGTGTACAGTCCACTTCCATCCATCCAGACTGACAATCTTCCTTGTGTACAGTCCGCTCCCGTCAATCCAGACTGACAACATACCCTGTGTACAGTCCGCTCCCGTCAATCCAGACTGACAATATACCTTGCGTAAAGTCCGCTCCCATCCATCAAGACTGACAACATACCTTGTGTACACTCCACTCCCATCCATCCAGACTGACAACATACCTTGTGTACAGTCCACTCCCGTCAATCCAGACTGACAACATACCTTGCGTAAAGTCCACTCCCGTCAATCCAGACTGACAACATACCTTGCGTAAAGTCCGCTCCCATCCATCCAGAGACAACATACCTTGTGTACAGTCCGCCCCCGTCAATCCAGACTGACAACATACCTTGCGTAAAGTCCACTCCCATCCATCCAGACTGACAATCTTCCTTGTGTACAGTCCACTCCCGTCCATTCAGACTGACAACATACCTGGTGTACACTCCACTCCCGTCCATCCAGACTGACAAGATACCTTGTGTACAGTCCACTCCCATCCATCCAGACTGACAATCTTCCTTGTGTACAGTCCACTCCCGTCCATTCAGACTGACAACATACCTTGTGTACACTCCACTCCCGTCCATCCAGACTGACAACATACCTTGTGTACAGTCCACTCCCATCCATCCAGACTGACAATCTTCCTTGTGTACAGTCCACTCCCGTCCATTCAGACTGACAACATACCTGGTGTACACTCCACTCCCGTCCATCCAGACTGACAACCTAACTTGTGTACAGTCCACTCCCATCCATCCAGACTGACAACATACCTTGTCTACAGTCCACTCCCATCCATCCAGACTGACAACATGCCTTGTGTACAGTCCAATCCCATCCATCCAGACTGACAACATACCTTGTGTACAGTCCGCTCCCGTCAATCCAGACTGACAACATACCTTGCGTAAAGTCCACTCCCGTCCATCCAGACTAACGACCTAACATGTGTACAGTCCACTTCCTTCCATCCAGACTGAAAACCTACCTTGTCTACAGTCCACTTCCTTCCATCCAGACTGAAAACCTACCTTATGTACAGTCCATTCCCATCCATCCAGACTGACAACATACCTTGGGTACAGTCCGCTCCCGTCCATCCAGACTGACAACATACCTTGTCTACAGTCCACTCCCATCCATCCAGAGTGACAACATACCTTGTGTACAGTCCACTCCCATCCATCCAGACTGACAACATACCTTGTGTACAGTCCACTTCCTTCCATCCAGACTGAAAACCTACCTTGTGTACAGTCCACTCCCGTCCATCCAGACTGACAACATACCTTGTCTACAGTCCACTCCAATCCATCCAGAGTGACAACATACCTTGTGTACAGTCCACTCCCATCCATCCAGACTGAAAACCTACCTTGTGTACAGTCCACTCCCATCCATCCAGACTGAAAACCTACCTTGGGTACAGTCCACTTCCTTCCATCCAGACTGAAAACCTACCTTGTGTACAGTCCACTCCCGTCCATCCAGACTGACAACATACCTTGTCTACAGTCCACTCCCATCCATCCAGACTGACAACATACCTTGGGTACAGTCCACTCCCATCCATCCAGACTGACAACATACCTTGTGTACAGTCCACTCCCGTCCATCCAGACTGACAACATACCTTGTCTACAGTCCACTCCCATCCATCCAGACTGACAACATACCTTGTCTACAGTCCACTCCCATCCATCCAGACTGACAACATACCTTGACTACAGTCCACTCCCGTCCATCCAGACTGACAACATACCTTGGGTACAGTCCACTCCCGTCCATCCAGACTGACAACATACCTTGTGTACAGTCCACTCCCGTTCATCCAGACTGACAACATACCTTGTCTACAGTCCACTCTCATCCATCCAGACTGACAACATACCTTGGGTACAGTCCACTCCCATCCATCCAGACTGACAACATACCTTGTGTACAGTCCACTCCCGTCCATCCAGACTGACAACATACCTTGTCTACAGTCCACTCCCATCCATCCAGACTGACAACATACCTTGTCTACAGTCCACTCCCATCCATCCAGACTGACAACATACCTTGTCTACAGTCCACTCCCGTCCATCCAGACTGACAACATACCTTGGGTACAGTCCACTCCCGTCCATCCAGACTGACAACATACCTTGTGTACAGTCCACTCCCGTCCATCCGATCTGGCAACCACCAGGACATCTCCCATCTCTCTCACACGTTGTTGTCATGGTAACACAGTTCCTGGAGCTGCAGGTCTTGGTACATTCCTTTTCATAGGTTCCATCAGAACAAACTGGAGATAGAATGCATTGATGTTCACGAAACGGAAAACATAGGATGTTAGCCTCAAATGACGAAAACATCTATATTTATAAGTTACATAACATGTTCAGTGTGTCAGTAAAATACAAACTTTAAATAGATTTGTCATTCATGAATGAATGATACGGCAGTGTTCCAGAAATGAAGGATATGTTACCCTAGTGACTGTTAAAATTAGGTTATGAACATACTGCGTTTTACAATCAGGGATATACAATGGAATAATAATTGTTGTCAATTTAATTTAAGGTATCTGACAGAAAAAAGCGAGGTTCGATATCGAAGGAAGGTTTTTAGAGTTTGTATTTAATGAGTCATTATGAGATTGATATATCAATATTTATACACGTTTTAACATACACGTATTCATAGAATTGTTATCGTATTGCTTGGGATAAGGCAAACAAATTTTCATTAAACGAGTGGCCAACGAAAATATTTGCACACTCAATTGGTAATATTAATGAAGAAATAAGGAATTTCCAGAGATCTGGTTGAATAAATCAAAATTTGGATGTGAAACGGTAAAAACAGATGCTGAAAACGAACTGTTATGTTAAAGAATAATTGAGTATGCTGATACAAATATAGAACAATTGACACAATTACAAATATCTCATTGAAAGACGTACACATACATAGAGTATTTGCGCTAATGAGTAAAATAACTAAATATAGATCAACTCTAAAAAATTTAAGACGCAAAGCACTGTGGTCGACTCAAACACTGTCAAGAAAGAAGTTAAAGAATAAAATTAAATCTAAAGTACTCACGGAAATGGATTAAAGGCGTTTAGTTTAACTTGAATCAGTAATGCATGTTTGTAACTAGGTTCATTGCTTGAATCAAGGACGAAGATATAGTCGAGGAAATCCGTATTCAAGTAGGTTCGTTACAATTATTGACAAGCTTGCAGCCTCGAAAACTATCAATTTGTGGTTGTTGTGTTCTTTATCAGAAATGACGTAGAATGCAATAAAATAAAAATCCGTCTAAAGATGATATGAAGTCACATTCAGTACTTAGCGCGCCAATTGAGAGATGAAAAATACTTTGAACTCAAATGACAGTGGATTGTTTCAAATGAAATGTTTTCAAGCGATTAATATCACTTGCATGTGTTGCGAAAATACCTCTGCACCAGAAACACTAACATACTCAATGACACTTAACGTTGTGAAGGTAACTTTGGTCAACATTCAGAATACACTCACAGTAAAATCTCTTCTTTCTACGACACAAGTCGACGTGATACAACACAGGTGTGATATACGAGATTATACTAGTATATAATGATACAATCCCTCTGATTTTAAAACAACGTGCAACATGTCAGTATCGACACATTGATAAAGGTTAAAAATACATTCAGTACCCATCCGATAGCCGCAAAGTGCTAATGATACGACCATAGACAACATGTTAACCTCATAATAATTACCTATATATTTACTTATAGTGTACCACTAGTCGAGTGACAACTTCGAGAAACTAATGACCTAACGTATTACTATACACTTAATTACTCATGGTGAGGTCATCATGTGAAATACAAGGACTCTCGGACCTGACTCCCTTGGCGGTCTGACCTGACCTCGACCTGCGTGTTTTATTATACCAATGTTTTTTTTTTCTTCTTCAGACTATAGTATGTATTTTCTTATAATTTTCAAATCGAACCCATCAACTGACACCATCTTGAAATCGAGCGTCAAAACAAACAGTCACTTGACAAATTATGTGACGAGTCAATATTCCAGGTCAGTGACAGAAATTTCTGTCACAAAACTGACCTCATCACTGGAATCGGTGGTCAGTGTACAAATATTTTTGATAACGTGTAGTGTACTGACTAATGGAATTCTTACAAATCTAATTGAGGTATAATAAATACATATGAAAGCTTGGAAAGCTGAAAAATATACATAATCTGATCTCAACTCCCCTTTCCGTTATAAAATAATGTCGCACACAACTTAAACAAGACTATCATTGTTCCTTGAAGCATCTATAATGAAAAATACGATTCGAATAGATTTCTGCATCCATGACAATGAAAGTGACATGTTTAGTAGACCTTAGAAGGTATTAGTAGTTCTCTTTACCTGCTCATTGTGATGTGTGGAGCTTGTAAACTATTATTAACTAGATGTTAGTATATACTTTGTGTTGGAGAATTCATCTAATCGAGTTGCCTGTTTAACAAATCGAATAGCTTTTCATTGAAAATGAACACAATTAAACTTCTAAATCACTCACTTAATACTTCCACTTCTCTAAAGTCCAGAACTGGACCATTCTTGGAGATCTCATTGTCTGTGTCACTGTACAGTAGGAGATAACGCCATCTACCGGGACATGTTACATTGTAAACATCAGGTATATCACTTCCACGCGGATCCCCGGTAACAGTGTGACACAGCTGACCTTGACTTGTAGGGCTTGAGTCGGGGAATGAACTTGTGGACGTGTACAGCTCCACTCCGTTACGTCTCCTGGCATCTGTGAAGCCGGACAATGTGAAAAATATCACAATCAAGAGAGGCTGCCTTGGGTATTATTAAGTAATTTGCATGTGACTACATTAGGACATACGAAAACGCGTGTTTTAAATTTGTCCTCTTCTTCTTAAAGGGGCAGTAGCACTATTTTTGAAAATTTTATTTTTTCAAATGTTCCATTCATGATGATAGTTTATGTCATTAATATTTACTTTAGAGGGTAAAACATCTCACTACACAAACCAATTATCCGTAGTGGTAATAACGGCGTTGCGCATAAAGCAAAAATTGGATGGCGGCCATTTTATTGTGAACACAATTTATTATTCCGAATGACAAAAACGATTCCCATGGCTTTACCAAACCATATATACTCATTTTTAACTTGATTTTCCATAGAGAGAAGGGTGTTTTACTATTAGTGAAATTTTTCAAATACATTTCATTGACTTAATTTAGCGACAAAAACGTGCTACTGCCCCTTTAAACTATGGGATGTGTTTTTTTTATCTCTGCGATAACAATTAATTAATGCATCGAATAATACATTGTAATGACCACCCGCCGATGTTATTCAACGTGCTATTTTTAGAAACTTATATACATGTCTCATCTATTTGGATTAAATAATGCCCCGAGAACCTTCCACTGTATTACAATTGCCATTAACTAAGTCTTTTGTGAATTCCTTGATGCAGGGGATGGGTATAATTTCATACTGACAGACCAAGTTCTTCATTAGACTACATTAACATGCAAGTCTATACACTAATTGGCTCGGCACATGTAGGTAAATCAGATGACATTAGTTAAAATGTTGTCAAAATAAATAATTAAAATCATGTAGGTCCTATTTCATGCTGAGATTGAAAAGTACATTGATTCAACCTGAACTAATGTTCTGAAAAAGTGTTTTGCTATTCTACAGATGCAAGCAAGCCTATTGAAATTGAACCCCCCTATGCTGGATTTTAGAATTCCAATTATTAACAACTAACATAATTCAGCTGAAGATAAAATACAATTTCGTTTTCTCCTAGTCATTGCAGATTGATAACTACATCTAAAGGGTGAATCAGTCATATATATGTTTACAGCCTAGAAAGAAGCCAGCAAGTTTTTGAGTCAGAGTAAATTATACAGGGCCATGTTCAAGAGAGGTTTCAAAGTAATCGCTCAATGCCATTACTTTTAAACCTCTCTTGAACGCGATTGCTCAATGTAGCGCTACGTAGCAAGGCGAGCAAACTTTGAGGAATTTGCACTGTGTCGTTAAAACGAGAATGAGCGCTACTTGAGCGCTACATTGAGCGATCAATTAGCAATTTAAGCGTTCGCTGTTATGGAACGGAGCCCAGATCCAAGGGAAAGCTAATTCATGGTTTGCTGTGTAATAATAATTTTCCATTATAGTTGTTGTTGCATTCACATCTGACGATCTAAGGGTTTCCGTTTGTCAACCATACAAACAGATACTTGTCGTTTCCTCACTCGTTGCTCGATATGTGACCCTTGCTGTCGTTACAGAGGAACACTGTGTTCAACTTAAAGTAGACAGAACCTTCCCCTAAAACAAGCAAACAAAGTACCTTTACACCCAAAAACGCACAAAGTCATGACAAAAGCTGAACTCGTTCATAAAATTGATGTTATGAAAGATCAACGAAATTGAGTACAATTTGAGCTTCAGATTCTGAAGAGAGGAATCAAACTGTCATTTGCACAGAAGGGATATGTCCTGAGTCCAGAAACTATAAATATATTCAAGGGAGATTAAAAGTTGTTATCGAGATGACACAACAATGCACTGGCTGTTGCGGGCACAACAAATGATATACTCTCAACTGAGGTCAAAAGGTAATTAAATGGTCCTTGTACTTGAGGAATAAAAGTCCGAAAGTTATGAAATGGCTAGAAAATTTGGATTTGTATCCTTACCTTGCACATGGACTTTATAAACTCATGAACAACATAAATTATAGGCCAGGAAACTTATATATTCACGGTCATTGACAAGTTTAAGACAAACAAAAGTTCTGATAACGTTGGCCCAACTTGGGAGAAGCGAAAAAAAACGCGAATATGTGAAACGGACGTACGGTGATATTATGATGTCACAAATGGGAAAAGGGGTTTCATGCCCGTGGCACACAATGTACGTACACATATCTAATATACATGCGATGGATAGGTCCTTTATTTCATATCTAATGATAAAACATCAAAACTTTGCCGTGATTGACCCAAGACGAGAGAGAGGGGACTCCAGCTAAGAGATGTCTGACATGGGAGTGACGACCATCAGAATTGCATGAACACATGGTTGTACTCCACTGACGGCAATAAGGTTCCTTTAATGATACACAAAGATAGATCAACCCCAAAACATGTCGTAGAGTGGATGTTCACGTGTTAAAAATGCACGTGAAGATAAGCACATATACTTAATATATTACGTCAATGTTAACAACCGCAACAGCATTTGGGTGTCACATCAGACGACGCAGTGTTCACAGACGTTACAGAGCAGGCAGAATACGCTGCTTCCACGTGGTAACCCTCACTCAACAATATCGACTTGAGAGACACGTTCCTAATCAAAAAAGATGAAAGTCAGCAATTACAAAATGACGTCTTCCAACGCTTTAACGCCGGTACTAAAACAATTACACTGGTTGCCTATCAGAAACCGGATCAGTTTCAAGTTGCTGGTACTGACATACAGTGCACTCTATGTCGATTCATCGTCTGCGTACATCAAAGACCTGCTCTTGGTCTACCAGCCAACTAGAACTCTCCGCTCTACACAGAAAGAACAACTGGTTGTTCCAGCAATAACAACTAAGTCAGGAGAGAGAGCCTTTTTTGTGGCAGCTCCCACTCTGTGGAACAGTGTTCCTATCAACATCAGGAACAGTGACACTCTTCAAACATTCAAGAACAGGCTAAAAACATTCCTATTTGCATCCTGATTTCAATCTGCCCAATCTGCTACCTGTGACTTTTTTTCTTAACCCTCACTACTTCTGTGAAGCACCGTTGAGCAGCTTCTCATAGCTGGAATTAGGGGCTATATAAACTAATTATTATTATTATTATCGATGAGACTATGTGCATGAGCGTGTATCGATGCTGCTTGTGGATATACACGCCTCTGACATTGTCAGCTTTCCTCGAATAAAATAACTACCTTCTGTTTGCGAAGTGCCTCAAAGAAATAGATTTGTGACTTTGACATTACCCCATGAATGTTTGAATGTCGATATCGCATGTAAGTTGATGCAGCTGTGGCGTGATATCGACTCAAAGCGAAGCTCAATGAATTTGATACACAATATTTTATTACGTCAGTCACATTGGGTGCTGTTGCTATTTTTTCTGAAATTCAAAATTACCTATAGTGTCTTTTGCTCATAAGTTCATAAGTTTACTCTCATACATAACCCAATACACTTTTATTTCAACTTGAAAATACCAAACCTCTTCGGAAGAGGTTACAGCACTTGGTTTGCTTGACATTGACTCTAGCTCAAGGAAATCGCCATGGTGAAGTTATATTAAAGTGTCGTTTTCAAAGCCATATAAACTGACCAGAGACCACATGGGTTTAATCTCACAGCACAAGTAATACTGCTGCGAATGCTCTTGAGGACAATTATGGAGATCAGGTGAAGGAGACAGTTCTAAGGAATTTATTAGGAAAATGAAACGATTATTTGACTGCTTAAACACAATTAAGGAGTTTACATGAGGTCTACACATCAAGGAATAGTGACAGGAAACGGTATAGAAGTATTAATGACCTACTGTTGAATTTCCTACTAAATAATGCCTTGATGACATTAAAGAGAGTATGGTGGTGTTTCAAATACCAAATCATTTTGAGAGGAGAGTATTACGACACGACATGGTCGGCATAGTGACTTAAAATAACAGTGAACACAACAATGAATATGTCAACTTTATCCTTTGAGCTGGTACTGAATTCGTTTCAACGCACAGCTTCAACCAAGTTGACCCTCTCGAAGAACAATCTGAACAGTGCAGATAAAAGGAAGATTCCAATGACAATCCTTCTGTGTATGCTGTTAAGAACAAACTGCCCGAAATGAAAATTATTGGTTCATCAGCTCATCAACCAATCAAAATTACAGTGAGAACTTAAGCCATTTTGTTACGCCTTGACAAGACACTGTTTACCAATCTCATTACATGTTACTTTGTTACCTTGTGAATATTCTATCAAAAGATATCTTGCTTTATATTAAAATGTTCTAACATTAGTAAATATAAGCGGTTTGTTTCATTTCACGTTGTTATGTGCAAAAACAAGATTGCCGACACTGGCTTCCTTATGACCCTATGTTAAACGACACTAAACCTGTAATATTTGAAACAGATAATTTCCAGCTTAGAATAGTCGAAGTGTCAAATCGTTGTTTGGCAGGTCGAATATATTAGGGTTTACAGTATATTTTGGTTGGAGTATCGGATCATGTTTTGTATTTTGTACGTTGATTTTATCCAGCACTAATTGTAATCTTTGAGCACAAAAACGAAAATTTTAAATTTCGCAAATTATATCAGTATTTACCAAATGTCATATTTTATCTTGAGGTGGGTGTAGTTTGATGGTCATACATACATCTGCTTCATTTAGTGTCCTTCATCACCGGTTACCCTGGCAGTAAAACAGTTGACATAACATCAAGCAGTATTCACATCTACTGAGAGTCTATTCAGGACCTGGGACAGAACACAGGTTTACTGACTTCAAGGTTCGAATCACATGTATATTGTTGTTTTTGGATTAGGATAACATATGTGACCAGAGGTATATTGATAGACCTTAGTGATCAAATCGTTCAGATACATTAAATGATGTTGATCTTACGCTATTCATAGAATTATCCAACTCACAGTCTGTCCTGAAGTAGATCCTCACTGTAGCGTTCTGTACTTCTCTCTGTAGATCCACCTTCCACCAGGCGAAGAAATACCGCGCATCTGTCTTATTATGAGTACCTGTATCTATGACATGTTGTGAAGAGTATTCTCCAGCGTCAGGTTTCCCGTTCACAGCTGTACTAGCACTGAATCCTGGCTTGCTGGAGCTCATTGAAGCATTTTTTCCGAGGGCTACGTTTACTTCAGACGCTAAAACACAAAACATTTCACTGGGACACCCATGTGAACAGCGAACGTAGATCAATTGTTTTGAAATTTAAAATATATTGAGTGAAAGGGATTTAAAAATAAATTTTCTGTTTTTCATATTGATATGTAAAGGTATAGCAACAAAATTATGCCATTACCAACTTTCAACCAGTTATATACCCATTCAACTTACCCCGAGCTTTTAAGGGCAAATATTGAGAACTGAACTCATAATGAAAAGTGATCAGTGACTTATCATATTTATCCGATACACATATAGGTGCAATATATTTACTCAAATATGAATATACACACAAACATTTACATAAATCAATATTTTATATGTTTTCTTTGTCCATATAAAGCAAATGTTTTCGGGCCAAAATGTATGTATCATGAATACACTTGTTTATACAATGACTTTTTAACGCGCATATCCATAATTACAGAATATCCAGGTGTTATACAGCGCCTTTAAGTAAGGACATCATCACTGTATTGAACGTGTTTCATCCTGGTATGGGAAACAATGGTATGTCTTGTACTATTTTCATCAGTACCTAACGACATGTAGTTATCTTGTACAAAGTTAAAATAACTCACCTGTTACTGTAACTGTATGTAAAAGGACGAGATTTATTATTACAGCCCATAAGGTCTCCATGTTGTAACTTCACATCAAACAGGAAGTAGAATACAGGGACGTCGGACCTGTAGCAACCAGGAGGTTAGGTAGGTGTATTATCTGGCAATACCATATCATTGAATTTACTGAGCTGAGATTGGATAACTTCTATCGCCTTGTCCACTTTTGTTCTATTATGTTTGCAATGTATGACTAGCATATGGAAATACGATATGTTTTAACAGGACCTTTGTTGATTCATTAAACCTTTGAGTAAATGTGTGCATATTGTATTGCAAATTCAATTTAAATACTTTTCTTCAACACGTAAACAAAAGGTAGATCCTATGGAGAGTAGATACTATCTAGCTTTAGTCACTCTGTTCTGTGTCGTGTAAAAGAAAGTTGGTCAAGTCATGTTGAATATTATATTCAAAGCAACTGCATTAAAGGGACGGAAACGTTAAATGCCGACTGGGAAATACGGAGCGTCGGAGGGCCATGGTAAAATGCTCTCCTTCTTTTAGGACATAAGATGTCAGGAAGTTGTCGCCCCTTGATTGTGATACCATGTTTTCATAATGAGTGATGGTGATACCCAATGATCAGATTCATATTATTTCGCTGGTCACATTACCAACATAACGTTATTCAGAAAACTTAAAAACTGTTACTATAAGATGTGATAATATATTTGAAAGACCTATAGAATGGTGTGCTAGAGGTTGGTGAAATGCTGGAGTAGATATGAATTTAATGTCATAGTTTAGATTGATTTATTGTATTAGTTGTACAATGCTAGATATAGGTATAAATACTAGAGTCACGTCACACATGCATAACACAGACATTACACGGCAATATAGACAAATAAGTTAGTTTAACCTTACCTCAAGGTATGTTTGTGTCAAAACATTATGCTTCTTGTTATATGTTAGTTCAGCTGAACGGTTATTTTATGAATCACGGAAATATTAGGAATCCTTACTTTGAAACACTCTAGATTTTGAATTTTGAAAATTTTGTCAAAACAGCGATTCGAACCCTTGTGGGTAAATCACTGCTTGATGAGTTTTAAAGACGCTGTAGCACGTCGCCCTTACTGTAAGAAAGTGATATCAAGAAATGGTTTTAGAAAAGGTGTTACCACTGGCTAAAGAATACTCCCCAATCAATAACAATAATTCTAAAAAATGTTCTGTTAGGCTGTGCGAGTGGCCATTTTAAGGTGTTCACATTGAAATACGCTCGAAGGTAAACTCACACGCAAAGCAAACGCTTGGTTTATATTTTCTGATTTAAAGAAAACAAACGAAAGGGTATCCAAACAAATATGATTTTATTTAATAGTCAAAACAATCATTTTCAGTTTGGAAATATCTGATAGTCACATTATTTCTATTTCCAAAATTAAGAGCATTGTTGTCCATAATTTAATCATGTCCATTTTCTAGTAATCAATTAAGGGAACAGTTTTTGTGCATGGCATGTGTATACATGTACTCAGTTGAAAATATAGTGCAGATGCATCCTACAGACAAAACGACGGCTGAAAAGTCCCAAGATGACCGAAGTCAATCAAGACCAAAACAGTAGAAACATTTATTTACTTTCAATGGAGCTGAACTGACCTGCCTCTTTTGGAGCATCTGTCTCTTTATCAATTGTTCATTAACCGTCAGATTGGATCCAGGAGAGTAAAAATGTTTAGTAAATTTAGGGTTTTGTGCAATACCTCTTACACGTTGCGGATCATCTTCATACAGCCCCACTCATCTAGACGCTGTCAGTCTTTGTGCAGAGTTAAACCAGGACATACTTTGTTCGAACATTTTAAACAGTAACTTTAGATATACAAGTTATTCGTTTTAACTTTAATACTGTTACATTTAACTACTCTCGTTTGCCTGACACTCGATGACACCGTCACATGTATAGGGTATAAGTCAAACTCCTCACAGTGATGTTACGTCTCTCCTGCGTCAATCCTTTACGTAAAGGTTAATATCCGAGTAACTCTCCAGAGTTACGAGGTCATTAACCTACTTAAATTACACTATAAGTAATGTTCTTTTATAGAATTATTTCAAATAATTAAAGAATTTAAATATTCTCATTATAAATATGATGTGATGTGTAACTTTCCATTACTGAAAAATAATGGATTGAAAGAACAATAGGATGACGTCACAAGTGTAATTTAACAACACTGCATTCGGAACCATTACCTCGAACTAGCTCAAGTTGACCCAGCCTTACCAATGACGCATTATTTTTACAGCATATTATATCGCTATTCTTATCTTATGCACATAAATATATCATTTTCAATGTTTAATTATCAATGGTTTATATGCAAATGACAAATTAAGATGTTTCAACAAATCTAGTTTCACATAGCCGTTATATTCGCGCAATGTTTACTTTCGTCTTTTCACGGTGTCGTTACGGTAAACATAGTTCTGGATCCTTTTGGCTATTTTTGTGAACATTAACCAGTTCTTTTTCGGAATCATTTAGAGAAAGTTACAAAAGTATGTTCATACATAAACTTACGGGCAAAAGAAACGCTACCACTTTAGATTTGAAAATAAGAAAAAAAATCAAACTCAGATTCAAACCCAACCACATGAAAACAAATCGCCCAAACACAACAATGATTGTTTCATATTGAACTGTGGTATCAAACGCATGATTTTCCCAAATTTTCCTAAATTGTGGTTTTCACCTTTTTCAGGCCGACCAAGAGTAACAACCCACCAGGAGGACCGATACCTGCGCACGTTACACCTCAGGAACCGCTTCTTGACTGTGACGTAATCGGCGTCAAATGCCCTTGGCCACCGGGTAAGCAGACGCACAATGTCGAGACGTCTAAGGTCCCATGGCATCAGGGCATACAGACCGTTCCGGGGACATTGGTTGACAGCCGAACATCGCCAACGAAGACTGAGACGGGCAAGGACGGTGTTACGTTGGCAGCGACGTCAGTGGCAGAGGGTGCTGTTCTCTGAAGAGAGAGTGCTGCATGTTGCATTCAAGGAGTGTTGCCCTACGGGGGAGGAAGTGTCATGGTTTGGGGAGGCATACTTGGTGAGGAGAAGATGCCGCTGGTTATCGTGAATGGAAATCTAATGGCTCAGCGTTACGTCGATGACATTGTCCATCCCGTCGTCTGTCCCTTTATTCGACAACAGGCACAAGGTGTGATCTTTCAACAAGATAATGCCAGACCGCATACAGCTCGAGTTACTCAACACTTTCTTGCTGACAACAACATCAACGTTTTGCCGTGGCCAGCATGCTCGCCTGACATGTCACCGATCGAACATCTTGTGGACGCTATGGATCGTCGTATTCGCCAACGACGACCACCTCCAGATAACCGCCTGAAACTTATCCAAGCTCTCCAAGAAGAATGGCAGCACATTCCACGTAATGACGTCAGGCGTTATATTTGCTCCATGCGTCGGAGGGTCACTGCGTGTATAATGGCAAGGGGAGGCCATACACGTTATTAGTGTGAACTGTTTTCGTTACACTGAGCCTGGATTTCCCTGCACCTGGATCAGTCATAACCGTGAATTTGGACTTGTTCGGCCCCAGGGCGAATATCGGAGACTGTGATCTTGATACCGGAAGCTGATTGGTTGCATCTTTTTATGAATATGATATTGATACGTTCTTTTTTAATAAACATTTGTTTTTTAATCTGACTTGTTTATTTGTTCTTCAATCTAGATTAAAATACCTGGAAGCGGTTCTTTTGCCCGTGAGTTTATATAACTTCTGAAAAGTGGTAAACTTTGATGGTCAAGAATGGTGACCAAGAGAGGTCGTGATAGTTGATCAGGTTGGGTAGGCTATAGGTATTTAAACATAAAGGGCCCCTCTCTGTTTATCTTCTCGGTATACTCACAGGGTATGTCCATGTACCCAATAGCTGTCGACACACCGAGAAATGGCAGCAGGAAAGTGTGACGTCATCATATGTTGAAAATGCGTTTAATCAAAAATTGTTCTAAACGTTTAAAGACATGTTATTCTGTAATGTAATTATGAAGAGTGTCTTAGGTGAGACGTACATTTGAATCATTTTGTATGTTTTAACTGATTTTAAAACAAGTAAAATATGATGCGATGTCATACACTTTGTACTACGCATACACTTTGTACTTGAGCCATGGAGGTGATTTAACCATCATGTAGTTTGCAACAAATAAATTGCAGCCTATACAGAGAAGTGGGGCGTCACTGTATGTCGAAATATTCTAAAATGGTCGAATTAGGTTGAAGAGATCTTATTCTGATAGTTACTGTATAGTACTGACTTTCCAAAAATTTGCATTGTGAGAGACGTACAGTTGAATCAGTTGCATATTTTAACTTATAGAAGTAAAAGGTGACCCAATGTAATTCATATGTACAAATACACCTTGTACTTGGTCAAACAGAGACTTATATAACAATTTATTTGTTTGCAACAATTGTTATGTAAAGGGAAATTATTGTGTTATACATGGTAAAATGAACTTTACAGTCGAGGGTGTTTGCGTGATGATGATAAGCAAGTCGAATGAGAAAATTGACTAGGAATGGCATTCAGATTTCGGAAATAGTATCAGATTTCTGGACTACAGTATTCTCTCATTAAGGTATAACATAGTATCAGACTCGACCTCCTATATTAGCCCTTGGCCTTCACCTTATAGTCCCGGGCGTGAGATGTGACTCCCAGATCACTGACACACACGTGCGATCATTGCAGTCGCTATTCTAACAATTTCTGGAGTCACATCCCATCTACATTTTTATATAATTGATACATGTTCCTCACTACATCCAAATGTTTCACCTGCATAATATAGTTATTTTTAGTCTTTTATCAAAGACGCCAACCTCTCGATTAGCCATTGGTTCTGATGTAAATTTTCCTTGTTCCATTCGACGTAAGTTTTGATATGTTCCATTCGACGTAAGTTTTGATATGTTCCAGTCGACATAAGTTTTTATATGTTCCAGTCGACGTAAGTTTTGGCGTAGAACACAATTACAAGGGCTTTCAAGGCTGCGAGCATGTCAAATGTATAATCAATAATAAATTGTAGATCTTCCTCTTTACTTCAGTATTATAACATACTGTATAAAACTTACAAAACAGGAAGTGGTTTTTTTTCTATGTCTTATTCAAACATATACATGTATGCACAAGTAAACCGGTTTAAAAAAAACTTCTGTTCTTTTTGTATTCTTCATGTTGTCAGTTTCCATATACCGTATTCGCCGTAATAGAAGCCCTGGGCGTTTAAAAAATTGGAAAACGGAGGCGTTTATTAAATGACTTTAAAAAATAGTAAAAAGGGGGCGTTTATGTAAAAAATGTCTGTTGATGTTCAAAAGAAAATGGAACATTTTATTTCAGAGTTTTAATCAAAATAAGTGTATCAAATAAATGTAGAGAAGGGTTAAATGTAGTTGTGGGACATCTTCCAAGACATTTTCCTGTTTCTCAAAACATGGCGGTCGCATAGAATGTGTAGTGACTGATCGTTACAGACATTCGACAGTCCCCGGGGGACTGGATATACCATGTACCTTATACTTTACTGGACATAAGAGGTTGATAGCAAGATTGAAAACTCTTCTTCAGTGAAACATTAGTTAGTCTAGGTAAGTAAGTCGATAGAATAGGGGGGCGTTTATTAGGGGTCATGTTCCGTGAGTCAAAAATGGCTAAGGGTGGCGTTTATTAGGAGAGGGCCTTTATCAAGATGAATACGGTATGCAGTTATCGAAACTAGTGGTAAAGCCACCGATCACCGCGTTTGTCTTTTTAGCAATGATTCAGTTTTTGAAAAGTTACCTATTGTCCATCAAAAGTGTGGCTATAAGACTATACTTCTATATTGTACACGCAATGGTTCGTCATAGGTTCTCATGAAGTCGATAAGCAAGTACACATATATGCCCACATTCTCGTCAAATAGTGAGCAACATGACGCTAAAGGGACTGTCACACTGCAACAAATTTTGAAATGAGTTTGTTGATGTATATAGCTGCACTCCGTTGCGCCTCCACTTGTCTGTAAAAGTATGGCATTTGGATGTTTAAGATATTTCAGTAGTTAAACAACATTTACAGTTTGATCATAGTCTATAATAGTCTAATCTCAAGTGAACAGATACGTCCTCAGAGAGTATAACACGAAATATTGCTTTTGTAAAAAGTAGATTGTGAATATAGCTTATAGACACTTATAGGCAGTGATTGGTATCATTTTGCTTATGAAATAAAGCACAGGCTTGTTGGTATATAAGAAACGCATAGTGTAAAACTATGGAATGTGTGATTAGGTTCTCTGGTGACACTTGGCTGTATTGAATAATATGTATATTGTTGTCCAAACAATGAAACATACAACATAATGAAGTTTGTTCATTTACCACAAACATTGTAACTTTGCTTAAAACAAAGTTACGTAAACATTAGGATAGTTGTGTGATCGTATTTTGGTGACACAAGTCTCCAATAGTTTACTATTTTACGAAAAGTCTCCAATAGTTTAGGAACCGAAACCAGGAATTGTTCCCGTCAGATTGAATGCGCTCGAACGCAACCGCCTGAATCCCGAGAAACGTGATGTAATACAAAAGCCCGTGCAAACCTATTGGCGACTTCGAGTAAACGAGGTCAACGAAAATCGCAACAGTTCAAAGGTGACCATAGAGTGGATAAATTACACTACCAGGAGAAAGAATAGCTAACTCCACAAAACGATAATAACTACGATCTACCGGCCAACATACGTTAGAATTCAAAGTAAAAGTATGAATAAACAGATCCCCGTTCGATTCGTAAATTATCGTATTTATTAAATTATCGTATTATATCAACCTGATAACACATACCATGCGAACGAAAATTATTTAAGAAACCTTTGTTTTACGTTCTCGACAGATTGACTCATCTGGCGTTATGAACAAAATTATAATACTTAATCAAACGTAAATATAGACATCTCGACAGGACAGGGTAATAATTATAATTGCATATTTATATTACGCTGAATCCATGCTTGACATGCTCTAAGCGCTACACATATTATTACCCTGACGGAATTGTACTTTCGATGCTGCTACTAGCGCTCCGTTCCGTACCCTGTGTTCAGGTACCCATTTAAACAGCTGCATGGGTGGACTGAGTGCTATAAGGATGAATGCCTTGCCCATGGATGTAACACAGTATGTGACCCAGGCCACAATATGGGATTCGAACCCGGGTCTCTGGCGTGTAAGGTCAGCACGCTAACCACAACACAAATGAAAGAAAAAGTAGTCTTGCTTAATTGTAATTACACATACTTTTCTACTTAATATGATAAACTTATCTCCTAATTTGGTGCAAAATGTACGAATTAAGATAGGCTTATAACATCGTTAAAACTGATAATGATGTCTTTATGAGAGAATATACATGTATATAAATATAGCATAAAGTCATAAAGACGAATTTTTCATGATAAAGAACTGATAAAGAGATATGTAAAGGAGATATTAGTCCTGAATAAGACAGACATGTCTGTCCGTCTGTCCGGAAAACTTTAAAGGCCCCGTAGCACATTTTTCTTACTGAAATAAAATGATTTCACGAAAAGGTAAATAAGTGTTCCAAATGGCTAAATAATACTATTGAAACAATACGTTCTCAAGCGAATGTTCATTGTTTGGTTAAGCCATGCGAGTCCATTTCCCTTCGAGCGGGCATTTAAGGTGTTTTAAATATGGTACCATGACAGAATGGTCAAACATCTTGTCTGAAATCTCAAATTCGCATGAGGCCTACACATCTACCTCTCACACTGAAGAGTTCCACACCACTGTCGCGTTATATACGTCGCACCATTTTCTTTCAATACGGATAACCGTTTTCTATGGATACGGCTTATCGGGCCGTGTAATGAGATGTGGCACAGCGCCTTCGAGGGCATTAAGCACAGGGGTTCGAATCGCTGTTTTGACAATATTTTCAAAATTCAAAGTCTAGATTGTTGCATTCATATGGTGTTTATGTACGATATTGTGAGCTCATATTCCAAATTTGAGCGAAATCGGGTAAGAAATAAGACTTTGAGATAAATAACCCCGCTATTGATAACCACGCCCCCTCAATCAAGGGAGATAACTGTTGTTTTGCCCGAAAAACAAACGCACGTTACCAGTTTGGCCAAGGCGAGTCACTTACATTCCGAATGATTTGCTTAGTTATTGTCTGCGAAACGGAAATATCGAATGAAATAAATCATTAGGTATTCTGATTATTAGTTCGATAAATGTTTAACACATTTGACAAACAATGGAAACACCGGAAAACGAATACGGAAGTATGGCAAATGTGGAATGACGAACATACAATGGCCATTGTGCCGATTGATAGGCAGTTATCATAAATAAATGTATCCGATTCTACTTTAACGCTTCTCTTTTGTCTTTTGTCATATTTACAAACTATATAAGCAGCACTTCCCGTGAAAATAATATTTTTATAAACATCATGTCCGTTCCTTGTCACGTTTTGTTGTTGTTTTCATTACGTTTGATTTAGGAAATGAATCCCCAAATTTTAGCATGAAGTTTTGAATAACAAAATCGTGATATTGAAAAGAATTATCGGTTGTTGACCAGTGTTGACAAACATCTGTTTGTTTGGATCAATTAGCAATTAGAAACAGGGAACGATATTTATTTCATATATTTTTTTGGAATCTTAAAAAAAAACCTGCATTACACTCAATTATAATTGACTGATGTTCTAATTAAAAAGATACGCGCTTTCTATCTCCGAGCGATTTGAGAGCGGCGTGTTTGAATTACGGAAAAGACGGTGATTTCTCGATGTCGTCCACTATTATGTACACAAAGGAGGGTCAGCTACTTGCGAGGGTCAGTGGTCAAATGTGAAATGAAGTTAGAGAAAAATCAATGGGACACACAGAAAGGCAAAAGACGGGTCTATATGTTCAATACATTTTTTTGTGAGAAAGCAAAGGTTTATTGAACCGCACGTAGGAATAGTTTGGCCTTCCGGTCTTCGATCAGAACTTCGTAGAGCAAGTGTCCTCCCTTGTGTCTTTATATCAATAGCGGGGATATATCTCAAATCTTTATTTCTTAACCGATTTTGCTCAAATTTGGAATATGAGCTCACAATATCGTACATAAACATCATATGAATGCAACAATCTAGATTTTGAATTTTGAAAATATTGTCAAAACAGCGATTCGAACCCCTGTGGCATTAAGCATCCTATCTTGAGAATTCAACTGATAATCTAGAAAATTCAACTTAGTATTTTGCAAATTCATCTTAGCATCATGACAATTCATGTTATTATTTTGAAAATTCAACTGAAATAGGGCCAAGCTACGATATTATTCCGCACATTTTATCTTTAAAGTCCTATTTTGACAAATAGTCCCTTGAAAATTAAACTTGAATAGTGAACTTGGTTCATGAAAATTCAACATATTTTCAAAATTCAACTTAATAATTTGAAAAATCATCTAAATATCTTGAAAAATCAACTTATTATCTCGAATGTTTACAAGGTGATGCCAATGATAAAACAATGTAATTACAAGATTTGAACGTTTTACATATTGAAGTTTAAAAGTTTAAATGAGAATATTTTAAAGTATAATTACAATTTGTTATTGTTGTTTATTCAAGTTGTAGTTACAAATTAAAAATTAATTATCTTGAAATTTAGGGTTTAATATTCAACAAAATTGAGTTTAATTTTCCAAATAGTCATATGAATTTTCCAAATAGTAAATTAAATTTTCAAGATACTAAGTTAATGTTTTAAAGGATTTCAAAACCCCTTTCAGAAATAATTGTGATCAAATACATGATATCTTGATCACACAACACATTTTACGGCATTGCCCCGCTAAGAATTTTGTCACTTTCTTCAAACTTGCTACGTCGCGATGTCCGAGTGACCGCCGAAGAATCCCGAACTTTAATGAGTTATGCACTTGTGACGTAATAGTGGTCCGACGAAAACGGAAGTGTGCAGTTGTTGACATGCGAGCGAAGGGAAAGTTACGCGGTGTGAGTTTACAAAGACGTAGATTGACCTAGTTTACGATAATAAGAAACATTTAACAGTACATGCCCTCTAACTAACATGTTAGGAAGACATTCGCCCATAGGTTTTTATTTTAAAGAATTATAAATCGATCTAAACTTATTCACAGCAAGAGCAAGTGACACTTAAATGTATGCAATCATTCCAGTACAGCTGTTCTACACTCACTGTAAAAAAAGTATTCAACGCAAGTCTTTCAGCTATTGAACTCTGCACTTTCTTTTAGATACATGGTTTGCTCATATATGAAGCACTTTTGCATTATAAATATATGTACATTTCAACGATGTGATCTCAAATTATGATTCAATCCGTCAAAACACGCCTAGCTGCGCTCGCGACTGCGAGTGACTGACGGCATGGTGCTATAACGAAATTTGGAAAAACCTGTCAATTTTTTAAAACGTCAACGGTTAAAAGTAGCAATACCTACTCGAAGAATCTACAAAGAATGCATAGAAACAAACTTGTATGTCAAGAGGGTCAACCAATCTGAAGTTTGAACAACATTTCGTCTCAGGAATGTGGCTACCAGTCATGTCGAGTCAACAGTAGCGTAGGAAGAACGATAACTCTGTACAGTACAGTACAGCGCTGACCGTGAAGTCGATAGAGATGTTGAGATATAACCAAGGAGGTGGGCCCTATATTTTCGGAGGTTGTATCATTTTATTAATGCATTTCAATCAAAACTGTTAGAATCTTTGACTTTTTGAAAACTTGGATAAACGTTGTACTTGACATGGAAGGAAAACCCATTGTTTATGCAATGTTTTGAAGCAGAATTGTCGGAGTATTTGAAATTTTCATTTGATAATATTTTTATGACTCTATAATCAAAATAAAACCATCATAAAAACAAATAAAATTATTTTCATTGATATTATATGAATAAAAAATATCTTCAAAACTAAAAAAAATTATAATGCTCCAGTTTTACTGGGAAAGGCATTTTTTACAGGTAAGCTTTGACAGTGTGTTACAAAGCGACTACGTTTTCAAGCTGTGGGTTTTGATAATTATGTAAATTTTAGTGATTCTGAATTCTCTGAACCAACGATGTTTTACGGGATGATGCAATGATTACTCTAAATATATTTAAAACTATTTCACATTCCACTGAAATATGACAGACACGTCTATCATCCAGGTGTTTTCGTTATTTTGATATCGATAATTTTGTTACTTTAAATAACTTTATATTTGATATGTTTTACTTTTTAAGTTGCTGCTTCACTTTGTTTAGTTATTTCTTTAGCGTTTTGCAAACATAAGGAAAAGTATTCTAGATCAGCATATGGACAGAACTTATTTTGCAACGATAATAGGGCCACTGACCATAAATATTAATATATGATATAGGGCCTACGTGGAACACGACTACAAAATTAAAATATTGAACCGAAGTAATTGTTCATTGTTTATTTTTGAAAACTTTGAATCGGTGAACCGTGTAGACAGTTAGACATCCAGCACTTTAAAAGGAAACAAATCAGCAAGTTTAAACTCGATCGTCTTACTTCCGGGTCCAGAAATAGATCAGACATTAGGAAAAATAACATCGAGGGCAAAACATAATTTCCAATATTCAGCATTATGATAAACAGTTATGATACATACTTTCATTTATTATATATCTTTTGAAACATTTGATCAGGTATCGTACGCCGCACGGTAAAACACCGACTGCAGGCAGGCTACTTTGAACGTCGGTCTGACGGATATTTGCTCTTGACTCGTGTCTAAAACAATACGTCGAAAAAATGGTTGAAGAACTCCAACATTAGTTCAATGTCATAGACATATGTTACTAAAAATATATGATACAGGGCGCCACGAGTGAACCAACCAAGTGAGTGGTTATGAACAGGTTTGGCATAGGCCAACTGCAGTGACTCGCACTGAGGCGAGATTGACGGACCACTATCACGTCACATTACGGAAGATGCCGAAAGCTGCCGATCTTTTTGCATACGGGAATGCCGGGTTTGCCGCGGACCGCACTAGTGTCAGCGCGGGTTTGCAAAAGTGAAGTAAAAACATGACGGCTTGTGTTTACAATTTGAATACATCACCATAATGAAGTAAAATAACATAAAATGGGGTTTTGAAATCCTTTAAGATACTTAGTTAAATTTAGAATAGTAAGTTGAATTTTCAAGATACCTACTTGATTTTCCAAAAAATTAAATTGAATTTTCAACTTAGTATCTTGAATTTCAAGGTAAAACCTTAAGATTTCAAGATAAAAGATACTGAATAATAGCGTAGTGTAGGGTTGATGAATTTGTGTAATTTAAACTTTTAAAACAACATACATTCGATGAAGTGTCATAACCTTACCAATATGAAATAAAACATGGTGGTATAAGTTAATAAGTAAAGATATGAATTGCCCATCAATTTATCAATCAATTATGAATACTATGCATGGTGTTTTTGATTTTCTAATTCGAAAACCTTTTCTATAGAATAAATTGTTTCATCATTGTTTACTTTTCCTTTTAAAAATAAAATATAATGTTTACAAACTTACCATTCACTAGGAAAACGCCTGATTTGTTCTACATGTTATAACTTGAAGGAGAGGGAATGCAACTGACAATTCCGAGAAGATCATGAAATACATATAGAGCAAAGGTCGCCATTAGTTTTGCGCATGATAAGGTGCGTTGTGGCGTGCATTTCAGTAGCAAGAACATGTTTACTTAAACTTTGTTTTAAGTAGGAGAATGTCCTCAAACTGGCCATTAGTTTTGCTCGTGGAGCATGTTTTCGGCCTAACGGCCTCAAACATGGTCCACGAGCAAAACTAATGGCCAGTTTTCGGACATTCTCCTACACATACAACAGAAACACAATGTGTGATGTGATAATTCCCTATGCATATTACCAAAAAGAGAAGACTTCCATACTCATCTAAAAACTCTTCCACTCTACCGGAAAAGAACCTGCTACCGGGCAGAGTCGAATTTAAATACTTTTTAAAGGGCCATGATTCGCAAAGAGGTACCCGATCAGAAGATAACCTTTTATTTGTTATTAAAAGGATAACTCATGAGACCGAGGATATGGTACGGTTGTGGACCCTAATAGGAAGGAAAATCCCGAGGATGCGAAGCATCCGAGGTTTTTCCTGACTATCAGGGTCTACAACCGTACCATATCCGAGGTCGAATGGGTTATCTGTATTATCAACCGTTTTTAAGTGTAAAACAGGCTTTTTACTTGTTATCGCGTTATATTGAGGATCTTGCGGATCCCTGGCGTTATATTGAGGATCCCTCGGTGATGTCAGCCTGTTAACAGCCGCGCTATATGCGTTTCTTGTGTATCGTCAATTCGTGTCTGTCGCGCTCAGGAGTCAGAGGCGCTGACTCAATAACTGCAGGTAATAACTGCAGGTGATAGTGGATACGGGTTCGAGACGCACTTTCTGCAAAACATTTGCTGTCGTAAATTTAAAAAAAAATTCAAAATTAGTCTAAGTTAGTTTCTTCAGATCTTTACTTTCAAGCCGTCATCTTAACAAATATATCAGGGTTTACAATCATTATAATTCCTTCTAACAGGGTTTACAACTGTCTGTGTAAACCCTCCTTGGGGGAATTACAAGGTTGTGAGTCCCTCGTACCGGGTGATACGGTTTAGAAAGTCGTTTCAAGTATCACGTTATATGGCTGGTAGGTTGATAATCTGTTAGAGTACACTTGAGGTGTTGAAATCGTTTTTTCCTAACTGTTTTTTACCGGAATGTTAGTCATTTAACTTAAAAATCACAAAGCGTAGGAAATTAATTTGTAAGATATTGTCAACTAAATATTGTTTTTTACTTAAATTGTTGGCGTGTCTTTTACTGAAGTCGTCATATAACAAGCCAAAAATGCCCTCTTGACTCTTCCGAATTCTAAAAACGGGTGCTTTAGAAAATTAACAGATAATACTTTGAAATTTCAAATACGTTATGTTTCTCTGTTCAATCGTGTTTATCACTCCTGAATTGAATAAGCTTGTATTGTCTGCGGTTAATTTTCTTTTGCGGTTGGGTGTTTATTGTATGTGTAATCAGGGAGTAATTTTTGACAATCTCAATTAAAAGGGTAGGAGTTACTCCACAACTTCAGTCACATCAAGAAAAGTTATGTTCAAGCAGAGTAGACCAGATCACATTGGTTTCAGATGCTAAGATACATGCTAACGTTGTCCATTGAATGCCAATCAGTGCAACAACCTGTCAAAACTATCACCTGGTGCACGATTACATTGAGGTAGGTTTGTTCTGGGCAACTTTCACTAAAGACGCTAGAATAAGGTGAAAATTAAACTCGCACATTGTATGTGGAATATGAAGTGCGAACGAAATGATTAGTCAAAATTTGAAATTAAAAGTATTTTGGTGTAAACTAACTTAACAATTAAGTTTCTGTTTTACATTTCGATTTTCTGAAGTGAAAAAATATTACTGATAAATCTCAATAAAATGTTATAATTGTGCTCTTAAATTGCATTGTGTGTGTGTGTGCGTGCGTGAGTATATATGCATACAAATAAAAAGTGTAAACATCAGATGGTTTTGACTGAATCAATCTATTTCGACCATTTCGACCAGATTTTTTTCTGGTATGGTTAACAAATGGAAGAATACATATTTTTATATGAACAAAAAAAGAAAGAAAAAAGTATTGTATTATTCAACATTGCATTGACACTAACATCAGTCATTGTTTATCAATCATGCACATGACTTTCCTCGATCACTTAAATTGAATTTGTCACCCCAGAACAATGAAGGATTAAAGAGACTGGGTAAACGAATTAAAGTTGTAATAAATCGACTTCTTATGTGAATTGATAATTCAGTGATGTGCAGTATTTTTTATGAAAATGCTTCTTCAGTTTCGGTAATATTTTATAAAATGAGAAAAACTAAAGTTCCATTGTTGTAATCTGCTATATGCTTTCTTATCTTTAGCTGAAAGGGATCGGAATCATTACTTTTATTCGTTGTTTATTCATCGGCTCTCTTGCCTAAAAATTGCTTGTTTGTCCTATATATGTGATATTACATTTGGGACAGAAGATTGCATAAATTACTTTTTAACCTGTCGGGTTCAAAAGACGCAATGGACTTATGGCATGGCATGGAATGGCATCCGACCGTCCATCCGTAAACTTTTTGCTTTTTGGAATTCTTCTTAGAACTAATGACTCTGGGGAGCTGACATTTTATGTGAGGACTCCTTTGCCAATGTTGATTCTAAGTTTTAGATTTGGTGACCCCAGTCCCAAAATATGGGGTCACGATCTAAGAAAAATCAATTTTTATAAGCGAGCGGTATATAGCGTTCATTCTGTCCGTCTGTCTGTCTGCCCGTCCGTCTGTCCGTCCATCACAAAACTTTGTGCAGAGCATATCTCTCTCTCTCTCTCTCTGCGGTTTCCTTGGAAACATGACCAAAGCAGTGACTCTGTAAGGAAGTTATTGTGTGCGGAGCATATATCCCAAACTTAACATGCTAGCTTCACCAAAATTGCTACACATGTTAGCAATGACCTCTAGTTGTGCGTTTTTGGGTTAGACGGATTTCTGAATTTTACTTTTGGTGGTTTCCATGGAAACGTGTCCAAAACAGTTACTTTGTGAGGAAGTCATATAGTGTTGAATTTATCTCCAAAACTATACATTCTACCTACACCAAAATTCATAACATGTCAGCCAATGTGCCTTTTGAGGGTAAGACCTATTTCTGAATTTTACTGTTTGCGGTATCTATGGAAACATGACTAAATGTTATCTCTGGAACTGTTCATTCCATATTCATCCAACTTTAAACACAGGTTAGTCATTCCCATAGGTGTGCCTTTCCTATTTCCAATTATGTCAAACTATATTTGGAAGCGGGGGTATGTGAGCTGTGCTCGCTTCTACAATTGTTCATCTCCTCCAGTACAAAAAGTTATAGAAAGCTTAACCGTTGTGTATAGACTCCTTAGCTGGATGTTAATTGTAGATTCGATGGTCCCGTGAACCCCATTCTCTTCTCACAGATGTTACTCCTACAGATTTCCGATCCTAACCTCTATTCTTTGAAATTGAGGGCAGAAATGGAGTGTCCTGATTGGTTGCAATTGAATCTAGATGTGCAATGAGCTCGCGCTTCCATTCTTCTTTCTTGTTCCATGTTGTCTTACATTTCATTTCTCCCTTTTGGGTGTCTTCATACAACAGTGCATGTACGTGTTCCGTGATACTTGATTTCTACACTTATCTATTCACATTTAGTTAGTTTGTTTCAAACTAAAAAGTAAGGCTGAGACTCACCTGTTACTGTTACTGTATGTAGAAGGACGAGCTGTGCGAGTACAATCCACACCGTCTCCATGTTGTAACATCACATCAATCAGGAAGTAAAATACAGGGTAGTCAGACCACTGTATCAATAGCTGAGAGTAAACAATAAACAAACACCACGTGAGCCGTACGAGAATCGTCTCTAATGTTTAATATTAACCTCCGCTTCATGATTTATACACATGTTTTGACACATAATAATGAACTTATTGTCGCATCACATTTCGTTATATCCACAATCCAAACATGCTCGAGTCCTTTACATATACAAACATGTTCACCCTTTCAATATACTAGAAGTGCATATACAGAGATAATGGTGTCCACGCCTTTATAATAGCTTGGTCTTTGAATTGAATTAACAACCAGAACAGGTTTTGTGCCATAATAAAGGTATAGCACTTGACTTCATTCAGAAATTAAACATATAGCCTTAACCTTTTTAAAAACTGCTTTTTCACGCATAATCATATTGCTAATATGTACATAATGATACGATATAATGTACATTATGAAACGGTATTATCCACATTATAGAACGGTGTTATGCACATTATGGAATGGTGCTATGCACATTATGGTGCGGTATTATGCACATAATGGAATGACGTTATGTACATTATGGTGCGGTATTATTCACTATGAAACGGTATGATGTACATTATGATACAGTATTTTGCACATTATGGTACGGTATTACGCACATTGTTGTACGTTATTGTGTTCAATAAGGTATGATCTTATGCACGTAATGGTACGATATTATGCATTTATCGAACGGTTTGATGACAGTATGCACATTATGGTACTGTATTATGTATCTAATGGTATGATCGTATGCACATTCTGGTACGCTATTATGCACATTAAGGTACGGAATTATGCATATTACGCTACGGCACTATGCATTTTATGGTACCGCATTATGTAAATATGCCTATACTATGAGTATGACATATTGCATTGTACGAACTGGCTGAAACAATATACAAGATGACAGTTAAATAAAGATAGTTTAATGTATTTGTAGTGAAGTTAATATCCTGAGAGAGCACTAAGACGGCAGGGAGAGCTAAGCTCGGATAACTTAGATCATCTGATTATTATTATCCTGTTGTGTGTGCAATGTATGCCTAGCATGTGGCATATGTTTTGAAGAGCGACATTGTTTATTTTACTTTACTTAATACATAAAATAAATATACAATACATAAATAAATGTGTACATACTATATTGTATATTGAATTTCACAAACGTGTTCAAAGCGTATAAGAATAATGAAGATCCTATGTAGAGTTGATATTGAATAGCTTCGCCTGGTCACTAGTGTGTTCAAAGTCGTGTTAAAGAAAGATTGCCAAGTCATGGACAACGTGTTGAATATATCATTGAGGTGAGGCTATGCATTGCGGTTAAACCTGCGAGCATCGGCTGGAACTAGCGAACCATTGCTGGTACTACGCTGAAATTCAGTGTAACACTGCACCCAAACCTTACTGTGTGTAGAACTGTTCTCTACTGCTCTGGCAGGATTATATCATTGACAACCACGCCCTGAAGGGAAGTGTACATTTTTTGACAAAATGTAAACTATCAACCATTTAAATGCAGAATAGTAGGTACGTAGTTTTCACAGAGTCAAAGTGGAAATCTTAAATGTTCTCGGATTTATTAACATTAGATTCCTATTTCCGAGTTGACAACCCATGATTATGATTCCATATCAATGAATTAGGACATACATGTTCAAACAACCTTTGCAGGTATTTCCAAAAGGCGTGCATCTCTTGACAGTCCCGGTACACATGACAATCACTCTCACATCAAACATCATTACAGAAACAATATAAACTGTTGTCAACTTTTTTCGTATTAGCAATTCTCTTTTCGTGTAAATACTAGCATGTAGAAATAAATAATAAGAATGTAAACGTTTTGGAATCTTGCAATCCTTTTTATATACTACGAATATGTTTTCCCACTCCAAATAAAATACGAGTACTATGAGTGGAAGGAGTGATGAAATGTTTGAAATAAAGCGCTTATTGGGAATATGGGAACAGTTAAACATTGCCTCTCAACTGTACTGTTTATGGATTCTCTGTGCTATTAATGTTCTTCCGCCTTGATGATCTACCAGGAAGATAACAAGTGCTAGTTTTATTTTCGTCAATGAAACTTTCGGCCGAAGTAGGGACTTGTTATTGAATTATCCTTATAATTTTTGTGTTAGTTTTGGGAGGGACGTGGTGTTGTGTGAATGGGAAGTGGATATCCTCGTTTACGGCTACATCCATCCAACTCTTAAACTCTTACATTTAGGATAAATGACAAATTCACTTCCTTATTAAACTTCGTGTATTAGATCGTATTATTATAGATTTCCATTCATTTCATGGACATGTTTTAAAACTTGGCTTTTCATGTGTTTTTATGTTACATAGTCCTCAATGAATAGTACCATGCATTAACACTCCGATTAGTCATTTAGTTAGATGGTCAATGAGTAAATATCGTTACCAGTCAAGGGCGTGACGGCGTTCCGTCTTGTTGCAAAATGATGTATGCCGTTTAATATCACAAAATACGCACATGTTCTAACATAAATGATTATCTTGATAAAAGAAATGATGAACATGTATTAACATATCAACATGCTGTGATATCCTATCCTTGAGTATGCGCAATTTGAGTTAAATCTATGTCAGACATATTGCGATATATTGTTAAAATCACTACCACTTCTCACTCAGATTTTCCATGTTTTTAGTCATTTTCCCTGGTTTCAGAGACCACCTATCTATTTTGAATTCAGATCATCAGAGGAGAGGGACCTTGACTATTTACGTAGTTTCTGCATTGAAAGCTCAACATATGCAAGACATAACTAATGCCAGTCTCCATAGCTGGCTGATTTAAGCCTTGAAGTAAATGTATGTACCTCTCTTTTCCATGCCAACACAGTGAAGCTACACCTGAAAAGCACAGTGGTCTCTAATTTTTTAACATGGATACCTTAATGAAATGGGGAATCCGATGGAAATGGAACGTTTGTTTAAGTTCATATTCCATGATATTACTCAAATATAATTTAAAGAATTGTTTTTTCATATTTTTCGAGATTACCAAAATGATTCTGTTCAGATGTATAATGTCATGGTGATAAAGTGTATCATTTTGTAATTTGTTTGTGTTAACTAGCTATTTTAAGCAGAACACAAACCAATATAAACAAAGTGGATTTAACACATCTTCAAGTCACTTACGTGTAAGTTCAATCATTTAATTTCATTGGATGTTGAACATCCTCACAGTGAGTGTTCTCTCAAGTTACTTCCTCATTATAACAATGTACAGTAACCATTCGGGAACAAGGGACAAGTAGCTCATCTCATCTCCATACAGTCCCATACCTAGACTTGATCACTCTTTAAAGGGTTAAACAACGACAGGGTGTGTTACAACGTTTAATACGCTAACACGAGCCACATACAGAAAACGAAAGTATTTGTATTATACCTGAATACCTTTTTCTTCAAATGCTTTAGTTTGTTTAAGACTCGGTGAAACCATCACTTGTAGAGGTATGTAAACATATTCATACTCGATCTTTGCTTAGTCTCCGTACCCAATAGTTGTCATCACCCTAATGTCGGCCTGTCTGTCGAAATGCGTGTTGAGTCAAACAATGTCTAATTAGGTTGAAGAGATTTTATTCTAATATAAAGTATATGTAATGCGTTTGATTTGACTTACATTTGAGTCATTTGCCTATTATGACTAATATATGTAAACCATGACTCATTGTAACTGAACACATACACGTAGTACTTAAGCAATACAGAGACTTAACCATCATTTATTTTGTGCCCTTAAGTATTACAGTTTCAGTACGAGTTCGCTGTACTTGATTACAACCCATGATAGAGAACTTTATTTCCAGAATGTAGATTTTAACTTTAAAGAGACATTGAGAATAATGGGGTATAATTCCGCTGTGAGTTGAGTTTTTCACATTAACAACGGTATACCGTTGGAAGGAGAAAGCCATTGCCACTACATATTGTCGTAAAACCTGCAAATTCCGACTGGAACTACAGAACTATTGGTAAAGCTACGCTGAAATTCCGTGTAGCATTACACTCGAACCTCTCTGCTTGTTGAGCCATTCTCTACAGCAACATTATCTAGACTTCATAAAGACCCCATGATGATGAATACATAGTGTGAAAACGGACGGGGATTAAAAAAATGTCCAGGGCCCGGTTGTTCAAAGCGTTGTTAAATCTTAACGGACCGTTAAATATTTTTTAACGGTCCGTTAACTTTAACTTAACGAAAGCCTGTTGTTGAAAGCCCCGTTAACACTAACGGTCTGTTAAGTCAATGTTAACTTTAACGGAGGGGGAGGGGGTACATTAGCTCACTAACGTTACCATTAGCATTAGGTCTTCCATGCTATCAACATGGCGTTCATGATACAGCCTAATGCTGCTTTTATCAATGTGTGGAATTTAAGAAAACCAAGGGAATTCAGAAATATTATGTTTGATTTTAATGATGAAGAGTTACACAAGAGGTACAGATTTAGGAGGGATTCAATCAACTATATTATTTCTTTAGTTGAAGATGACTTGAAGAGGGCAACTAACAGGAATCATGCCCTCAGCGTTGAATTACAGGTGCTTGTCACATTGCGGTTCTTGGCCAGCGGCATTTTCCTACAAGTTGTGGGAGACACCGTTGGCCTCGACAAAAGTACTGTGTCTAGGGCGGTTGACAGCGTGTGCGATGCACTCATAAGAAAGAAAAACCAATTCATTAAGTGGCCCACAACAGCGATGGAGAAAGATCGAATCAAGAAAGGGTTTTTTAGTTTAGGAAGTTTCCCCAATGTTATTGGTTGCATAGACGGCACGCATATCAGAATCCAAGCCCCAACACAGGATGAGCCAGTGTACGTAAACCGTAAAGGCTGGCACAGCATCAATGTGCAGGCTGTTTGTGATGACAAAGGTATGTAAACAACTCATGAACATTTTAAACTTACTTGCAATCTTAACTTGTTACGTAATTTGGGAAAGGATTCATGTTTCCAACTTCAATATACATGTTTGAAAACCGTGTCAACAGTCGGAAGTAAAAACAAAGTATGACAGTGAGCTCCCTTGGAAGTACTGTGTTATAGCCTGTATCGGAAAAGTAATTAAACTTGCAACTGTGGTGAATATTGCAAGGCACTTATTTTAAAGCCAATGAGATGAACATGGTGGTGTTTTTCTTATTATTAAAATGTTTTAAAATAATTATTTCAAATTGCTCTTTTTTTAAATTAGACAATATAATGGTATATTTTGCTTTAACAGGCATGGTCACCAACCTGTGTGCCAGCTGGCCTGGATCCACTCATGATAGCCATATTTTCCGGACTTCAAACTTGAGACAACATTTGGAGACAAATCACACCAGGATTTCTGATGGATTTGTCCTTGGAGACAGTGGATATCCATGCCGGTAAGTTAATTTTTTAATCAGATGTCATTTAAAATCTTATAATTAATGATTCATAAACTATTAACTGGTACAGTACCGTTGGGTATTTTTGTAACACAGTAATTTCATTGAATTTCAATTACCTTAAATGAAATACAATAAAGTATATCAAATACAGCAAATTAACCCCAAATTTCTGTCAATTTGAATTTTTCTTTGCAGACCGTACCTTCTGACCCCTTACCTCCACCCATAAGGAAACCCTCAACAGAGGTTTAATGATAGACTCTGTGGCACAAGGGTCACAATTGAAAGGACCTTTGGGAGACTTAAAAGAAGATTTCATGTTCTTCATTCTGAGGTGAGTACTTGTAATAGTGTATATTTTATCAATTGAATACAGGTATAAAACAATTGGAATAACTACCATATGCATCTCATGATGTTCTCTGTACTCATTACTTGCAAAACATTATTTAATACTGATTTAATACTGCACAAGGTTAATGTAATATTCTTATATGTAAAAACATATTTGGAGTATAATTTCACAAAATTAAATATTTACTGATGTGTTTATATAACATGTATTTTTATAGATCCGCATGAAGCCAGGGAAAGTCTGTAAAGTCATCCTCACATGTGCTATTTTACACAACATAGCCATCCTGCGTAATGAGGCATTGGATTGTGAAGACGCTCCAGTAATACAGGCCCAGCCACCAATAGAGAATTACAGAGGGCAGCGCAATGATGGAAAGTCCATCAGAGACCACATAGCAAATACTTTCTTTGCTCGCTAGGTAAAAAAAAAATTCCATAAATTGTTTCTAAATATAAAATTTACATTTCATGTTGATTTCATTTTGACATTTAATGAACATGCAAAAGTGTTTATCAACTGTAAAAAATGATCATAACTGCATACATGTTACCTAAAATTTTAAATTAATGTGACTATAAATATTTCATGAAGAACTTATTATTTGTAGCATAACTAGGTATCTAATGTAAAAGATAATACATATTACAAAAACTGATTTTTAAAGAGTTTTTTACTTCTGATAACAGTCACAAAGACTGTTGTATGGTCAAAGGGAGATAATATCTACTAATATTCTTACAGTGTAGATTATCTCCCTTTGACTATCATAAATGTACACTGTCAGCAGTAAAAGTTCTGCATTTTATTAAAATACCAAGTCAAGTCAATTTATTAACAAAAAAAATAGAACTCAGTGTGAATAAATTATATTTTTTATTCAAGCAATTGTGGAACAATAAATAAACAATTTTTGATTGAAAATATAACAAATTGGTAAATACTCCATATAAACAGGAAACAAAAATCTCTATATATTTCCAGGGCCTGTTGCACAACTTGACCTTCAATATGATGTTTAAATTTAATGTTGATTTCATATTGTTATTTAATGAACATGCAAAAGTGTATTTATCATATATGCACACATATTACCTACAGTCTTGCTTAAATAGTTTACACAATGATTAACTCATGGTCAAAGGGAGATAATGACCACAAACTGGAATGTCTCCTTCAGTCTAAGGTTATATTTATCTTTTCATTTAAATACAAATAATTTGAAATAAGCAGCTATCACAGTTTAGACACTTGATAACAACAGTACAACATTATGCAATTACAAATGGTATTTTTATAACAACACTGGAGTAATTATCTTATCCAAACATTGACTTGAACAATTTTGTAAGGTCAGCATTTGCATCAAATTCTTGTTGTGTAAGCAAGCGCTGCAAGAGTTCAATTTGAAGAGCCAGTTTCTGTGATTCCAGATTTGTTTTATTATTTTCCAGGTCTTGCTGATGTAGTTGTCCTTCAAGTACCTTGTACTGCAAAGCAAGGACATCTTCTTGGCTGTACCTTTTCTTCTTCGCCTTCTTTACGATGGACGGGGAAGGGTAGACTGTTGATGGAGTGGGTTCCGCTGGTGCTGGTGCTGGTGCCTGTGTCACTGGTAAACACACTATTTCGATGGGTACCTGGGAAGTAGATGGTACCACAGCTGGTTCTGGGACAGGGACTGAAGCCAACTCTGTACTGTCATCATAGAGTGATTCTGCAATATAATAGGTGTTTCTTTTAAGAAATAAAAGCAATATCAGTAAAGGTTATATTATGAGTGTTGATGTGATAGGTGCTGAAGCTGCAGTAAAATCACCATTTGCTTCCAACTTTCCATAACGTATGCTGCTTTGTTGTACTCTAATTTAAGGCAATAAAGGGCATTTCATGTATTGATTTGTTCACTGTAAATAGCTTTATAATCATTGTGTATATATAATAATCATACGCTACATTCTTTCGTAATGACACTTACATTTAATATTAATGACAAATGTAATGTTTTCACTGTTTCCAGTTCCAATCATTGAATAAATCATTGTTGAAATTAATTGAAATTTTGTGTTCTATATGTTATCAAGACATTCAATCTTACCAACAATCAATTCATTATTTTAATATTTATATTTCAACATTTTAGATATCACAATTTATATGAAGTGGCAGTAAAATCATTGATTGTTGCTGACATAAATATATATAGGAATTTTAAAATAAAATTACATACAATGATTGTGAATACTTGGTAAAGTGTATGAATATATATACTAGTAAATAACTAACACTACTGAATTTCTGACACTGACATTTTTTTGTGTAAATATTATTTCATTTCCAATTCTAATATATTTATCGTAGTGTAGTAAATTTTCCTCGTATTTTAAAGAGATCGAAATAATTACTGTTTGGTAACATGTTCAATTATTCAAAAGGGAACTGATTCGAAGTGACAGTAAAATCCTTCATTGTGTCTGACATATATGAAACAGACTATAATGTCCGAATGGATAACTGAGGTTCAGTGACTTCCTCTTCCGTTCAAAACATGTTGGGAAGGACGCTGTCTGTTGCAGTGAGATGAAGCCGATATTTTGTTGAAATATATCTTACATTGGTAAGTTCAGAACTATTTGATAGTTTTATTGGTATAAAACAGTCCATTTCATAGTATTTCAGTATATTTATGCTGCTCATGTTAATAGCATTAGTTGAAAAAACCTAATTTTTTGTTTTTGCAAAACGTACTATTTTGACACGTTTATATGATACCAAGCCTACTTATTGTGTTTTACATGCTAACAACACACTGGGAAGTCATAGCTAGTTATTTTTATTACCATTCGGGATGATTTCACTGTCTATTCCTCCTGGAACGCCGCTGAATGAAGCTGTATCTTTCATAGACTCTATGATCCATGATGTAGTCTGGCTCATCTCTGGAGGCGGCGGTCCTCCCCCTGTCTTCTTTTGTTGCAATCTGTACTCTGTGAAAGTCTTCTTTGCTTTTTGCGCCATATTACCCCATTTCTCCTTAACTTGGTCAACAGTCCTGAGGCTGATACCTTTGGCATTGACACAATCTGTGATTTTTAACCAAATTGCAATCTTGGCCTTATTGGTTATTTCATTGCTGAATTTCTGTGTTAGAATTTCAGAATGTTCTTGGTACATGGACTCTATCACAGACTTTTCTTCTACAGTGAAATTCTTTCTTCTTTTCCTTTTCTTTGACTCTGTTGTTACTGAGGTGGCCATTTCAAGTGCTTGTGGTACCAATGCCATTTTGACAGGGAATCATGGGATTGATGCAAAGGATTGTGGGTAAAGGTTAAGCCCTTAACAGGCTGTTAGCCACTAATCATACCATTACTTAACGGCACGTTAAAAAGACCTTTCAGGAACCATTTTTTAACGGGCCGTTAACTAACTTTACGTTAAGAATTTAACGGGCCGTTAGTGTTTAACGGTCCGTTAAAATAACGAATCCCGAATGGTAATAAATATAACTAGCTATGACTTCCCAGCGTGTTATTAGCATGTAAAACACAATAAATAGGCTTGGTAGTTGGTATCATTATAAGCTGGTTTCAGATAGATGTAGTACGTTCAGCTGTACGTTTTGGTAAACCCAAACAAATTACGTTTTTTCAACTAATGCTATCAACATGAGCAGCATAAATATACAGAAATACTATGAAATGGACTGTTTTATACCAATAAAACTATCAAATAGGTCTGAACTTACCAATGTAAGATATAATTCAACAAAATATCGGCTTCATCTCACTGCAACAGACAGCGTCCTTCCCAACATGTTTTGAACGGAAGAGGAAGTCACTGAACCTCAGTTATCCATTCGGACATTATAGTCTGTTTCATATATGTCAGACACAATGAAGGATTTTACTGCCACTTCGAATCAGTTCCTTTTGGATAATTGAACATGTTACCAAACAGTAATTATTTCGATCTCTTTAAAATATGAGGAAAATTTACTACACTACGATAAATATATTAGAATTAGGCCTAGAAATGAAAAAATATTTTTAAAAAAATGTGAAAATAATCAGATGTATGACAGTCTGTTATAAAATCAGTGTCAGTCAGAAAGTGCTATATATATATATATATATATATATATTCATACACTTTACCAAGTATTCACAATCATTATATTTTATTTTGGTTTAAAATTCCTATATTTATTTAGGTCAGCAACAATCAATGATTGTACTGCCACTCAATTTATTGTGATATCTAAAATGTTGAAATATAAATATTAAAATAATTAATTGATTATTGGTATGATTGAAAGTCTTGATAACATATAGAACTACAAATTTCGGCTAATTTCAACAGTGATTTATTCAATGATTGAAACTGGAAACAGTGAAAACATTACATTTGTCATTTATAAAAAATGTACCGGGGTAAGTGCAATTACGAAAGAATGTAGCATATGCAAAATATATATTTGAATTGTTATATGTACAATGATTAAAAAGCTATTTACACTGAACAAACCAATATATGTTATGCCATTTATTGCCTTAAATTAGAGTACAACCAAGCAGCATATGTTTTGGAAAGTTGGAAGCAAATGGTGATTTTACTGCAGCTGCAGCACTTATCACATCAACACTCATAATATAACCTTTACTGATATTGCTTTTATTTCTTAAAAGAAAGACCTATTATATTTCCATAAGAATATTTAACATTGAAAATTTAACATACCTGACACAAATTAACATTTCTTATATAGCTATCAACACAAAGATGAAATGTCGAGTAACACATGTATACTAATATTTGCAGAATCACTCTATGATGACAGTACAGAGTTGGCTTCAGTCCCTGTCCCAGAACCAGCTGTGGTACCATCTACTTCCCAGGTACCCATCGAAATTGTGTGTTTACCAGTGACACAGGCACCAGCACCAGCACCAGCACCAGCACCAAGGAACCCACTCCATCATCTAGCGGAACAGTCTACCCTTCCCCGTCCATCATAAAGAAGGCGAAGAAGAAAAGGTACAGCCAAGAAGATGTCCTTGTTATGCAGTACAAGGTACTTGAAGGACAACTACATCAGCAAGACCTGGAAAATAATAAAACAAATCTGGAATCACAGAAACTGGCTCTTCAAATTGAACTATTGCAGCGCTTACTTACACAACAAGAATTTGATGCAAATGCTGACCTTACAAAAATGTTCAAGTCAATGTTTGGATAAGATAATTACTCCAGTGTTGTTAAAAATGCCATTTGTACTGTTGTTATCAAGTGTCTATACTGTGATAGCTGCTTATTTCAAATTATTTGTATTTAAATGAAAAGATAAATATAACCTTAGACTAAAGGAGACATTCCACTGTGTGGTCATTATCTCCCTTTGACCATGAGTTAATCATTGTGTTAAAGATTTAAGCAAGACTGTAGGTAACATGTATGCATTTATGATAAATACACTTTTGCATGTTCATTAAATAACAATACGAAATCAGCATTAAATGTAAACATCATATCGAAGGTCAAGTTGAGCAACAGGCCCTGGAAATATATAGAGATTTTTGTTTCCTGTTGATATGGAGTATTTACCAAATTGTTATATTTTCAATCAAAATTTTTTATTTATTGTTCCACAATTGCTTGAATAAAAAATAAAATTTATTCACACAGAGTTCTATTTATTTTGTTAATAAATTGACTTGACTTGGTATTTTAATAAAATGCAGAACTATTACTGCTGAGAGTGTACATTTTTTATGATAGTCAAAGGGAGATAATCCACTGTAAGATATATTAGTAGATATTATCTCCTTTTAACCATACAACAGTCTTTGTGACTGTTATCATAAGTAAAAACTCTTTAAAAAAAACAATTTTTGTAATGTGTATTATCTTTTACATAAGATATCTAGTTATGCTTGTTATTTTTAAAGCATGTGGTTCATCTACAAATAATAAGTTCTTCATGAGATAGTTATAGCCACATTAGTTTAAAATTTTAGGTTACATGTATGCATTTATGATGATTTTTTACAGTTGATAAACACTTTTGCATGTTCATTAAATTTCAAAATGAAATCAACATGAAATGTAAATTTTATATTTAGAAACAATTTATGGAAAATATTACTTACCTAGCGAGCAAAGAAAGTATTTGCTATGTGGTCTCTGATGGACTTTCCATCATTGCGCTGCCCTCTGTAATTCTCTAGTGGTGGCTGGGCCTGTATTACTGGAGCATCTTCACAATCCAATGCCTCATTACGCAGGAGGGCTATGTTGTGTAAAATAGCGCATGTGAGGATGACTTTACAGACTTTCCCTGGCTTCATGCGGATCTATAAAAATACATGTTATATAAACACATCAGTAAATATTCAATTTTGTGAAATTATACTCCAAATATGTTTTTACATATAAGAATATTACATTAACCTTGTGCAGTATTAAATCAGTATTAAATAATGTTTTGCCAGTAATGAGAACAGAGAACATCATGGGATGGTAGTTATTCCAATTGTTTTATACGGGTATTCAATTGATAAAAAATACACTATTACAAGTACTCACCTCAGAATGAAGAACATGAAATCTTCTTTTAAGTCTCCCAAAGGTCCTTTCAATTGTGACCCTTGTGCCACAGAGTCTATCATTAAACCTCTATTGAGGGTTCCCTTGTGGGTGGAGGTATGGGGTCAGAAGGTACGGTCTGCATTTAGGGAAAAATTCAAAATGATAGAATTTTGGGGTTAATTTGCTGTATTTGATGTACTTTATTGTATTTCATTTAAGGTAATTCGATGAAATTACTGTTTTAAAAAAATACCAAACTGTACTGTACCAGTTAATACTTTGGGAATCATTTATGTAAGATTTTAAATAATCTAATTAAAAATTAACTTACCGGCATGGATATCCACTGTCTCCAAGGACAAATCCATCAGAAATCCTGGTGTGATTTGTCTCCAAATGTTGTCTCAAGTTTGAAGTTCTGATGATATGGCTATCATGAGTGGATCCAGGCCAGCTGGCACACAGGTTGGTGATAATGCCTGTTAAAGCAAAATATACCATTATATTTTCTAATTAAAAAAAAGAGCAATTTGAAATAATTATTTTAAAACATTTTAATAACAAGAAAAACACCACCATGTTCATCTCATTGGCATTAAAATAAGTGCCTTGCAATATTCACCACAATGCAGTTGCAAGTTTAATTACTTTTCCGATACAGACTATAACACAGTACTTCCAAGGGAGCTCACTCTCATACTTTGTTTTTACTTCCGACTGTTGACACAGTTTTCAAACATGTATATTGAAGTTGGAAACATGAATCCTTTCCCAAATTACGTAACAAGTTAACATTGCAAGTAAGTTTAAAATGTTCATGAGTTGTTTACAAACCTTTGTCATCACAAACAGCCTGCACATTGATGCTGTGCCAGCCTTTACGGTTCACATACGCTGGCTCATCCTGTGTTGGGGCTTGGATTCTGATATGCGTGCCGTCTATGCAACCAGTAACATTGGGGAAACTTCCTAAATTAAAAAACCCTTCCTTGATTCGATCTTTCTCCATCGCTGTTGTGGGCCACTTAATGAATTGGTTTTTCTTTCTTATGAGTGCATCGCACACGCTGTCAACCGCCCTAGACACAGTACTTTTGTCGAGGCCAACGGTGTCTCCCACAACTTGTAGGAAAATGCCGCTGGCCAAGAACGGCAAGGTGACAAGCACCTGTAATTCAACGCTGAGGGCATGATTCCTGTTAGTTGCCCTCTTCAAGTCATCTTCAACTAAAGAAATAATATAGTTGATTGAATCCCTCCTAAATCTGTACCTCTTGTGTAACTCTTCATCAGTAAAATCAAACATAAAATTTCTGAATTCTCTTGGTTTTCTTAAATTCCACACATTGATAAAAGCAGCATTAGGCTGTATCATGAACGCCATGTTGATAGCATGGAAGACCTAATGCTAATGGTAACGTTAGTGAGCTAATGTACCCCCTCCCCATCCGTTAAAGTTAACATTGCCTTAACGGGCCATTAGTGTTAACGGGGCTTTCAACAACAGGCTTTCGTTAAGTTAAAGTTAACGGACCGTTATAAAATAGTTAACGGTCCGTTAAGATTTAACGACGCTTTGAACAACCGGGCCCAGAATGGTAATAACTGTATATATCTCCTAATGTTATCAACAAGCATGTCCTGCAGTTGTGTTGATTATTTTTGACGGTTTAACATGAAGTTATTGAATAATCTGATCAATGTACCAACAAAGCTTAGTAGTTGCCCACACTCAAACATGTTCACTTCCATGTAATATATCACGAGTAGTTATATCGTGAGACACTATTGTCGACTGCCGTCTAATACAAGAAACACGCTTTACACCCTATGATACTGTATGGAGGATTCAACTTCGTCGTTACATTATGTCCGATAAAAGAAGCAGGTTTGTATGGATGTGAATAGGTATAATTATGAACATACACAGCAGTGTACAGAAGAGCTTCTACTTCCTGGGCCCTATAAACACAGATGGAGACTGTTCTGTTACTTTTCGTCTCGACTGTTATTCATCTTTCTACAGGTATGTTGGATCATTCCATTTTAACTGGGCGTTAGAAGTGTAGTCTCCCAATAACCCGTGACGACCCGTGAACTTTGTATTGTCAATCTGTAGGGGTTATCGGATGTAGGGATAATGGGAGACTATCTGTAATGTTCTGGTGAATATTTGAAGAATAATATTTGAAGTTCTAGAGTTTAACAAATTTGCCGATATATTAGTTTTGTTTTTCAAACTTGTGTGTGACAAATGTTAAATGGTGCCGTACAGAAAACGTATACTCTACCATGACATTTTAAAATCCTTGTTTTGATTGGTTTATTTTATGGTGGAACGGAGGTTCGAACACGATTTTTGTGAACGGCGATTTTCCGCTTTTGGATACATGATGAAGTAAGCTCCAGACAGCGAGCAACCAATCCGTGACGTCACTAATATACCGTAGAGCTATCGGGAGTAGAGCGCCCTGACTTGGAGGTTGATTCTAGGGCAAACTATGTCATTGAAATAACATGGGTAATTCAGTTATCTTCACTTTACGGTTTCAATCATTTTTTTCTTCAGAGCAATTTTATCTGTGTATAAATAATTCTAATTTGGACCGATGTTTTAAACAGTGAAACGACAGTAGTCAATCAAGGCCGCGACAAGCCGTGAATGAACCAGTTTCGGTTCGGATACAATGACGTCATAAGCTCAAACAGTTATGACGTCACAGGAAATGGTCGGGTCAATTTGACAAGTGTCGGAGGAAAGCTTTCAAGGCGGAGAAACCTTAAGATTTACAAACCTGTATGTTCTATTTGATTACAATCTATGTTGTCACTTAATCATCATATTTGAATATGAATGAATTTTTAATTTGACTGTTTATTCAATTTCTACCGCATCGAAAACAACGGAAATGTGATGCGTCATACCTGAAGAAAAATGGGTTCAACCAATACGGAAGTTTCGAGTTCCGTGCTCTTTAGCGTAGGAGGTGCGAAAAGCGCTCTTCCAATGAGAAGGGTGGGACACCGCTCCTTCCGGCTGTCATGGCGCGGTTGTCAATGTCAACAAAAGCAGACGACGGATTGTAACTGTAGCGATGGATTTCCCGATTGAATCAATGTTAAAAGATCAGCTGAAGGCATTTTTAAGTAACAGAGGAATGACTGTAAGTGATTATAATGTTGTACAGTTACGGGAAATCGCCAGAAAAGCGGTTGAGTTGAATTTGCCAGTAATCAAAACCCCAGATGATACTGCCAACTCCATTCAGGTGCGAACTCGTGTTGTTGTCGATGGCGAGGTTGTACAGTTTCCTTTTGCATTATCACCGGAGTTGAACAAGTGGAACGAAGATTTGAAAGCAGTGCCTTCTTTTTCTGAAGCTGATGTATTTGTGTATTTACTTTCTATGGAAGGGGATTTGTGCCAGAAATGAAGACATGTTGACTTGTTACTTGTAATGTGTAACATGTCGTTCTCAACCATACAAGTCTCGAAAAGACAAGTCCAACCATGCAAAACTAACATTTTAATCCTGTCAATCGTAACTTCCCATTCTCAACTTTACAAAGTTGAAATGTAATTCTAGAAATCGTCAAAGTCGAAAAGTCAACTTGTCATTTTTAATTATTAAATCTAAATAATATACACATTTTGTAATGTTACAAGTTACGTTTGACAAATGAAAAATGGAAAATGAAGAGTAGCGAAGTCAGCTTTGTGAAATCGACTTTAACATTTCGAGACTGACACGACTTGCATAGTTAACATTTCGAGACTGACATGACTTGCATAGTTACGATTGCAATGTTTCAAATCACATCTCTACACGATTTCGCATTGACCATATTTGGAATATTACGGAAATTAGCGGAAAGGAACGAATAATCCCGATCCGATAAACACAATGTTCAACAATGACTTCTCCCTTGGCAAGCATCTCCCAGCAACTACTAACACATACTTGAAAGTTGCATACTAGTTTTCCCATTATTAGCATACTGTTGACAAAAGCACATTGACTAAAACATTAGGACACCATAGCATTTTACTGTGGATGAAACAACTGCCCGCCCGAACGCCCGAGACGCGGTTATTTCTGTTGCGAGCTTGCAAAAAGTACACCTTACTGTGTTACACCAGCCCGATGGTCGGGCACATATTTAATGTCACATTGTGTAATCATTACCTCTTATCTGTGCTGAAATTCATTTTCTGATTTTGAAACAAAGCAAACAGGAATATCTTATTCAAATAGAAATGGAACGTAATTTATATTGCTTTCGTTTCAATCAGGCATACTAATAATATATATATATATATTTAGATTGATCATATATATATCCTTGAAAAAATGACAAACTGAAGATGGGTCTTCATATAAGTTCATTACCAACCGGTTTCACAACATAGTGATCATCAGGGTAGCTTATACATTGACGCTACATCATTAGCAACACAATGTATAAGCTTCCCTGATGATCACTATGTTGTGAAACCGGTTGGTAATGAACTTATATGAAGACCCATCTTCAGTTTGTCATTTTTTCAAGGATATCTAACACATAAACCATGAACATTTAACTTTTACATCTATTTATATATATATATTTCTAAAAAAAATTAAAGGCAGCATTACTGGTCACTATAATGTTTGTCAGGGACGGATCCAGGAATTTTGCAAGCAAAATGCAAGCAGAATCAACATAAATAATTGAACCCATTTAGAGAAAAGTTGTAATTTGTTTATTCATTTAGTATTCAGTATTCTAAATAACACACTTTTAAGAAATATGCTTCCTGGTCAAGATTAATATATATGTATTTTGTGATATTATACTATTGTAATGTATGCTTTGTTTTTTTTCAAATATACAAGATAGTTGGAGTAAATCCTTTCTTGCTATACACGCAGTTGTATATGTGTAAACTAAAACACTCCCAATCCAGATCATTGTATTTTGAATCAGTGACGTATTCCCATTTAAGTTAGTTTATCAAAATGTGTGAGTCAAGTATTAGATCGTACATTTTCTTGTGACCCAGAAGGGTGTTGAATTTTTTGTGTTGTTGCATTTTATTGTAAAAGGGTATACAGGATTGCACAGTTTACACTCGGGTATAATGATAGCTATACATGTATAATGAGTTGACATAATATAAAACTACATGTTTAATACCTTCATAAGTAGGACAGTCTGTATCTGTATAAAGAAAACATTGCGTCTTTTGTATTAAAAAAAAACAGTTGGTCGGGACATTTTTTCACATTCGATTATAGTTAGATATTTTATCGACTTTTTGGAAATAAATACATGATGATAAATAGTTTCAAAATAAACCTTACGTAATTTCAAGTGGTTTCGAAACATAAATTACTGTCAGTGTCACAGACTGCTTTGATTTGAGTCCACAAAATTCCTGTCTCAGCTTTTGGACCGTGGTAACACTGGTCACAGTTCGGTATTTGTTTTCCCCGTTTCCATGGAAACGCAACTTGGATTCCTTTCTGGGGCAGAACTAATCTACAATGTAGATATCGCTTGTCGATACCGCATGATCTCACACAAGCACCATCTACTTAGGTAGCCAGTTTTGGGTGATAAAAGACGATTGTTCATGAAACTTTCGATTCCCCCAAAATTCATTTACGTGATTAGGAAACTTTCTGGTTCAGATTTACAGAAATAACAAATATTTGAATGACTTATTTTCATTTTCAGCAGCTCTCTTCTTGTGTAGATTGCTCTATTTATAAATATATACTGAACATCTAAAAATGTCACACTCTTAGTACAGTTTCTGGACTTTTCAAAAACACTAATCCTTGAAATATGTGTATAAAGAAGCCCATTCTGCAACTTCGGGCCGGATTGTGTTGTGTTTCTCCTTTACAACACCTTAATGGAATGAACATTTCTTTTCTTTCAACTTTTAAATTAATAATTTGATAGATATTTCTACTACAATGAGTTTGTTACATTAATGACTAACAAACAAAAGTGTTAACTAGACACGGCAAAGACGTATGTTTAGGGGAAACATATTGTTGTAAAACATTAATTATCGGAATTTTTATCTAAATAAAAAATATCATCGTTTCATATGAGTTAATAAAACACATATTTAATACGCATGTCAATGTATTCATGAATGACAATTTTAGTGAAATTGTACGTTTTAAAATGTTTGTATATCCTGTATATGTTACAGTCGATTCAATTTTTAAATTCAATAGTGCAATTATATTTTTGAAATTACCAGTAAAACAATTCTATTTTCAGTTTGCATTCTTTATTCATAATTATTTTCATGTTTTGGCATGTAGAAGTTGAATGTTTATTGTTTAAAGTGTGAAACGACTGATCTAGGCTTATGATTTACATTTCATACTTGAATTCAGTAATTTAATTGATTCTTTATATAGAATTAATGGACATATTAATCATGGACAAATATATTTCTGTCCCACAACAATACACTTTTCACTGCTTCAAATACTAAAAATATAGGTTGCTTGATAAGTAAATTAAAATAGATAAATTAACATATTCAAAACCAATAAATAATTTAAACTAGTTGAGAAAGATAAATAATTTATAAAGATAAATTGAACTCAGCTAAAGAACATTTTCCCTTGATTATCTGTCTGTAAGAATAAGAAGTATTGATGCTCAGAACAGTTTTCAGTTATAATTAAAGTGCAATGCATTTTTAAAATTTGTTTTAAAGAAGTATATGAAGTTCCCTGATTTAGATCATTGCTTTGTGGTACATTTAAAATATTTTAAAATTAATAATAAAGTTGTCAACACTGGCTGATGTATTTCTTTCAATTTCTTCCCCACTAACGTTTATATACTTTCAATATCAAGATTTTCTTTTTCAAAACTTGGATATTCATTTCTGAATGCAAAAGACTTTATTGAATACACGAAAAATTGGAGTATAAAAAAGTGAATGTTGACATGATTTAACTGAGAGAAGATAATGTGTAAATGAACGCACAGAAAGTAATTAATATTTTCGGGTGTAGGATGTCTATATATGGTTTGTAAATCTGCAGTTTTATATGTAAGTGAAAGAAGTTTTATGATAACGGATCGGATACATTTATCATAGCATCAATGACAATCAAGCTATGCGATCCTGTATGTCTGTCAGTGTTATCCCACATTTACATTACTTCCGCATTCGTTTTGCGTTGCAACAAAAATAATTGTTCGTCAAGTGTCCTTGAAATTTATTGAAATAATAATTAGAATACCTAAGAATTAAGTTTCAATTGGTATTTTCGTTTGGCATTTATTTACTAAGCGACACTATCACACGGAATGTAAGTGACAGTAGCGCTCCGTGAACTGACAACGTGCGTTTGTTTGTAGGACATAACAAGAGTTACGTCCCTTGATTTCAAGGGGCGTGGTTAACTTGTCCAATGTTGGGCTCAAAATAGACTAAGGGATTCCCCATCTGGGACAGTGGCAAGGGAGGTCTCGGTTTTTTTGCAAATGCCTCTCGTCCTCGGAAAACATCGGCAATGTTCGGGAAACTTCCGAATATGGTCAATGCGAATTCATGTAGAGATGTAATTTGAAACATTGCATTCGCAACTATACAAGTCATGTCAGTCTCGAAATGCAAAAGTCGGTTTTACAAAGCTGACTTTGCAACTCTTAATTTTCCATTTTTCATTTGTCAAACGAAACTTATAACATTACAAAATGTGTATATTATTTAGATTTAATAATTAAAAATGACAAGTTGACTTTTCGACTTTGACGATTTCTAGAATTACATTTCAACTTTGTAATGTTGAGAATGGAAAGTAACGATTGACAGGATTAAAATGTTAGTTTTGCATGGTTGGACTTGTCTCTTCGAGACTTGTATGGTTGAGAACGACATGTTACACTTTACAAGTTACAAGTCAACATGTCTTCATTTCTGGCACAAATCCCCTTCCATAACTTTCAAGGTGTGAGTGGAGTCCCGATCGTCTGTCCAGATATAAATCTGAGAGGGGTTATGGATTGTACACAGCACATCATGTTCATTCATTACTGTGCCATCAACTTTCACACTCTCATATTTACATAAAATCAAAGTGTATACGAGAAACCTCTCAATCATCTCATCCCTACAACACCTGGATTTTAATGAATGAGTCTGGAAACTGTGTGTCCGGTGGATGCGACTGTACAGGGTAAATTGATTTTTTATTAAATATTATACAGATTTTTAAAACATTATGTAAAAAGGTATTTGTACGCCTAAATGGATCAAGATTCAACAATTTTAACAAACTTTAGCATTTGCAAATCTTCGAAAAAAAATAAAATGCTAGTTTAATAAGTTAATTTTGATCCAAGATACATAGTACCGTATTTCCTTGAATAGCCTAGGCCTTTTTTTAGACCACCTTCAGCCCTGGTGTCAATCATGAACCGGCGTCAATACGACACCGCCTGGTGGCGTCTATTATTTTTGGCAAGATAAATAATCTTGATGAAATAAATATAGGAATATAACCATGACCATTTCTCTTAAACATTCATTTTTGGTGGTGTATATTTATTCATTTTTTAAGAGGAACATATTTAAACATATGGCTATTATTTACGGTAAGAGAAAACCAATGCTTAACATGAGAATCCATTAGTAATCTAATCACCTGGCATATATTTTTTAAAACGGCCATACCACCCAGAAATAATTCGAAACCTGACGTTAATTCAAGGATGTACGGTATATGTTCCTTTTAAAGCTTAATGTAGGTCTGTAAGCCCGATACCACTGTGACGGCGATACAAACATTGTGATGTCATTACTGAAACATATTGTGACGTCATACATGCAGCGGGATTACACTAGTTTAATATTGCCGCATAAATATTACTGAGTATCTTTCACGGGCGAGTAATAAGGTATTTAAAATATTTTTTTCACTTCAGGGATGATGGTGGATGCAAGCATGTCCTTTGTCTCATGTTGTCTGTCGCTAACTGGTCAAGCAGACACGAGGATCGACACACAGAGACATGCACTGACATAAAATGTGTTTGGGATGAGCCGAAAAAAAGTTCCAACCCAAGAAAATTAGATGACATCAAGGATACATCAAAAGTGCAACCATATCTTAATGTGTATACACCCATGGTTCATGATAACTTGTTAGAAGCAGTTGATCTTGATGATATGATGTCAAACTTAGTCAGAGGTCATGATGCTCAAATTTGTGAAGTTTTAAATGTTCCAAATGATGTGAAATCTGCGTTAACATTACAAGACTGTGCTGATAGGTATGATGACAGTTTACCTGTTCTTGATTACCTATCTTCTTGTTTCTCTGAAGATGACTTCAATAAAATCAATATCATGACACAAGGACAATCTGACAATCCTGAGTGGTTTAAACATAGAACTGGCAGACTTACATCATCTGTAATGGCCCATGTATTTAAATACAGAGGTACCGATGAAGACAACTACATTGTTCGTCAAGTTCTCGGGTTGACTAATTATGGACCCTCAGCTGCCATGCTGTATGGCAAGGACAGAGAGCCTCTAGCTAGGAAACTGTATGAATCTCAGTATGCTACCACCCACAAATGTGGCAAAGTGACAATGTCAGGTCTGTTCATTAACAAGAATATGCCACATCTAGGAGCCTCACCAGATGGCATTGTCAAATGTACATGTTGTGGTATGGGAGTCCTTGAAATTAAGTGTCCCTACAAATTCAAGAACCTAACTGTTGATGAAATATGTTCTGAAAATTACCATGTGCAAAAAGATGAAAATGGGCATTGTGTACTGAAGCATACTTCTGACTGGTACATTCAAATACAGACACAAATGGCAGTAGCAGGTGTACTGTGGTGTGACTTTGTCTTGTATCTAGAAGGAAACATCCATGATGGAAAACACCAGATTCATGTGGAAAGAATTGCCTTTGATGAATTGTTATGGCAATCTGTACTAAAAAAGTCAATTCTGTTTTTCCAAAACTTTGTATGGCCTAAACTATTACCTTGAAAAGCAAACAAGAGCAATATTTGATTGAAATACTGAAAATACTTTATTAACAGTTTAACATGAATATTACATCTGTCAGATGAATATAACAAATACATTGGTATTTTTGAAAAATATTAATCTCTTAAGTTATAGTTGGTTTAATAAATGTATTATTCATCCAATTTGAGGTATTTGAGGTGTTGAAGCAATTTTGAGTTTCAATGAAATTAATAAACTTTATATCATCAAGGGAACTGTCCTTTAGTATAGATCCCCTTATTTTCTCAAACTCACACCAAAACCCTCTAAATGAACCAAGCTCTACAACATTTACTTTCTTAACATAAAAGATGTAGATGTTACTATGAAAAAACTGATTACTAATGACACTTCATTACAATTTTGTCAAAATTGGCAGAGTGAACTGAATTCAAATATTTTATGGAATGTTGTTTTTTAAAATAACATTAATTTGTAGATTCTCTGCTCCTTTTATGAATCTGAACTTGAAGAGCTGTTACATGTTTTCATAAAGTGTAGACATGTAATATGAATTTGCAGAAAAAGTTTATTTTCTTTGGAATCATCATATAATGCATCTTGATATTTTCATCTCTGATATTGATATTCTATGTTACAACACCTCTGTCAACTTATTATCTTCACAAATCATTGTATTATCAAAGAAACATATTCATGTATCCAGTTTCAGGCAGAATAAATTGTCCATTGAGTATTTTGTTAAAACTATCATGGATGTTATTCAATTTGAATAAAAATATTGCACCTTTACAAAAACAATATTTTGCCTTCATTTCAAGCTATATGAAAATCTTTGAGCATATTGCAGCCATGACCACTGCCTATATTTTACAAGCGCTATAATAATAATGAAGAATTGGACGGATGGACGCACTGACTGATGGAGGTTTAAAGGCTCTGTATCATACCAATACTGCGAAATATAAGTAATGCACAGATGTTGGATATAAATATTTCTAAGTTCTAACGATTTGCAAATAGGGAAATCTATCAAATGCAGTATTTGGAAAATGTATATGTATATTTGTATATAGATTATAAAGTTAATTTTTAAAATTGGAAGGAATTAATTCAAAGTTGCATTTAATTGACTGTTGCATATTTTACCGGAGACCGTCCAAGCGAATTACACATTTATGTGTGATACAGAGCCTTGAAGATGCTTTAAAAGAACTTTCACAATCACTTTCTCACTAATCTTGGCAATAGATTGCAGAAAAATGCAGCAACTTTTACCATTTGATTTGTCAGTGGTTTCAAAGACCATGGAATGTAGTTCCCAAGCATCTTAAACAGCTTTAACCGTTGAATGGCCCTCTCTACGTGAATACGTAGCTTTGCTATTCTCCTTGTCTGTCTTATTTCACTAATATTCAGTCTCTTGTTTTTACCCCAAGAACATTTCCTGGTGAAAGGAGGAATATTCAGAGTAGCCCTCTTGATGGTCAACAGATCCCGTATTGTAAATCCTCTATCTGCCATAATGTCATCTCCTTCTTCGACAAGGTCAATGAATCCTGAATCATTTGTTATGAAGCGATCCGATGCATTTCCTCCATAGACCTCAGATACAAATGTGAATGTTCCAGATGGTGAAATGGCAACCAAGCATTTTCCAGTGTTTCTAGACTTGTAAGTACTGTATGTCGATGCTTGTGCAGTAGGGGATCTTGGTCGTTGAAAGTAAAACTCTGTACAGTCAATGATGGCTCTGGTCTTGGGATACTGTATTTTGAATGATCTGGGCATGTACTTGTTAACTTGATTCCTTGTTGGCCACTTCAACAGATTGTCAAACACATGTGACATAAACGTAATCCAAGTAGTGAATATTTGTGACACTCGACAGTTTGAAACCCCGAAAATGTCAGCCACTACAAAACCAAACAGCCCTAATCGCAGCCTAACGAGTGTCAGGATGAATTCGTGGAAGGCTGACAACTTCCTTATCGGCCCTGGCTTCTCACGGTCACCTCTTTGATACCCTTTCTGATCAGCACTCTTTCTGCCACTCCAATACTTCAGATTGGGACTGATTGACTGCAGAATGTTGAATACTCCAAGTAACATGGACAAGGAGGGCAAGCCTGTGTATTGACGCACATTTTTGTCATTCTTTGTCACAGTGTCAACAAAGGTGTCTCGCAGAAGCCTTGACTTGTCCTGTAACTTGGAGTGTAACCCTTTCAGCTCAGTTTCCTGGTCTGAGATGTCCTTTCCAGAGATATCAGTCTGCGTTGAAATACTTCGGAAGATTGGCTCAGATTTCTGTCCGGTGCAGTACTCATGATCTGAAGAAGGGAGCTTTACTGGGCCACCAACAACTGACTCCATCTTAACCAGTCCTGAAATTGAGAAATATTAAATATGTATAAAATATAAGCTCCCTAGCATACTGGTATCCAGGGAAAATAAGGTTTGAAACCTGGGCAGCTGGGCTGCCACACCCATATTTATAGGGGTGTCAAAAATTAAATTTACAAATTCAGTCTCAATGTAATAAAGAAGGTATTCTCACTATTCTGAGTATTTCAGCGGGTAGCCAGCTTATGCTTTAAAGTAGATTTTTGAGTATTTTTGTTGATTTCAGGAGTTCAGTAATAAATAGAAATTTATATTCATGTTTATGTCGCTCCTGCTCGGGAAATCCCATTATTCAGGCACCCGTATCGTTAACATAGTATGACAAAGAGTCAGTCATATAATATCCTCTATATACATACATGTAGGTTGAAAAGTGACAATTTATAATCACTATTGTCTGATGATTTCAGCTTCCCAGTTCAAGAATGATTCTTAATTCTTAAAAATATACTTTCAATAATAAAAGTAGTGTTTATACCAGTTGAATGCTTGCTCTCTGTGGTGCAGTCAACTTCCCCAACAATGTACGGCACAACTTCATCTGTATCCATAGCTTCGATGGATGTGACTGCCTCGTCGTCATCAGTAACAGAGCTGAGATCAACTTGGCATTCAGAAGAAATTGAAGTCTTGGTTTGCCTGAAATACAGAATATATTCATGATATTTTTTGCTTTTATAACCTACGTAGGCGATCTTACAGGGGTTCATATTTTTCATACAATGCCCTAGGGCAACATATCACTTTCTCATTGTGACGACACTCATGCTTGAATATTGGTATTTCCCTCGTTAGACACTTGTGTTGTAAACAAAGTATGACATAGATAATCATATAATATCCTCTATATATTTAAGAATAGAATTTGACATCTGATAAGCTGCATGACAGTATTCTGTAGACCTAAACAGGACCTAGTAGACTTATTATAAGTCTGCCAAACAGCCAAATATAGCAAAATATTAATGGAGCCTTCTTAAGTCTAGAAAGTATTGGCCAGTCTAGTTGCCTCAGCCATACTGGCAAAGTCTGAAGCTAAGATTTGTTAAGAATTGTTATTGTATTTCGTAAATATTAAACAGTACAATTTCAGTAACAAATCTTTTTTTTCCAGGGACCATATGTTAGTCTACCTATTGCCCTATTTATGTAAAATAGTCAATATAGTTTAGGCTAATAAGCGTCCCTTCTTTCAATTTTTTTACCGCCCAGGGCGCTTAATACATCGATTACGGTATTATTAATATTAACGGTTGTCTTGAAAAGCTGAAAATATACGTTACCTTTTCTTTAGTGCTTCTTTGAAGTTATTGTAGGGGAAAAGAGTTGGCACTTCATGCTAGCTGTGTCAAAATGACGAGAGCAAATACGAGTGTACTTGTTCGGCTCCCAAGTCTGCTCCCGTCTGATCAGCCTAATCCACTCATTTCTTCTCCTTTTGTCCGTCTTCTTGTTAGGTAAAGACAAGAAGTTGATATTTCTGTGCTCTGGATGCTTCACTGGGTCACTCGTTTTCCGCGAGGAGGAAGTACAGCCCGGTACACAGCAGTGATACACAGGCATTGTCGGGTGTCTCCAGTGAAAATGTGACTAACCTGAAATAAAAGAGGGAAACTGAGCTTGAATTGATCAAATTCGGGATAGCAAAAATATTAAACATGGCAGAAGACAGTATTGAATAACTTTTGATTTTACAGGGTGACAAGGAAATATTTTACAGCAAAATTGTTTCTACATATATACAGCAGAAGATACAGTAAACTTAAATTTTTCTTCTAGGAATATTACTTAATTAAACATTTTTATTTTTTTCAAAAATATCACTTTTGAAAATTGTTGAAAACATAAATGTAAACATAAAATTCTCTTCTTCTAAATAATGATGCTGTAGGCCTCAACAATTTGCGTGTAATAAGTGTTCGATTTATTCACAAGACAATTGGATTATGAATACTAAAACCTTTGAAGAATAGTAAAATGTTTTCATAATTAATTACAACAATCATTAAATGCTAAAATCTGTTATCAGAAACAGGTAATGAGGCTTCTAGCGAAATTCAAATTGTAATCTTATTCAATTACACACCGATTATCTCCCTTTGATACAAAAATGACACAGCAAAGTTACGTTATGAATGGTGTCTAACTTATTCAGGTTCAGTTAAAAAGGTCAAAATCAATATTCCAACACTAACACAGTATTACACACGAAGAAAAAGTAAAAATACAACTTTCAAATACATTTACGTGATATAATTATGTTATATTTACCTAACAGAACATATTTACTGCGATAGTCTTTTAGCAATTTCGTGGCGAAAAACAGCGGCAAAGAAAAATAACCAGATTAGACTAATACAGTTTCATTTGATTGAACGTTTACAAATTTGTGTTTATCACAACATTTGACAAGAAAGAATACCTTAGAAAAGATGTATTCAAGTCATAATTACCTGGAAAACGGAGGAAACTGGGAGCTTGAAACGACCCAAAAAGTGTCCCACCTTCCGGTTTGCGAAGATCATTTCTCTACCTTCAACGCGAAAGAGTAACATGGGGAGGCAACTCTGCGCGATCTCGAAATTTCCGTATTACCGCATCACTCAGTTCACTTCCGCAGTGTCAAAGAAACATGTTTAAAATACGCTGAGAACTCGTCATGGTAGATACCTTTTTTTTATCATTCGAATACCTCAATGGGTATCGAATCTACGTTAGACTCACAAAAAGTTAAAAGCACAGTAGGTTTATCTCCTAAATATTCAGATTTATTATTTACGAATGAGACATTTTACAATAATAACGTTGATAGGTTTCTTTTCAAATACATGACGTTTTAATGTAATCGCAGTTGCTGGATGATAACAATTTGTACTTTTTTCTTTGAATTGAATTTGAGATAAATTTTGAATAAATTGTACTCTCAAATACTTATAAAATGGACAAACTAATTCAAAATGGTAATCATCTTCCTGAACATCCAACATAAATTTTGAACATAACAGTTACAGTATCAATAACATTATAGTACTTCAACTTATTATCTTCAATTTGTATGACTGAAATCTAAACTTGAAAATAATCGGAAACTATCTTTTGATTAAACAATTCCATGACATCTCCTTCTGTATTTAACAGAGAATTAACGTTAAAATAGAATAAGAAATTATTTATTTATTATGTTAATCCAGCGTCCTTAGTAAATGTAGCCCAGGACAAACCAGTCTCAATAAGCTCCAGCAAGCCAGGTTACAGTGCCAGTTCAGCTGTTGACGGGAACACTGACGTTGGAGGATACACTCCATACTATATCATAAACACAGATAATGGGTATGACTTCGCCTGGTGGAAGGTGGATCTACAGAGAGAATTACAGGATGCTATAGTAAGGATCTACTTCAGGACAAGCTGTGAGTTGGATCATTCTATTTAGCTGTTCTTGACTGTGATCTGGGTAATACAATAAAGCAATCTGATCGACTTGGTATCCGAATCTGATAAATATGCAAAACAGGTCAAATGTCGTATACACGAACTACCTTCGCAGAATTCCACTCTGTTCATGCGAATCCTTTACGTATACGAATCCTTTACGTTTACGAATCATTGATGTATTATGTATTTTTTATCACAATTTTTATTCCAAAAATATGATATTAATGTTACAGAAACACACTTGGTTAATAATCTCTATGTAACCCTTAATCATCTGTTAAAGCTACAGGATGATTTGAACTTTTAAAAAAGCTTTACCGCTTTATTTTTTAAACTTTTGTTGAAACCTTTATTTTTAATGCCAAACATTTTGGCAAAAATCCATATATGTATGTATTTCACTGCAAAGAGTTGTTTTAAGAAAGGTTTATTCATTGAAATCAATTCAGGATAACGTGCATTTGCGACGATTCATAAGCTATCACGTTACAACAGTTGGACAGCGGTCTGATGTTAACAAAACTTTTACGACTCCACATTTTAGGGAATTAAAATAAAAGCTCACTCGATCTATATGCTGTCTACAAATTTACTTGAATTAGTATGATTAAACTAATTAACATGATTATGATTCAACCATCAACATAATGAACGTAGTAATAAAGTAAGGGCAAAAGAGTACATTAAATCCAAAGAAGGATACACTAATATTTACCAGTTGTTTAACAACGTAACATTACCACTACATTAACATATACATGATTTCAGCATATTGTGATAAATAGCAACTTAAAATCAATGTCGATAAAACTAAAGTTATTGTTTTTCGGAAGGGTGGCAGACTCAGAAGATACGAAAAATTCACATTAGATAATAATCAGGTTGATATTGTCTCCTCATATAAGTATTTAGGAGTTCAGTTTTCATCTTCAGGTTCGTGCTTTATTACTCAAAAGACATTGTCAGAACAGGCAGTTAAGGTATTATCTATACTTCGATCAAGGATTCATAACTTTAATAATCTTTCTCCTCAAGTTTTAATCCATATGTTTGATGTAAAGATTATTCCAATTTTTATGTACGGCAGGGAAGTATGGGGCTTTCATCCCTCACCTAACATCATCCGTGTCCGAGATAAGTTTCTAAAGGATATTTTACATCTGGGAAGAAGTACACCGAATATTGTCGCTAGAGGAGAACTTGGTCGCTATTCACTTAAGGTGAACCAGTATATTAAAATAATACGTTATTGGTTGAGATTACTTTACCAGCAGGATAATATTATACTTAAACATATTTATTCCTATCAATATAAGTTGGCAGAAAAAGGAATAGATTGTTGGGCCTCTAAGGTAAAGGAGTTATTATTTAGTATGGGCTTCGGACTCTCATGGGTTGAGCAAGGTGTCGATAGTGTGAAAGGGTTTTGTAATTTGTTCAAACAACGATGCATCGACGTTGAGAAACAATCATGGTTGGGAAATATCTGGCAGTATTCTAAGTTAAAGTTTTATGTACAAATTAAAGAATGCAATGTATATGAAAAATACCTATCATCAGTAAGTGTTTATGCTTATCGTATTGCTCTATGCAAGTTCCGTTGTTCAAACCATAATTTAATGGTTGAAGTTGGAAGGAGATTGAACATTAAACCAGAAGATAGATTGTGCTCTTTGTGTATTGTACCTGTGCAAGAAACAGAATTTCATTTTTTATTACAGTGCCCTTTTTATTCGGACCTAAGGAAAAGCATTCTTCCATATCATTATTGTGTACTACCATCGAAAGAAAAATCTATTCTGCTTTGTTAAAGTGATAATGAATTTATCATAAACTGCCTCGCAAAATATATCTTCCTTGGACTCAAAAACGAACAAAGTTTCTAAACATAAGTTAATTTTTGCCAAACGTGTGTACATCACATCAAATGGTGCTCAATAATATTGTTATATTATGTATTTGAATTGTTATATGGGCCGGTGGCCTTACTTACTTCTGAATAAACTATTTGTTACTACATTAACAAAGATAACATCTGTTTACAGACATCCCGAATCGTAACGGAGTGGAGCTGTACACGTTCACAGGTTCATTCCTCGACTTAAACCCTACCAGTCATGGTCAGCTGTGTCACAATGTTACCGGGGATCCGAATGGAAGTGATATACCTGATGTTTACATTGTAACATGTCCCGGTAGATGGCGCTATCTACTACTCTACACGGACACAGACAACGATGGGCATGGCCCACTTCTGGACTTTGGAGAAGTGGAAGTATTACGTGAGTGATTTAAAAGATTAAATGTGTTCATTTCCAATGAAAAGCTATTCGATTTGTTAAACATGCAACACGATTAGATAAATTCCCCAACATTAAGTAAATACTAACATCTAGTTAAAAAGTGTACAAGCTCCACACATCACCATGAGCAGGTAAACAGGAGTACTGGAGCGTTGAGCGAAAACAAAATGTCACTTTCATTGTCATCGATGATTCGAATCGTGTTTTTCATTATAAATGCTTCAAGAAACAATGATAGTATCACCTTTATAGTTATTGTAGTGTAGGTGATGTAGCTTCTGTAGCCAAAAAGGTGAGTGGATCCTTGGATTCTCCCAATGTACAACAAGAGGTATGCTCTATGTTGTGTTTATTAGGTTGGGGCAGTGTGCAAAATCTACACTACCTGTCAAAGCGATATCTGCTAAGAGATATCAAATGACCTCCGAACCACCTTCGGCATGTTTTCATCCACTACAACCAGTATCCACAGAAGTTAGTCAACAACGTCATCAGAGCCACCCTCAACCAAAGAGACAAAGTGCCCCGTCAACAATCAGCCCCCGTCATCATAAGTATTCTGTATGTCCCTGCAGTCAGCCACTAGATAAGACGCCTCCTACAGCAGCAAGCGACATAAATGTTGTCTTCCAGAAGGGCAAATCACTCCAAAACCTCCTACAAGCCACAGGCAAGCCATCATCAACAATGAAGGATGATCCCTCAGGAGCAGTCTACCAGATTATTTGTGACTGTGGGGACTCCTACATAGGTGAAACTAAACGTCTCCTGCCACTCAAAATAAAAGAACACCGAGCCTCAGTCCTGAAAAAAGACTCTAAATCTGCCATATCTGACAATACACAAGCAAACCCCGACCATACCATCTGCTGGAACGAGATCACCACCTAGGAGGTCAACAGTTCGGACTACAAGATCAGAAAACTCCTTGAAGCCATACAAATTCATCGCTTCCACCCTGCCATGAACCGCGACCAAGGCTACTTCATCCCTTCGGCCTATCATCACCTAATCAAAGACAGTTTCTAGTACTTCACCTGGCTTCATGCCCTTTGAGTAATCTGCAACAACTTTAGCCTTCCCTGTATATCAACCACTTTGTACATCAACTGACTTTGTACATCAGGCCACTCTCTTATAATCAATTTGTACATTATGCCACTCTCTTATAATCACTAAGCTAATCAATAATTAACCTCTCAGTGTACATCAACCATCTCAGTGTACATCAACCTCTTCAATGGTATAAACGCTTGTTATCTCCTAGTTAATCTGTTTATACAACCAATCTCCTGTACATCAACCTAATCTTCTTATCCCCTCAATATATAATTGGGAATCCAGTGTACATCACCTTGTTAATTGAACATACTCACTGCAACTGTACAAATTCTCCTCCTACCATATTCATGTACCACTTGCTTGATAACGGTGTTAGTATCTACTCCGAAACGTCGCATTCATTGCAATAAAGAAGTTGACTATCCATATATCTTTGTTTTCTTCATCTCTACAACTTCTAAAATCTCAACCAAAAAACTTCTAAAATCTCTTCTCACAGAAGGATCTCACCCAAGCAATATCTTCTGTGAAACACAACCTTGGATGAAGCAATGTCAGTATCAGACTCCTCTAAATTAGTGAAACGATGGTAAAACAATTGTACCTTAAAGGTTCATGTAAATGACGTTAACTTGGTAGTCTCAAATGCTTTCCAGTAGATATAGAGTTATTTCCATGGATTAAAATTAAACATAACATTTCAAGTAGGACATGATTTAGTGCATCTTGAAATATGAATCAAGAGGGTATTCAATAAGTTCTTCATCAAGAAGAAAAGAAGAAAACATTTTCCTGTGCTGATTGTAAATACAGTATGACGTCATATTTCACACGTGGTGAACATATGAATGGGAATGGCATAGTAATATCGTACGTAACACGTGTGTTGTATAACATGGTCCTAAGACCTAGCAAAGTGAGACTTGACTGTGAAGGTATTCTCAATGGTGACATATAAAGAAGTACCTTCATAAGTCATAACACAAGTGTCATAGAGTATGATATTGTGTTCGCTGCAAAGGTATCTTCAACTGGAAAAATCCGCTGTTTCAAATACTTTGCACATTCCAGTTAGCACTCCACACTGAGGGGCGAAGCAATCAATATCTGTCAGATACCTTAAATTAAATTCAGAGCTATAATAACTTCGTTGTATGCCGCAGAATATTAACCTCCTATTTTTTAACAACATATTCGCTAGGGTTTTAAGCATTCTCAAAATACTTTTCCGACGTCTGTGAATTGATTTTAACAGAAAATAGATGCCTAATCGCATGATAGTTTGTAATATCGAAATGTTTTAGTTTGAACAATACTGACATATTCTAATTAATGATTGTATTTTAATTGTACTGACCTGACACGTTGATAATGTGATTGTTATGAAACTTAGAAAATAGAGGTGCATTCGTCACTTGACATGCATTCGTTATCCTCTTTTCATTTCATGAATGTCGATGCATTCATCTCCAGTTTGATCTGACGGAACCTATGGACAGGACTGCACCAAGACCTGCAGCTCCAGGAACTGTGTTACCATGGCAACAACATGTAAGAAAGATGGGAAATGTCCCGATGGTTGTCAGTCTGGATGGACGGGAGTGGACTGTACACAAGGTAGGTTGTCATTCTGGATAGACGGGAGTGGATTGTACACAAGGTAGGTTGTCAGTCTGGATGAACGGGAGTGGACTGTACACAAATGTAGGTTGTCAGTCTTGATGGACGGGGGTGGACTGTACACAAGGTAGGTTGTCAATCTGGATGAACGGGGGTGAACTGTACACAAGGTAGGTTGTCAGCCTGGATGGATCAAAGTTCTCTACTATGCTCTTTGGTAGCTCTTGGTGTAAACTTGGTCTTGTAAACGCTGCGTAATTGTGGATGTAAGGAATACCATCTGAAGATATCATTAGTCGGTAACAGCATTACGTCGGTAAACTCCAGTCTGTTTAAATTTCCTCACTGAAAAAGGTGTAAGTTTACCTCACCAACAACTTTCATTTTGGAAATTCGATTAGCTTAATAAGCAGACTTTGTGCTAGGTTTTATGTCAACACTTAGAGCAGGAACATTTAATAACCGCATCCAGTGTAAGTCGCACTATATTATTGTAGTCTTGTGTGCTGTCTGTTTGTGGGTACTGATGTGTGACTTGCGTGACACGTTTGATCCTGAATCGAGCATTTCGATAAGAAGTAAACCTATATATTTCGGTTTTCAAAGAGGAAATATTGCTTTCAAAGAAAAAAGGTCAGTTTGATCAGTTGCATACCGCTATATCGCTATGGTTTGAGTAGGTCTTGGTATGTAATGATTTCAAAAGAACTTATGCTTACCTTTCCACTGGACAAACGACCACTAAATCTCTTTTACTTGTCCAGTTCCATTTTATATTGTTAGATTAAAGAATCATAACCGTGTATGTCTTTAAAGTTTACTAAAGCATTGGCGCTGTAGAAGTTATGTACAGTCCAAGATTCCCATGTATTCTTTCCAGAAGAGGCAATAATCTTGATATCTAATTCAGGGCACAAAGGTATTGTTTGAGCAGGAACACACCTTGAAATGCATGTAAAATGAAAGTCCCAATGGAGAAAGGCAACCCCATGCGGGATTCGAACCCACACCCTCAGAGTATGGCAACTATCGCCAGCACTGACCGTACCAACAGCTTACCACTCGTCCATTTCGCCTGGAGGCCTGTGCTGGTGAAAGTTGCCAGGTTCGTTGTAAGAAGATTGTTGAACACAAGCATTATCGAGAATGGGTGACATAATGTATTCAAATAGACGACTATGACAATTAGCTTATATAATACTTATTTGACATACATAGATCGTGTTCACGAGCATTGAAACTACGCCTATGTAGTCAATTTATGGCAATATTTTATAACTAAATTTTCTCGTTTAGAGCATCGATGCATATGCCGAAATGGCTAAATATCAAAGCAGAATTATGCTTAATTGGTCGTGTGAAGACTCTGGATCCCAAGTGTGACACATAGTTATATAAATTATTTATTGATAGATCTCAGTACTAAACTTAATATATCACACGTTGCATAATTATTAACATATAGTGGAGGGAAGGAATTAACAACATCACACGCTAGAATTTACAAACGAACAGTTGGACGTAGGAGAGAATCGTAAGGCTTATCGGTACAATGAGCTATTGCCAATCAAACTCGGGAATTAGTTTTTGAAACTAGTTTAAAATTGTATGCAGCAGCAACATGACCATACTTTTGATTGACAAACTCGGAAATTGCTTCGAAAATGGTGTAATTGACGATTTCAATAAAAACAATAGCAGATAAATGTCAAAAGCTGTGTTGTCACAAAAACTCCTCGAGGACCTTTGACATTTGGTCATTTATTTCTATTCTTGCTGCTGTAAAATAACAACTAATGTTGCATGATAGTAAGACATGAGAGTATGTTGACACATTAGTCTACAGCATGTTTAAGTCATCATATTTCATAGATACAGGTCGTCAGTAAATTATATCCTGATATAATGTATTTGTTACCTTGGGAACCCCTGTATACTTGACTGATCAATTAAAAACTATTAATTGTATCATTATTCACATTATTACTCTGAAATATAGACATGGTCTCACATATTACCATGAGTTTATTTTCTCCTTCACAGAGTGTGCGTCTGGCTTCTACGGAGCTGCATGTGCATTGCGCTGCAATAACCGACCATGTCTTTTGGGTTCATCTCCCTGTGATCACGTGACTGGCCAGTGTGTAGGTGGATGTCAGCCTTGGTACACGGGACTGGATTGTATACAAGGTAAGTGTCATACGTTCTGTCGTGGATGTTTTCATTAATCAACATATTTATCATTTAAGTAATGAAAAAAACAGTACTTAAGGTATAGACCTTTTTCCGTTTGATTACATTATCAATCTGGAAGTTCTGTTACTAACGGTTTGTTTACTTATTTTACGTCACATCTGTAACTTCCAAAAGAGTTTTATTTGTTGTGAATATGCATACATAATGGAGATTGAAAACAATAAAAAGACGGAATTAATCTTCTTAAAAAACCTGGAACATTATATTTTTGAGTATTCATATATGCTCGAGGAGTTGTGTATTTTGCAAAAAGACAACAAAACAAAACATAATTGCTTCCCTTTTTGTATTCCAATTCTAAATGCTGTCAAATACTTGAGCGGAATAGATAAATAATCGCTACAAGGAATTAGTTACTACCAGATCAGACCTCACCTTCTTAATCTAGTCTACCTATATTATATACTATACACCCACTGTTTCGAAAATACACCTTGGGAATGGAACAGTAAATAAATAACGGAATGAAGTGTATGTATGATAATGATACAATAGCCCTTGACCCGCTATTAGAGTAGTCTATTCCTTCTCTCCAGCATGTGATGATGGCTCCTACGGACCTGGCTGCAGTTTGTCTTGTACTGACCGGAAGTGTGATGAACCCTGTTACGACGTAAGTTGTAATAAACGCGGTAAGATGTAATAACTGCGGTAAATTGTAATAAAAACGCGGTAAGATGTAATACTGCGGTAAATTGTAATAAAAACGCGGTAAAATGTAATAAAGTTTACTGCGGTAAATTGTAATAGGGGGTGCGGTAAAATGTTTCGATGAAATGTGCGGTAAATTGTAATACGATGTGCGGTAAATTGTAATATTTTCTTTTATAGAAGTTGATGTTGATGAAATTAAAATTCACCAATCAAAATGTCCGTCTGACAATTCGTCCGTCTGATTTTGTTTCACTAACAGCTCTGATACTAATTGATGATATGTTTCTAAACTTTAAACATTTAATCACTATGATTTGCAGATGTGCTGTTTGTTTGTTTCGGTTTGTCTTATTTGCATAATTTATACACATTTTCGAATTTTGTGTGTCATAAATTTGTTCTGCTCGCAACTCTGACAATAATATTTTGAATATCACAACACGTGAGAACATGCTATCATTACCATGTGCAAATCTGCCTTTGTACACAACCGGCCAAAAGAAACGCCTACATGAATCTTAGAGATGAATAATCTGATAACATATAATTTATGATGGTCTTAGTAATGTTATATTGAAACGATAATTGATAAGACAATCAATTGGCCATAACTTACTGCCCCGACCTCACACACCCGCACCCCCAACCACGCCCAAAAACACTGCTACTGTCGGTTGATTTTATTTGTGCAATCTTTTTATCACCATGTCGACATCTGTAACGTCATTACTTTGGCGTGTTGTGAACAGGTGCACATTGTTAAGAGGAGTATGATAGTATGATCTTCGAATGTATAGAGCATGCTGCAGCAAAACTATTTAACCCTGATTGCAAACTAAACACATACTATGTAATTATTTTCTAACAATAGGTAAATTTATAAAATTTAGAGAAAAAAAACAATAGAAATGGTGGAACTCTATAATATTACGCATACGGGTGAGGAGACACGAGTGATTATTTTTTTGATATTTGCACATGTGCTTTCGAGGGATTCTCAATGTTGATTGGTCGGTTATCCGTAGAAAGAATGACTATGACGTCATGAAACAGTGGTCTGACGTGACGAATTCTCTTATGACGTCACAATGTTACTGTGGCGACGTGTTGTTCAGGGCGACCTCCCACTGACATTAATATGTACAAATCAAGCGTAATTGTGCAATTTAATTACATTATGGGTAATATATAAAATAACCAACTCGGTACGAGTGATTACGCGAAATATCCACTCGTCTAAATAATGTTCAGAGCCACTCGCTAAAGCTCGTGGCTGAACATTATATAGACTTGTGGATATTCCCCGCAATCACTCGTATAAATATCACATTTTTGTAAGCAGAGTCCTGATACTTTTTAGGAAATGTCATAAAATAACTGGTAGGTGTTTCTTTCTACTTTACAGTTGAGTAATATGTAATGTATGTACTGAACGCAGGGATATAAGAGTGACCTGCTCACTAATGTTTTGGTGTGCTGTTTTCAGGTGAGTAGCATTATTTGTTTGAGTGTTTGACTGATTATCCAACATCCTGTAGATTATAGTTCAGATAGAATTACGACTACGACGACTGTTACATCGTTGACCACCACGATTAACTTTAGATTTATATGCCATGCATTCCTATAACAACATACAATTCTAATTAACATAGAGCTTTTGTTGGTGTTTTTTGTCATGAAACAAAAACATTTTGCCATGACCATTTTAGATCTTATAATTATGTGAACAGCTCTGTAATAATACATTTTCGACGAATACTTGCTTTCGATATATTTCCTTTACATATAGTTATGTTGTTGACAACTCCTTTAAACACACAATTCTTACTGCAAATACGTTAGTCTGATTAAAATCGACCCTGATCTGATGAAAACAAATCAAAACATTGAGGATAAAACAAAATCAAAATATTGCGTCGGTAGATTCTTCACGAGAATAAGTAACTGTTTCAAACGGCTGGAGGTTTGGAGTTCGTATCCCGGAAAAAAATGTAAAAACGACTGACAAATACATATGATGTATTATAATTTTTATTGCAAACATTTCTATTAATAATCTTCGCTTTCATGAGATACCGATTATTTTTCTTATATTACCCATACGGGCAAGGAGACACGGGTGATTATTTTTGTGATATTCGCACATGTGCTCTCAAGTGATTCTCAACGTTGATTGGTCGGTTACCTGGAGAAAGAATGACTATGACGTCATGAAACAATGGTCTGACGTGACGAGTTCACTTATGACGTCACACTGTTACTGCTGCGGCGGGTCCTTCACAGCGGCCGCCCAACATAAAAACATGTAATTATCAAGCGTAATTGATCAATTTAATTACATAATGGGTAATATATAGAATAACCAACTCGGTACGAGTGATTACGGGAAATATCCACTCGTCAAAACAATGTTCAGAGCCACGAGCTTAGCTCGTGGCTGAACATTGTTTAGACTCGTGGATATTTCCAGTAATCACTCTTACCTCGTTGGTTATTCTCTAAATATGTACTACTTTTCTATATACTTCTTTTTGGTACTCTTGTATTTGCTACAAGTGTCGGTGCTACTCTCGTTAGTCACCCTTGTATGTCTTTCGTATGTGCTCTTGTTAGGACTACTTTTCGCTTTCATAAACTAATATCGCATTTGTTACTTCTGAAACGAATTCTTAAGTATTTACTACTTAATAATACAATACTATTAGTGGTACCAATCTTATGCGTCTGCTGCATATAAATCTCGAACATCTTCTAGAATTCTTTGTAAAATTCTTGTGTAAATCTTGATATATGTGGGTATCTTATATTAGCAGTTACATGATGAATGTGTCTTACCTACATACTTTATGATAATACATATAACATTGCACCGTTCAATGTATTTTTCAAAATCTGCGGTTTACGATTAAAGTTTAATAATTTTACCACTTCAGATGGTAAAACTTCTCACTACACAAACCAGTTATCCGTAGTCGCAGAGAATTATGTTGCGGTTATAATGAAAACTACTGGCGGCCATTTTAATGTCAACAACTTGAAATAGCCGAAAAATACAGAACTGAATTCCAATAGTTTTAAAAAGCATGTGGAGAAATTTTCAGACTTTAATATTTGTGTTAAGAAGAGTGTTTTTCAATTGGCGACATGAACATGAACTTATTTTAGCAAATAAAACGTGTTACAGCCCCTTTAAGGAGTTGGTACTACGTTCCTACACAGTTCTTAAAGTTCGCAATTGGTCCTCGTTATGTTCTATTCGTTCGTAGTACGTTTGAGAAATTATGAAGGGACGGATATAATTCCATTTAGTTTAACAAGTGAAACATGAACAATCTGTTGATATGCTGACTGATGGTTTTCTACAACCTTTGGATGGAAACAGAGAAACAGTACAGGTACACGTGTGCAGAGTTCTTTGGTTAAACATATAATATTTATAATAAACGGATTGGGAACAAATTATCCACAAAACATATATATATCCTTTCCTTTGTTATCTAATTGTTTGGTTTGAGGCAAGAGATTTTAATGGACAAAATTATTTGTCCACAATATATAAAAAAAAAATTCAAATTAAAACTGAAAACGGAAATGTCAATGCAAGAATGTGGGCATATTAAGAACGAGATAGGTTGGTTGAGAACGCATATAAACTGACTGATAACGGCGTTGGACTGAAGTAAAACGTTTTGAGCACGAGATGAACGGGCAATTTTGTTCAATCAAAACATGGTACCAACTATTAGAGGACGGAGTAAAGACGACATGGGCGTACTAAGAATTGTCTACCGTATTTGAAAACTTCTTCATAACAGTTAGCTGTCTCTGTCCCGTTCGAGGCCGTTTTACAACATTTTTTGGAAGGAAAAGAACGTAGTAGGAACTTCTTTTGTGTGACGGAGGCATATGCTTTCGCCAACCAAATGCTAACTACTGCAATAAAAATCGATTTATCAGAAAAGAGACTACGTTATATTTATATGCTATTTCCACAGTTTAAGGGTAGCACGTGTTTTCTCTGAAATAAATCAATGTCATGAACTTGACAAATAATGTCGCCATTCGAAAAATACCATTTTTCTTCGCAATATTAAAGTTAAAAAGCATGTGCACATCTTTTTTAAAGCTATGGGAATCATTGTGTACTTGGCGGCCAGTCAAAGGTGTTCACCTTGAAAAGTCCGCCAGTGGTTTTCATTATGACCACTACACAAATTTCTGCGACTACAGATAGATGGTTCATGTAATGAGAACTACTACCCTCTAAAGTAATTATAAATTGCATAAATTTGTAATATAAATGGTAAAAAGGAATGAATAAAATTGGCAAAAAACATGCTACAGCTTCTTTAAACAAAATATTGACCAAACATGTGTGCCAATAACAGTTTTACACAATAACCTCAAGAAAAATAGAAAATATTTGAACGACGGCGCTAGTTTTCTAAATGAATTAACATTTGAATGCAACACACACACAGGCACACACGCACACATGTAAACGTCTCCCAATTGACGCATTTCCACCCTGGGATGTTGTGCAATGATACTAGCCATCATGACATAAGTGAAATCATTTTGAAAATGACATTAAACCCTAATTATAACACACATACGCACGCACAAACACGCACACACACACACACACATACACAAATAATTATTTATGTTTTAAAATGTCTATCGAGAGTTTGGCTTGCCAGAATAGAGCAAAGGTACTAGCAGAAAATAATTTCAACTTCAAAAGTTTCCGCTATCAATTAAATTAGGTATGGAATTAAATTATTTTAAGCGTTGCATGTAACATAAATTTTTTTCTCATATCAACTGTAAAGTCATATACCCTAGGCTCATTTTGTTGGAATGGTAACACTTCATGACACCGGAAGTTATGAACATGTTACATGGAACTTTATACTTTAACAGTTCAAGACAATATGATTACCGTTCCATAAAAATTCAAAAACTTGCAAAATGTAAATCTGTGGGTATGAATATGAATACAGTTTAATGAAGTGAAACATATGATAGTTTCAGCGATTCTGCAAAACAATGGAATATATATTCTTCCATTATACACATAAAGTCACTGTTTCGTTTCCATAGAAACTCAAACAAACACAAGAGTCATCAGAAGATAAAATATCCAAACGGTCCCCTATTAACTCAGAGTGCTTTATTAGCATGTATAATCGATCTTTGATATAAATGATGATAGACTTTTTAATTATGTTAGTGGATAATACACGACATGAATAGGTTTCAGAAAGATATGATGAATGGTTATCAATCTCTTCTCAGGAAACAACCTATCTATCTGTAAACGTGAACAGAGTCAAATTCTCGTTTTTCATGAAAACAAACAAAAATAATAAAATTTTCAGAAATCTGAAAATATCAAGAGGCACCACTCCAGTAAATTTGAAATACATATGTAAAGTTTCAGACAGATTGACATAATAAACCCTGTATACTCCCATGTAAGGCGGAGGTTTAATCAAAACAGTTTGTCTGTAAATTTTGGAGAACTTATGATTTTAATATGCAATAATACTTATAATAATACTCTCATTCAAAAAATACATATGTATATGTCAATGAATGACCCAAATTCGGCATTCATGGCAGCTAAAAATTAGATTATGGTTATTACATTTTACCGCATTATGTATTACATTTTACCGCACTTTTTAGTAACATTTTACCGCACCCCCTTATTACAATTTACCGCAGTAAACTTTATTACATTTTACCGCGTTTTTATTACAATTTACCGCAGTATTACATCTTACCGCGTTTTTATTACAATTTACCGCAGTTATTACATCTTACGGCATTTATTACAACTTACGTCGTAACAAACCCTCTACTGAGTGTAATCACGTGACTGGTCAGTGTCAATATGGATGTCTACGCGGCTTCAAAGGGATAGATTGTGTTGCAAGTGAGTGTTAAAACTACGAAAGCCTACAAGGGCCAAATTCAATGACAACATTTTTTTTAAAAAGTTGTAGTTTCAACTTTTATAGGTGTAATTGCAAGTTTAGAAAGTTGTATATTCAAGTTTTAAAGTTGTATATTCAAGTTTTAAAGTTGTATATTCAAGTTTTAAAGTTGTATATTCAAGTTTTAAAGTTGTATATTCAAGTTTTAAAGTTGTATATTCAAGTTTTAAAGTTGTTATTACAACTTTTAAAGGTGTAATTACAACTTTAAAAGTTGAATATTCAAGTTTAAAGTTGTAATTACAACTTTAAAAGATGTAATTACAAGTTCAGAAAGTTGTATATTCAAGTTTTAAAGGTGTAATTACAAGTTTAGAAAGTTGTATATTCAAGTTTTAAAGTTGTAATATGACTAAGTAGATCTGATATATGATAAAGTAGATCTGATATATGATAAAGTAGATCTGATATATGATAAAGTAGATGTGATATCTGATAAAGTAGATGTGATATCTGACTAAGTCGATATGATATATGACTAAGTAGATCTGGTATATGACTAAGTAGATCTGATATATGACTAAGTAGATCTGATATATGATAAAGTAGATCTGATATATGATAAAGTAGATCTGATATATGATAAAGTAGATCTGATATATGACTAAGTAGATCTGATATATGATAAAGTAGACGTGATATATGACTAAGTAGATCTGATATATGACTAAGTCGATCTGGTATATGACTAAGTAGATCTGATATATGATAAAGTAGATCTGATATATGACTAAGTAGACGTGATATATGACTAAGTAGATCTGATATATGATAAAGTAGATCTGATATATATCTAAGTCGATCTTATATATGACTAAGTCGATCTGATATATGACTAAGTAGATCTGATATATGACTAAGTAGATCTGATATATGATAAAGTCGATCTGATATATGACTTTTAAAACTTGAATATATAATTTTTAAAACTTGTATATACAACTTTTAAAACATGAATATACAACTTTTAAAACTTGTAATTACACCTTTACAAGTTGTAATTACAACTTTTAAACTTGAATATTCAATTTTTTAAAGTTGTAATTACACCTTTTAAAGTTGTAATTACAACTTTCAAACTTGAATATACAACTTTTAAAATTTGAATATATAACTTTTAAAAGTTGAATATACAACTTTTAAAACTTGTAATTTCACCTTTACAAGTTGTAATTACAACTTTAAAACTTGAATATACAGCTTTTTAAAGTTGTAATTACAACTTTAAACAAAAAAATGTTGTCACTGAGTTTGGCCCTTGTAGGCTTTCGTATAAAACTCATATATTTTCAATTTGCACCTTTTCCTGAAGAATAATCTCAACAATTTCCTACTATTTAATATTTACATATCCTTGTATGTTACAAATACAATCTTCATTTACAGTAAGTAGACTGTATTTCAATAAAATGTACATATGACAATGGAATTATGTTTGCTTGCACTAATATATAATGATAACAATAAATTAACTTTCTATTGTGTCAACCGTTTTACCATAAACGAGTGAGTGCTAGGGCTTCCACGGGTCCAAAATATTGGACTCGAGTACTCGAGGGGTTGAACTCGACTCGGACTCGAGTACTCGAAATTAATACCTTTCAGCTAAGTGGCAGCATGTCACAATAACATTTTGTTCGTCTTTGAGGTTTTAGATTATGCATACAGTGGAACACTTATATACCACGAAGTTATTTAGTTAGGTTATTTATTTTCTGTCTCAGTGATAAAGGCATGCATATGACAGAGAAGGAAACTTCCAATAAAATATTATTTACGTATGTTCTCCTTCAGTGATATAGGCATGCTGTACAAATGACAGAAAGGGTACCGTTGGATAAATGTGTGACAGGTTGTCGTTGTTCTAATTTTCACACCAAGTGTAAGAAATCTAGAAATGGAATAGATAAGATGAAATTTGACAACTAATGTTTATATTCGAAATCATAATCGATAATCTTGAAATCATTGCAGTGCTTAAAACTATGATCGCCATTATTATAAACAAAGATTGGTCTTAATCATTTTTTTCCCCCCATATTTGAGTACATGTAACATGGCATGTATGGATATAAAGTCAAGTGTCCATGGGTTCAACATAGGTAACAAGAAGTAGTGAATAAGAGTACAATAGTAAACATTCACATTTGGGTAAAATTACTGATTAAATATTGGGAATAGTGGTAACCATTTGCGTGAACAAATTTCAAAACTATTAGTTCTTCTGGATATGAATTTTTCAACAATGTAAAAGTCCTTTAAAATGTTTAGGTAATTATAGAGTTTTGGATTTGTTTTCTTTAAAGTACATGTATAAATATATCTTTTAGCAGACAGTAATATATGCAGTAGCAATGGCTTATTGCCTAAGGCTCCAAACCAAACCATGGCTTTTGTTATTTCAAATATCTGTATGTTCTGAGTAATCCAGTTTTGTATTTCCTTCCAGAAGGTTTTGGTTACATCACATTCCCAATATACATGACATAGCGATTCATTTTCGACATTACAAAAACTACACATTTCATTATCAACAAGTTTCATTTTCAAAAGTTCTCTTTTTGTATAAATTATTCTATGCAAACATTTAAATTGAAAGTCTAGAAGTTTTACATCTTTCAAATTCCTTCTTGCAATATCAAAAATCATATGCCAATCGAAATCAGTTTCATCAAATAAATTTTCCCATTTTTGACTTAGTTACTTAATATTAATAGTTAAGACATAATAAACAAACAAAATGTATAATAAAAAGATTTTCTTACTTGTACATAGGTTTAGAAAGATACTATTTATTCAATGTCAACAATTCGTAGACAAATTCACACCCCTACTAAGAAATGGACGGCTTATAGATTTACATTCCTTCTAGATCTGTAAACCGCTTCCTATACCATATTTGGAATGAGTTACCTCCAATCAAAATTCTCGCAGTTTGATTGGTCGTGCCCCTGGTGATTTGACCATACACTTGACATGGAGTATTTTACCTCTTATGTCGGCGTCATAATCATTATTCTGTAGTGATATATAAAATTGCGATTATTGTCTTTTTATTTCGCAAATATACTGAAATAATAACAGAATACATTTATTTTACCTTTTGAAAAAACGTAACATTCAGTATTAGATGTGAAACCCGTCCACTGTCGCTTGTCAACTCGACCAACATACAATTGATAAACACAAGTTTAATATTTGACATCGGAGTACTGAGTATAGTTTGGTAATTTGGGCTTTGCAGTTTTGATATTGCACAAATAGATATGTCTCTTTGCGAGGCAAGTATGTGGTTCATTATGTCAACTAAAGGTGCAAAAGAAACGTCCCGACATTTTCAAAAGAGTATAAAAGTGAACATCGATGTCGGAGAAAGTAGATTTGTAATGTATTTGACAGACACATGCTTTATAAAAAAGTACTCATAGATTCATACATCAGAGTGTAGTATTTTTATTTTTGTGTCTGTTTTAATACACGTTTGGTGCTAAAATCGCTTTTTCAAGATGATTTAGCCACAATGTTTGGTATTAAAGTTTTTAAAAAATTTTAAAGTATAAAATGTAATTAATAAACTTTGAAGTCGACATGAATAACATTATTGGATTTAAATTTGTTGAAGCATCATTACTGTAGAACGTCACAAAACAAGCTAAAAATCCCTTTTCAACGCTTCCATCTCGTTTTGTTAAGGAGATAAACAAAACGACTATTTCTTAAAAAGTGTGTTTCTCAGTAAATTAAACAGGCAATGTTTTGATAATTAAGGATTCAGCCATTTGCTGAATCTTAATTGATATTGGCGTGTTTATTATTTTCATTATTATTCCACACATTGTGTACTCAAGACTTCGACAAGAAGTATTACAGCTATTGCAAACAAAATTAACAGGCTGATAGCCCTTAATGTGGAATAGAGCAACGTAGCTTTTGGGTCCAATCGGTCCAGCCATTAAGGCCAGTTCGAATCCAAATGTCTATTTTATCATGGGAAAAAATTCAAAATGAACATAGAGACTTGTAACCTTTTTCAAAAGATTCACAATGACAATATGAGTAAATAAGTTAATCATGACGAATCCATGGTTTGTTAAGCCATCATTTTGATTTTAGACACTTTTTAATTTTTACTGACCCCATGCACCTTTGAAAATCTCCTCCTCTGAAGATACTTGCATTTAAGAGCTGAAACTTACATATTTATGTAGCAAAAGCATTGGTGAATAACTTGAAATTCATAATACTTTCTTCACAGTGATCAATTATTTCAGGTAATTTTAGAAAATTGCAAACTTTAAGGGAGGATAACGCAAAAAACCTACCCACCGAATTTAAAGAGT